>OY284470.1:28574083-29115974 GCA_958336335.1 Dilophus febrilis
TTCACGTTCATTTAAACAACCAACGAAACAACGTAATAAAAAGTTGCTAATTGAGAAAAATATTGATGTAAATTCAGAAGCATTATTAGAACGTAAAAAGTCGATACCCTCAATTGAAACGATTGTTGAAGATGTAATTGCCGAAGTGGAATTGGATCAACAATGTCAACGTGGTCCTTCACAAAATATGTTAAATTATTCAAATATACCCGATATAAAAATAACCGATGATCCATTAAAAGAATCCACAGAATTGACAACCGAAGAAGAAACAACAGCGAACACAATATCGAGTTCAAATGCTGTTGAATCACCGGTGCAATATGCACGTGAATCTGTTTTTAAAATAACCGAAGAAGAATATCAAGAGATGATTGAGAAACAATATAAATCAAAAGTGGCCGATATGACAACAAAATTTGATGATGTGATCAGAGGTGGAGATTCACCGAACAGTGATTCATTTGAAATGTTAGAACAACCGGATATTACCGACGAATTTGTTATTATCGAAGAAGTGGCCAAAGAGGCTAATGAATTCGATGCGGAAGGTAAAAGTGTTAGCATTAAACATATAAAATATGTAAAAAAACATGATGAAGAAGCCGAACAAATGGTAATCAAATCAGCACCGGCCGCTACCGACGAAGGTTCAGTATTATACCAACATCATAGTTTAGCTTTTGAATTTGAAGAAAGTCCACCACAACAGGGTGGTGATGGTGAAAATATAAATACCGATCCATCATCATCATCGGCAATTGATGCTAATCGTAAGTGGGTTGAAATGCAATTGGCTGATCATGCCCAAAATGTTCGGTATTCATATGATATGGAACGTGGTGGTATATTGGAAGACATTAAAGAAGAAACTGATACAGAGATTGGTAGCAGTAGAATTAGTAGTTTTAAAGATTCGTCATTTTCCAGTTCAACACCCGATTATGATATGATGGCTAATCGACGGTATTATGGTAAAGAACACGATAATGTATCAATGAGTAGTTTACAGGAATTTGAAAGTTTAGAACAAGCTATTTCATTGGAAAATCGTAAATTTCTTCAAGGATCACAGGATTCATTAAGTAATGGTAGTTTTCCAAAAAGACATATGGCACGTAGTGGTCCAAGCGATGATGTTTCAATATCGAGTTTAAAGGAGTTTGAAGGTTTAGAAAATGCATGTATTGAGGCACATTTAATTGAAATTAAAGCGAAGGAGGAAGCCGCACTGTTACTCTCACGTTCGGACGAATCCAACAAGTCCAATAAATCTGATAAAGGATTAACCAAAATTGGTGATGAGGGTACTGGTACTGTGTATTCAACAAAAAAATATGTAATTGATGATGTTATTAATTATGGTGGTGGTGATGGGAAAATGAAAATAATGGAAAATAAAACAATAATTACTAGTACGACCACAACAACCACTAGATCATCCACCGGTGGTGGTGGCGGTGTTGGTGTATCAGAAAGAATTATACCTGAACAATTTTTACAAAAAGGAAATGAATTTATAACCAAATCAAAATATAACGATGATAATGATGATTTATCATTAAATATTATGGAAATATCATCAGATAGTTTAGAAATGGGTGGTACAACTGCAAATACAGGTACATTTAATTCTATGACTGGTGGTGGGGTTGCTGCGCCTAGTGGTGTTGGTGGTGCTACCATTGGTAGTAATTTATATCAAAAACAATATGGAAGTAATGATAGCTTAGATGTTAGTAAAAGTGTTGGTGATTTAATGACAAGCAGTATGGATTCAATTGAAATTTCTAAAGAAAAATCCGCATCAAAATCAAATGCAGATTCCATTGAACAATTATGTGAACGTGATTCGGTTGATGATGAAAATACATCCGATTCCATTGAAAAACAATGTTTAATATTAAATGAAAAGTCAACACGATCAATCGATCGTGATTCGATAGAGAGTAGTGGTGGTGGTGACCGTGACCGTGACCGTGACCGTAATATAAAATATGAAGTTGTCACAACTGTTGGTACAACTGATGGTGGTGATACTCAAACAATAATAACAAAAACTACAACATCTGAATATTTTACGAATGTTTCTGGTGGTGGTGGTGGTGGTGGTATAAGTGGTCAAACAATACCACATACAATTTCATCAAATATTTCATCGGATTCATTGAATATACTTCTTCAATCCGAACCTGAATTGCTTTTAACCAGTACCGAAAGTTTAGATCGAAGTAGTTCAACAGCTGGCACAAATGCAACATACCAAAATAATGAAACATCTGATTCACAAATGACCGGCAGTATAACCAGTTGTAGTTCAAATACATTGGTTGATACATACGATGCAAGTCATTTCTCTATGCAAGATATGTTTCAAGCATCTACTTCATCCACCTCAACATCTTCATCAGCAACCATAACTAGCATTCAATATGGGGATTATAGTACAATTGATGAATTGACGGCCATGCGACAACAACAACAAATTGGTGGTGCTGATAGGTACAATGAATTTTCCGAAGTATTTGATAAAGATTTTGATAAAAACGATAGATTACCAAGAAAAAAAGGTAGTAAAATTATATAACATCATATTGTGTATATGCAATTAAATCGAACTGTATATCTAATAATCATAATAATAATAATCTATAATCAAAGTATATAATTAATTATTATTTTGGCATAAAATACGCATGATTAAACACAAAAGAAAAGGTATAGAAAAATAAATGAGATATTACTCTGTTTATATCCAGAAATCAATACAAAATTATTGGTAAAAATATATACAATTATAGGAAAGAAATTATATTTAAAAAGAATATTTGATCTTTTGCTTCTTAATTTACAAAATTTTCTTAATCGCATTAATTATTAATTGTTTTGAACAATTGATCCTATAAATTGATTATTGATTTTTTGTCATTAAAATTTAACTTTTCTTTACGTTTTTCATTCGTATTTTATGCCATATTTAAGCCAAATATTTATGTAATTTAATTTTATATTATTTATAACTATATACATATATAAATATATATTGAAAAATACGAAAAGAGCTCAAAATTTATAATCGTATATACGCAGTATATCATCGCATTATATAAAGTCACTTAAAGTCAATCAATTTTGGAATTGCGAAATTTTGCTAACATTTATAATTAAAAAATAAACCCGTATTTAGCTGATAATTTAGTTGTTCAAAATTTTTTTTTTGCTTTGTGAGCTTTTTTTATTTTCTTTATCATATTTATGTATCATCACCAATAAAAAATAAATATTTAAAAATGAGTGAGTGAGATTCAAAAAGAAAATCCTCCATATAATTGGGATGAATAAAATGTGAACATATTTTGGGATAGTATTAAGACATTCCTTAAAACAGAAATTTAAGCCAATAACAATTCATGTGAAGATAAGGTAAGTGCCAAATGGGAAAATCAACGGTGGGGATAAAGAAAAAGAAAATAAAGGAAAAGTTTATTATAACAACTTGTTAAATCAAGATTAAGTGAAGATAATAATTTGCCGGAATGGAATCTAACTATATATAAAAGCCATAAAAAGAACAAATTATAAAATCTATAACGTTTCAATGATTCGAAAAGATCGATATTCATATATTCAATAATAATAATATTCTATATACTTATGTATATAGATTTCCGCGCAGTAATAATCATTAAACAATTCAATTTTACAAATAGAAAATTTATAGAAAAAACAATTTATTGATCAATAATTTTTCCTATTCAATCCATTAATTTAATTAAATAAATATTTACTTTTTTTATTCATTTCACTTCATTTCATATAAAAAAAATTTATTGATTTTTCATATAATATGGTAGAACAAGTACACAATATAAAACTAATGAATGAATTGCTTTAGTATATTATTATTTTACATTGATAATAGAGTATAATTATAAAAAATAAACACTTTGGAAAAACGGTTGCGATTTCCACAATGGATTTGGATTTGTTTTCAATAGAACTGAATTTTACAGAATTTATATAGGAAAATCCTCTTTACCGAGAATTGTTCAGTGTATATTCCTATAAGAAAAATGATACGAAATTTTCCTCAGAAAATTATATGGAACTTGACCCAGAAAATTATACAGAATGTTCTTCACAAAATTATACAGAAGTCACCTTATAGAAACATATTGCACAGAGTTTTCCTAAGAGAGTTATATATACAGAACTTACAGACGTTTCCGTATAGAAAATGATACAGAGATTTCCACAGAAAATTATACACAATTTTCCTCACAAAATTATGCAGAATATCCGCAAAAAAGTTTACATAATTTCCGCCAGAAAATTATCCAGAACCTACCTCAGATAAATTACAGAACTTTCATTGAGAGATTTATACAGAATTTCCTGATACAAAATTTTATACA
Source organism: Dilophus febrilis (assembly GCA_958336335.1). Classification (NCBI taxonomy): domain Eukaryota; kingdom Metazoa; phylum Arthropoda; class Insecta; order Diptera; family Bibionidae; genus Dilophus; species Dilophus febrilis. Next base: position 28,578,499 of record OY284470.1, read on the forward strand.
GAATTTGAAAATCATACAGAATTTTGTTCATATAATTATGCAGGATTTCCTCAAGAAAATTATACAAAACTTTCCTTCGAAAATTAAACAGAATGTTCTCAGATAGGTATACAGAACTTTGCTCAAAAAATTATGCCGAATTTCCTCGCAAAACTATACAGAACCTACCTCAGATAATTATACAGAATTTCCTCAGAAAATTATACAGAAGTCTCCCTATAGAAAATTACAGAGTTTTCCTAAGAAAGTTATACAGAACTTTCTTCGGGAAATTTATAGACATTTCATTATAGAAAATGAGCTCTGTATCATCCTCAGAAAATTATGCCGAATTTCCTCGCAAAATTATACAAAACCTACCTCACATAAGTATACAGAACTTTCCTCTGAAAATCATACAGAATTTTGTTCATAAAATTATGCAGGATTTCCTCAAGAAAATTATACAAAATTTTCCTCCGAAAATTATACTGAATCTTCTCAGAAAGTTATACAGAACTTCATTACAATTATGCCGAATTTCCTCGCAAAATTATACCCAAGTTCCTCAGAAAATTTTACAGAACTTTCGCCAGAAAGTTATACAGAACTTTCCTCAGAAAGTTATACAGAACTTTCCTCACAAAATTATATCCAATTTCCTCAAGAAAATTTTACATAATTTGTTCAAAAAATTATACAGAACTTTCATCAGCAACTTATACAGAACTTTCCTCAGAAAATCATACAGAACTTTCCTCAGAAAATCATACAGAACTTTCCTCAGAATGTTATACAGAACTTTCCTCAGACAAACTATACAGAAAATTAATAGCAAAATTATGGAGAATTTCCTAAGATTATTATACAGAACTTTCTTCAAAAAATTGTAAAGAATTTTCTACAGAAACAGAAAGTTATACAGAACTTTCGTTGGAAATTTATACAGAAATTTATTCAGAAAATTATCCAGTACTTTCCTTAGAAATTATACAGAACTTTCCTCCGAAAATCATCCAGAACTTTCCTCAGAAAGTTATACAGAACTTTCCTCAGAAAGTTATACAGAACTTTCCTCAGAACATTATACAGAACTTTCCTCAGACAAACTATACATAAATTTAAAAGCAAAATTCTCCATAATTTTCTTCCTCAGATTATTATACAGAACTTTCTGCAGAGAATTATACAGAACTTTCTTCCGAAAATTAAACAGAATCTTCTCAGATAAGTATACATACCTTTCCTCAGCAAATTATACAGAACTTTTGTCTCAAAATTATACAGAAGTTTCCTCATAAAATTATGCAGCAGGATTTCCTCAAGATAATTGTACAGAATTTTCATTAGAAAGTTATACAGAACTTTCATTAGAAAGTTATACAGAACTTTCCTCGGAAAGTTATATAGAACTTTTCTTACATAACTTTCATCACAGCCGCCGCCGCCGCAGCCGAATTTCCTCGCAAAATTATACAGCGCTTAACTCACCTACCTCAGATAAGTAAACAAAACTTTCTTCAGTGAATTATACAGAATTTTCCACTGAAAATCATACAGAATTTTCCGCATAAAATTATGCAGAATTTGCTCAAGAAAATTATACATAACTTTCCCCCGAAAATTATACTGAATCTTCTCAGAAAGTTATACAGAATTTTCCTCAGAAATTTATACAGAACTTTCCTCAGTCAAACTATACAGAACTTGATCATAAAATGATGCCGAATTTCCTCACAAAAATATACCCAGTTTCCTCAGAACATTATACAGAACTTTCCCCACAGGCCCACACAAACTGTACAGAAATTTAATAGCAAAATTATGGAGAATTTCCTCAGATTATTTTACAGAACTTTCTTCAAAAATTTGTAAAGAATTTTCTACAGAAACAGAAAGTTATACAGTCCTTTTCTAATTTTCTTATAGATAATGATACAGAATTTCATCACAAAATAATGCTGAATTTCCTTACAAAATTAAACAGAACTTTCTTTAAAAAAAAACCATACAGAATTTTCTTTAACGAAAGCTTACGCTTTATAAAACATTTTAATTATAGAAAATTATACAGAATTTCCTTTATAGAAAATTAGACAAAACTTGACTTATAGAAAATGTTTACAGAACTTCCTTTATAGAAAATTAGACAATGTTTACAGAACTTCCTTTATAGAAAATTCAAATAGAGCATGACCTAAGAAAGTTCTAAATCCGTTTGTTTTTTTTTTCTTATATACCTATGTGAATGTGAATGTTGCCGGAATGATGAAAATTTAACAATAATATTAGTAAAAATTCTTAATTAATTAACTGCGGCAAAACAAAAAACTAGAAATTTACCCGATGTTCTGATTTTGCCTTATTTAGTATACAGAAAAATTTCATAGCAGTATAGTATAGTTGATTGGAATTGATGAACAAATATATTCTTATGACTTTTATTATAATTAACTATATCAAGCCATTCAAATAATTATTGCATATAAATATACATATATATAAAATATAGAGGAAGATGCGCTTAAATAATAACCATTATTTATATATACTATATATTTAGAAATTATATAATCTATAAATTTTAATCAATTATATTATATAATCTCTATTATTAATAAAACAGAATAATAAATCATTATTTTATTTATTCAATTTTTATTTTTTTTTTTTGAAAACATTTAGGTGATGTTACAGAACAGAAAATTGATGAAAAAGGCGATAATTAATTTATAAAAAAAAAACAGATAAGAAGAAGAAGAAAAGTTATGGTATGTAAAAAATAATTTAATACAACATCTTTATTATTTGTTTTTGAATTACAATTTATTTATTAAAAATATTTCTTTTTTTTTTTTCGTTTCTTAGAAAACCAAAGAAAAAATGGGCAAAAAAAATCTAACAAAAAAGATTTATAATTGATTTACATACATACGCATACATTCGTTTGTTTCTGCTACCATTTTACTATATTTATTATATATATAACAAACAATTTATATTATTTTTTATAATGAACAAATAAAACAAAAAAAAAAAAAATAAATGATATTGCTTTTAAAAATATCTATTCAATATATCCAATCACTCTATATATATTTAATAAATTAATGGTATAATATTATTGCTTAATAAAATAATAAAATATTCATCGTCGTCGCAATGGCGAACGCATAAAAACTATAATACAAAAAAATATATATAGTTTTATTAAGATATGATGAAGTTAAAAATAATTAAAAAAAAAAAATTTGCTAAACACAAAAAAAAAACTATATTGAACATTTTGATATAAAATATTCAGAAATTGCGAAATTTTAAAAAATAATAAAATGCATTAATTTCGAGATCATTGTTCTATTTAAAAAATTAAAAAAAAAAACAGTTAATTAAATAAAAATGCAGCATACATTTAATCTTGGAATATTCCAGTATCGATATATATATTTGTGTCTCTCTTCGGCCAGCATATCGCTGAATTAATAATTTATCCGCAATAAAAATATTAATACAATAATTATTAAAAAAAAAACATACAAAACCAAAAAAAAAAAACAAATAAATATTCTTTGTTTAACTTATAATATTTTATAATAACTTTATAATAAAAAACTTTTATCATTTTCCATAAATTCTTTTTATATATGGATTTAATTAAAAATAATCTAAAAAAAAAAAAAATACAAAGGATATTAAACACACACACACCCACGTATGGTATATAAAATAAACAAGGATATTTATTTAAAATTTATCTTTTTGTTTTTTATTTATTTTTTTTTTTTGTATTTATAACTCCATTTTTCAAAAACATAAATATTAATATAATTTGTTAAAATAGAGTATTATATAATATTATTTAAAAATTTAATTTTAAATTTTATAAAAATTAAATGACATCGCAATCTTTATAATTATTAAAATATTTATACTATTATTATTCTTATTATATTATAATTAATATAAATAATTCCAAATATAATATTTTGCAAAAAGATAAAATATATATATTATATTATATGGCTTAAATATAGTTATAAAAACAAAAATTGTATTTTATTTATTTTTTACTTTCCTTTCCTTTCCTTTCATCAATTTATATTTAGGACTCAATTATTGAACTTGTGCTTGTATTCACAATAGATGTATTATTACCACCAATTAAACCATTTGATGATTTTTTATTACGTTGAGCGGCCAAATTAAATTGTATTAATATAATTAGATAACTTGTAATGGCTCCAGTGATCTAGAAAAAAATATTAATTAATTATTAAATTTCTTTTAATACACAGTGTGACAATTAATATTCCGGACTCAAACCATATCTCAATAACCAGTGGGACGATCTATGTGATGGAACATGTGCATGCATTGACGCTTGATGTTTTCTCTATCGTCTGTAAAAATTTCATTGCATTTGGTTGACGACAAATAAAACAAGTTATGACATTTCTTGTGAAACAATATTTTAGTTGAAGTAGAAATTTAGAAAACATGGAACAAAGAGCAGTCATTAAATTCAACGCAAAGCTTGGTAAATCTGCAACAGAAACGTTCAAATCAATGCAGCAAGTTAATGGCGATAATTTTATGGGTGGAACATAAGTTTTTGAGTGGTATAAACGTTTCGTGGATGACTAAAACACAGGCTAAAAAAAAAAACAAGAAAAGTTCCATCGAAAATCAAGACAATCCTCGTACAATTTTTCGATAGCAAGGGAATTATCCATAAAGAATTGGTTCCAACTGGTCAAACAGTCCACTGACTGCTCATATTATATCGAAGTTTTGAAGCGTTTGATGGGCAGGATTCGTAGTATTCGTCCTGAATATCGTGAATCAGATAGTTGTTGTTTGTTACACGATAATGGACCAAGTCACACTTCACTTATTGTTCGTCAGTTTTTGGTTCGAAATCAAGTTTGTGTATTAAATCATCCACCGTATTCACCGGATTTAGCACCATGTGACTTCTCTTTGTTCCCAAAACTTAAAATGAAATTGAAAGGATGTTTTTTTGAGGATATTGAAAACATTATTGAAATAGCATCTATACGCGCGCACTAGAGGCAATACCACAAAATGAGCTGGAACACGGATTTAAATCATTATTAAATCGATTTAACAGTTGTATTGAATCAGGAGGAGAATATTTTGAATAAATAAAAAACAAAATTTCAAAAATCGTGTTTTTAATATATTCCCTAGGACTAGTCCGGAATATTGATTGTCGCACTGTGTATTTATAAAACTATAAATTACCGCATAAAGAGTTGTCATATCTAAATCGAAAAATCCACAAGCAGTAAAATTCAATTGATGATTTAATAATTTTAATGATAAATGATTTACCTAAAGATATATAGAAAATAATTTTAAGATTAACAATTATAAGTTTATTATTATATAATTAATTATATTCTTTTACTGTTTGATAAAAATGATCTTCATCGATAACATTCGCAACTTTATGTATTTGTACACCAGTTTTTTGTGCATCAATTTTCGTTTGCCAACTTACAAATATTACAAATACACATTTTGAACCCGTATAAACAATATAAAATACGGATATCCATAGACTTTCGGCTGAACGAAAAAGTGCTGGTACAACCTAATAATGATAATATGTGAACCAAATGATTAAAAAAGGTTACAAAAATTCCAGAACGTATGAGCATTATTATATATTTTATTACCTGTCGCACCAAACCACAATAGACAAAATAAAATTGTGCCGTTAAACACATAAATCCATAGGCCATCAATAATAACATTTGAAAACTATACATTTGATTTATCATTTTACCAATTTCACAGATTTCATCATGTAAATGACACAGCATTGTAATTTTTTTATCCATTTTATCGTCAATAATTAATTTTTTATCAGTGGTAAATGGTAAATAATCATTATAAAAATATGATGATGGTTCTGATGAGGTGACCGATGAAAATGGTGGTGGTGGAGTTGTTGATGGTGGAATAAAATCATCATCATCATCATTATATTCTACAATATATAGAAATGTAATTTAACACATCACATAATTAATAAAAACTCATTATTTCTTATTTTTTAAATAATAGCCAATACGCATGGCTCGATCGTACACGTATTAATCTCTACGTAGTCGCCTTAAATAATAACGGTTTCCGATGAAATTAATTTTTTTTTGTGAACGTATATCACAACAAAATAACACAAAATTAAAAAAGTGAAAGATAAAAAGTTTCACTTTTTTAATTTTGTGTTACGAGCTAAAAGAGTAAAAGTATATTTATTTTTTTTGTTGAACAAAAAACCACCGCGTTTCATCAAATACTTCACATCATCGGTCCGTATATTACTCATATATTTAACACTATTTTAACTACTTCTGTTTTCCCCAAGGTGTGGAGGATTGCCAAGGTAATCCCAATTCCAAAAAAGGGCACGGTTGTAAATATGAACGATTTCCGCCCTTTCAACACTCTTTCATGCTTTTCTAAGACATTGGAACGTTTAATGAAAAATGAGATTCGCCAGTGCCTTCACGATAAATCACTTATTTCCCCATTTCAATCTGGATTTCGCCCTGGGCACAGTACGGCCACGGCTTTATTAAAAATCACGAATGATATCGAACGAACGAATGAATGATATATTAATACTGAATTGGGTAAAAATAAGGCACCGGGGCAGGATGGGATGCCGGGAGAGTATTTGAGGACGTTGGGGGAATCAGCAATGAGGTGGATGGTGAAAGGGATAAATGAATTGTGGAACGAAAAGGAGGATTTGCCGGAGGGGTTTAAGAGGGCGGTAGTGTACCGGTTGTTTAAAAGGGGGGATAGGAAGAGTGTGGAAAACTATAGAGGTATAGTATTTCTGGATGCAATGGAGAAGGTGTTGGCAGGTGTGTTGAATGGAAGAATGGTGGAATGGTTGGAGGAAGAAAGGATATTAAGTGAAAGTCAGGTGGTTTTTAGAAGGGGGTATTCGGCAATAGAACATATAAGCAGTTTAAAGGGGATTGTGGAATTGAAGATGAAGGCAAAGGCGGCGAGGGTGTATGGGTTTTTTGTTGATTTGAAAGCGGCGTTCGATAGTGTTGACAGATGGTTATTGTGGTGTAAGTTGTATGGTAGTGGGGTCTCTAGTAAAATGGTGAGGATGATAAGGAAAATGTATGAGGATGTGGAGGCGTGTGTATGGGGAATTGGTGGGAATTCGGGATATTTTAAGTGTGAAGGAGGTGTGAGGCAGGGGTGTGCATTGAGCCCAACATTATTTAATATATTTATGAATGATTTGTATGAGGAAATTGGAGGTGGATTAAGGATTGCGGGAGGAAACATAAGAATTTTGGCGTAAGCTGACGATGTTGTGTGCTTGGCGGAAAATGTGAGGGCAATGCAGGGAATTATGGATAGATTGAATAGTTATTGTAAGAGATGGAAATTAGAGGTAAATTTAAGTAAGTCAAAAATGATGGTGTTTAGAAATGGAGGTAGAGTAAGGAAGGATGAAGTGTGGAAAATGGATGGAAAGATAGTGGAGGTGGTCGGGAGATATAAGTACTTAGGGGTGGAAATGACGGATGGAGGGTCATGGAGTACGCATGTAAAAAATAAGGTGTTGGAGGCAAAAGCGGGTGTGATGCAGGTGTGGGGTGGTATGATGACAAGGACGGAGGTTGGAATAGAAGCGAAGTTAAGAGTGTTGGATGGGGTGATAAGGAGTGTTTTAGGATATGGGTGCCAGGTATGGGGAGTGAAGAGATATGAGGAGGTTGATAGGTTCGAGAGGTATGTGTTGAAAAGAATGATGTGGTCGAATCGGTCGGTTAGGGAATGTGTGGTTTATATGGAATTGGGGAGGGTGCCGTTGTGGGTGCATTGTTTCAGACTACACGTGAGATTTGTGGTTAGGATGTTGGATAAGGGAGACACAAGGTTGGTGAGAAATATTTTATGGGAAATGGTGGAAAAGAATGTGGGTTGGATAACGGAATGGAAGAAGTGGGCGGAGGTAGTGGAAATGCAATGAAATTGGGAATCAAGGGATGTGGAGTATTGGAGATTAAGGGCGGAGGTGTTGGTAAGGAAGGTAGAGGATAAGTGTGTAAAGGAGTTGACAAGCGAGGGAAGGAGACACAAGGAAGATTGGGTGTATCCGGGGCTAAAATGGGGAGAAGGTGTGCAGGGGTATTTTAAGGGAAATTTGAGATTTGAAGAGATAAGAGTGATAATGAGAGTGAGGGGAGATGCGATGGGATTGAATGCCAGAGGATGGGGAGTGAGCAAAGGTGGGTGTGCTCAATGTGCAATATGGGGGTTAATGAGACGGGTTGGCATTTTGTAGGTTAGTGTCCGGTGTTGGGAGGAGTGAGGATGAAATGGATCGGGGTAAGAAGTTTGTTAAGGGAGGAGGTGAAGAAGTTGTTGGAAGGGGAGTGGATGAAAGAAAATGGTGAGGTGTTTGGGTGGAAGGGTGTTGCGGGCGTGTTATTGGAGATGGAGAGATATAGGGAAGGTTTGGTTAAGGAGTATAATGGATAGGTGATGGATATAATAAAAAAAAAAAAAAAAAAAAAAACATGTAAACGAGACTCGGGGCTACGGTCGATTGACCAGGCCGCTTGGTCGAGGTCGTTTATTTCCTTTTTTTTTCTGTTTATTTTTTGATTTTTGTTAGGTTAGTATTTTTGATTGTATGTTTGAAAATGTAAATGTAATAGAAAAAAAATGTAATGTTATATAAAAAAAAAAAAAAAAAAAAAAGAAAGAAATAAATGAATTAGATTATTAAAAAAAAAAAAAAAAAAATATTGAATTGTTATCAATTTCGGACTGGATTCATCGGAATAGACTGAAGTTGAATGAATCTAAAACACAGAGTATTGTTATTTACAAAAGGAATTCATACGTCATCATTTCCTACTGTCATTGTTAATTCTGTGCCTATTCTATTTTCCTCAACATTGAAAAACCTTGGTGTGATATTCAATGGGGACCTTACGTGGTCTGATCATATTAAAGCCATTGGCGGGTCAATATATGGAAGACTGCGGGTAACCGGTAACCTCATCAAACCCAGACATTCATCACAACATGCTTCAGTATCTCTATTTGTTTATGGTATTGATCTATGGAATTCCCTACCTACGTCGGCTAAACTCGCTATGGACATTAATGATTTTAGGACAATGTGTGTTTATGTTTGAAATCTCCTATTTCTTTTTGATCTGTTTTCTTTAAATCTTTGGCAACTCGAAATGTTGGGTTTTCGTTTGCCTTCCTTTTCGCTATTTCCATTGGAAATAACAATCTAAATTCAAATCTTAACATCTTTATATCCTGTTGTACCGTTTAAAATGCAATATTTAATAAGTTATAAATTGTAAACTATTTTTACCTTTTTTTTTTTATTTAAATTAAATAATACAATAAGTTATTATTACTACCGTACATAATTTGTAAGGAGCCTTGGCTCAAATGTACAAACCGAATGAATAAATAAATAAATATTTGGTGGGACCAGAAGGCCACGCTATATTATGACCCAAGTAACAACAAAACGTGTATACACAGTTAATTAAACGGTTTATTGACCAACAGTGATACCTACATTTGGTGCAAAAATAGTGATCTTCCAGTTAAAATACCGCATGTTAATGGTTTAACAACCGTAAATGCCCAGGTTTTTACACTGTAATGTAATGTTGGTGTTAAATGTACCATGATAGCACCGTTTCTAAAACACCGTTGCCGAACCTCAATACGCGATTAAAATAAAAAAAAATTAATCGATTATTGATACGATTTTTTTTATTAGAGTTTATTTTTTCTTTTGAATGATTGTTATATAATTTTCAATTTTTATACACATCCCACTTGTGTTTTATCGCATTTTTTAGAATTTATGAATTTATCGCATTTTTTCGGTTTTACGACAAACATTATATTATTTAATTAAATATTTATTTTCTATTAAAAACATATAACAAAGAAAGTTTTCATCCAATCGTAGTAATCGAACTCGGTACCTTCAATGTGAACGTGCGTCTTGTTATTCACCCACCCAGCGCGACCAACAACACCAAGAACATATAAAAGCTTAACATATGCTAAATATAAAACCTTATACATTTTATAAATGTTAAATGTTTTTTTCGTACGTTTCCAAACACTTATTCAGGACATAAATCAAACACGTCAATTAATATAATAAAATAATATTAAAAACCGTTTAGAAATCGTGTTTTTATTTAATGAAGTTACGGTGTCTGAATAGTAGTAAATACCTGTATATAAACAGTGATTATAAACCCATGGCTTAACTAATTCGAATTACTATAAACGCACTGTTACCGCACGGTAGGTTATTCGGTTATTTATAGGTTCTTGAATAACGTCATATAACCGTTAATTAATCGTATTTTAAAGACTAGGTTTGAACACAAAATAAATTACGGTGAGGGCACTGTAATTTAACAGTTTAACTGATTTTGCTACAGTTTTTTTTTTGCACCGTCGTGTTAAATTGTTATATGGGTGATATATAAAAATAAAGTTTTCTGAAATTAATTTATAACTGAATAATATCTGATTAAAATATCCGTGCATCCACGGAAATTTAACCGCAGCTACTGTTCATACAAGCACGGTTCAATTACGGAAACACATATCAGTTTTTAAACCGTGTCACATAAACTGAAAATTTACTTAAAAAATTATCGGTGTGTTACCGGTATGTGAACACGTAGCTTTTGGTTGCAATAACACCGTTCAAAAGCGGTAAAAAATACCCATTTATTTACCGTGATTTTACAACTGTTGTGTAACTGAGGAAAAGTAACAGTAGTTTCACGGTGCTTAAATAGTCCAATCCAAGTCTGAGCATGGCAATATAATGCTGTGCTACTCTGATAATAGTGATTTTTACACTGCAGTGATAAATTGTTATATGGGGAGTTGCTGAAACCTGATCAAACTATTACCGTTGAGCACTACCAAACAACAATTGATTGAATTGAATAGAGCATTAACAAGGAAAAATGGCCGACAGATATGGAAAAGTGATTCTATTGCGCCACAACAATATGCTCGTCCGCGCATGTCGCAAAACCGGTAAAAGAAACATTGGAATCACTCGAATGGGATGTGATGTGACCACACCCGCTCTATTCACCAGATGTTGCTCTATCAGATTCAGACCACTTGTTCAGATCGATGGACTCTGTACACATAGCACTTCCACAATTATGAAGACGTCCAAAAATGGGTCGATTCTTTGGATCGAATAAAAGATAGATAAGAAATTTTATTTTGATGGTATTCATTAATTGAGAAAAAAAAATTGAGAAAGGATTGTACTTAATAATGGTAAATTATATCCAATAAAAATTGTTTACCGAAATTAATGTGTTTTATTAAAAAAAAAAAAAAACAATCGAACCATAATATTTTGGCAGACATAATATTTTTTTAATTTACCTTTTTTTTGTGACATTTTTGTATTAATCATCATCTCGACTGGACGTACTTGTAAAATTTCTGGATCTTTAATTTTTGATGAGATCTCAAATGCACGATGTTGTAAATTATTTCGATTACGTTTAACGGCGAGTGGTTTTATTTTCGGATATTGAATTTCTTTATGTAAATAACCAACATATTCAACGGTGGAGGAATCATCATCAATTATTTCCATTTCATTTAATTCTTTCGTTCGTTTCGTTCCCGTAGCCAATCCAATATTTTCCGCCGCGATTAAACGTTTATTACCACCACCTCGTCGGACACCGGAATTATTATTTTCATTAAATTTTCCTCCTGTTGTTCGATTATCAGTTTTACGTTTACGTTGTTCAAATGCTAAACGTGTACTATCAAAATAATCATTGATTGCTCGAAATTTTTGTTTAACATTAAATACCAAAACAACAAACCAAATTTTTGACAATGAACTTAAATAAATTGGAATGAATGTAACAAACCACCAAATTGATTGAATGGCCGTAAAATCTTGAAATTGTATAAAATTAAAGAATACCAATGACAATTCACATATGGTTATGATAAAAATTAACCGTATCGAAAATGTACGTAAACGATTATAATCAATTGTAATATTTTCACGTAAAAGTTTATCATCGACCCGTTGCATTCGATCCAAACAATTTATTAAATGTTTTTGATTGATTATCGATGCAGCAATATCAATGCACATCATAATCGGTTCCATATAAATGATAAACACACCAATAATAACCGTTAATGTACCCACTTCACTTTCGTTGCCCAATGAAAATGTTATCGTTGCAAAATGATATTGAATTGAATTGTGCAATAGATTGGCAAATGAATAAATTACACCGATCAATGATAATTTAAATATTTTTGAATTATAATAATCACTCCATGAGTATGTTATTAAACCGAATACTTTTGATAAATAAAATAATACATCTAATGATGATTTTAAATTTAATTCAGTGTTTATGGTCATTTTCACACAAAACCCAAAAATATATTATAATAATATATTCTGTTAAATTCCTCAACTGCCGATGATCAACCTCTATTTTATGTTTACTAACTACAATATTAATTCTGTCTCAAACTAATACTAATAATAAAAATTATTTTCCTTTTACATTCAAATAAAATTATATGCTTTTAATTTAATTAATTAAATACAAAAGTTAATTCGTTGATGAATAATAAATTAATAGTTTATAATCCATTAAGAAAATAATATGCATATATAATTTTTGTTTATATATACAATATATATTTATTATATAAAAAACATTCTTCATACAAAACATTTGTTTATTGATTTAGAAAAAATAGAATTTTATGCTAAATATGCAAGAGACAATTAACTTAATTAATAAATGATTAATATTTAATTCAATAGTTTTTATATAATAATTATACATTAACGATGAACGATGATGATTGATGATGATGATGATGATGATAAATTTGTATTTTTATAATGGGGTGGGTTGGAAAATGAGGTGAATTTATTTGGATTTCCATATTCAATTAGATATATTGATTGAGGGTAAAATCGGCCGCATTTTATTGATAAAATTCATGAAGGACAATTTCACGTATAAGTTCAATTGCAATAAATCAAAAATACATAATTTATTGTTGTACAATTTCGGTGTTTACTGCGGGATCAGTTGAATTTTCTAGTATAAATTAAACAATTAATACCATTTTATATGGTTTGAATAATATATAAATATAATTTCATTGCATATACATATACCTTTCATTTCGTTAACATTTCCAAATATCGTTTACGTTCATCTTCGATTAATTTCAATAAAATTTTAACATTATCTTCTGTTCCATCATAACTTATAATACCAACACAACTAATTGGCACTTTTTTCAATAAAATATAACCGATTTTATGACGATTTATTGAAAAAACATATGGTACATTAAATTTATCACATTTCACTTTAAAACGTTCAATTAATTCATCAATGCCACCTGGAAATACACAAATGTGTTTTATAAAACACTCACTTAACTTAAAACCAAAAAAAAAAAAAAAACAAAAAAAGAAAATTTACGTATTTCTTAGGTTCCACGATTCTACTGTGTACAAATATGAGTAAGATTCTTCTCAATTTAAACTTCCCTGGTTTATCTATTTGGACAAATGCTTTTATTTTTACGTTGATAGTACTGTTATTGACATTGCTGACAAATTTTAGGGCAATTGGTCCATTGCTGTAGTAGTTATGTGTGTGTGTGTGTGAACAAAGAAAAGTTGTTGATTCGATTTGTTTATTTATTGATAATGTCTGAAATTATTCAACAAAGAAGTAGTATTAAATTTTGTGCGCGAAATGAAATATCGGCCCCCAAAACGTTCAGAATGGTGCAGAAGGCCTTTGGTGAGAAGTCGATGTCAAGAGGAAGTGTTTTCGATTGGCACAAATTGTTCAAAGAAGGTCGTGAACGCGTTGAAGACGAACCACATCAAAGACGACCAAGAACCTCTACTGATGAGCTGCACGGCAACAAAATCAAAGAATTGGTGCTGCAAAATCGTCCATTGAACACCATTTTGAAAGACATTTTGTGCCTGAAAAAAGTCAAATGTTGATTGGTGCCAAAAATACGCAATTTTTTTTGAAAATCATCGTCGAATGGAAGTCTGTGAAACTATGCTTTCTGACTATCAGGATAATAAAAAGGAACACCGTATTCGCCAGATTTAGCTCCGTGTGACTTCTGGCTATTCAGCAAACTCAAAAGAACACTTCGGGGACACCGTTTTGATTCGATTTAAGAGATAAAAGCCGAATCGAATAGGGAACTGATGGCCATTCCGGAAGACTAGTATAAACAATGTTTTGAACATTGGAAAAAGCGTTGGCATAGTTGCATTGCATCAGGCGGGGTTCATTTTGGGGGGGGTGGTTTAGATTTAGAAGATTTGATTTCAAAAGTTATAAATAAAATCTTTCTCATATTTGTACACAGTAGTATTACGCCAAAATACGTTCTAAATCCACTTAAAGGAAGGGATTACAATTTTTTCATATATCACAAAAATCATATAAAAAGTATTTATAATACAAATTTCAATAATTCTCCGATTATTTACTTGAGAAAAAAACAAAAACAAATTAACTTACCTGGTTCATTACATTTTTCTAAATCCGGTGCTATTATTAATAAACGTAATTTACCAGCGTCCAATTGACGTTCGGTTTCTTTAAAACCAACAACATAACGACGTTTTGCACGTCCTTTAACATTGTTATTTGTATAGGCACGTAATTGAAAACGAAATAAATCTTTTAATATCATTTCGGTACATTCACATAATTCTTTAATTAGGAAATTATTACAATATCTAAAATGAAATTATAAATAAATTGTTATTAAAATGGATTTTTTTTTTAAAAACATGAATTAAATTATACTTACGTTCGAAATTTACGAGAATGTTGAATGGAAGAATTCTTTTGAACGGTGGTGGTGGTACAATCATTTTCAGAAATCGTTTTTACTATCGTTTCCTGCTTTTCAACGGCTGACGGTATTTGTTCTATTTCAGAATTTGTATTAACAACACTCGTATCATTATTCGTATCTGTTATAATCGATGACGATAATAAAATATCATTGACGACGAGGATACCATCCACTTTATTTTCTTGATGTTTTCCTGATACCATTAAAAATTGTTGTCGACGATTTTTACTTTGAAGACGTTTTAATAAAATTGCACGTTTTAAATGTGATATCCATTTTTTCTTCGGTATTTCACGATGTTTTCCTTTATTTAATTTTATTTTTGATGGGTGGTCGGATGATTTCGATGGAAGAACAGCATTTGAAGATGAACTTCCATTCGTAATATTTTGTGTTTTCGTTATTATCGGTGTTGTAAAGTTATTCTTTTGTTCTTTACAATGTAATTGATATAATTTTTTATTTTGACTATTTATTATCGAATCACTTATGCTAATTTTAATAATATTTGATTTTTTAAAATGTTTATATTTATTGGTTTGGATTTTTATTGATTGTGAAGTATTACTATTACTACCGTTATGTTTTGTTTTGATTTGATTTGATGATGATTGCATTACGGATTCATCATTTACCGAGATTGGTCGTGAAGTTATTATATTTAATTTATCTGTTTTTGGTTCACGTATATTTTTTAATTTAATTTGATATTTTTCTAATTGTTTTTCAGCACGTTGCCGTCGTTTACGTTCATTTCGTTCCTTTAGTATTTCTTCTCTGGATCGATTTGGATCGTAATTATTGGCATTTTCAATTTTATCTGTGGGTGTTTTTTTTGGATCAACCACCAATAATTGTAAATTGTTTACCGCTTTTGTAATTGAATTGATTTGTTTTGTAATTGTAGTATCATTAGGATTTATTTGTTCACCTGTTGATGAAGTCGTATTTGAATAATTCAATGAGGATGATGATGATGATGGTAGTAGTTCAGTTTTTGGTTGATTATTGAAGATAACATGATTTTTTTTATCCTTTGTCAACTTTGGCCAATTAATAGTATCATCGGGAATTTGATTATTTTGATTTATTGCTAATCTATTGGCCCACGAAAATTTTGTCTTTGAATTGTTATGCATTTTTATAATAATTTTTAATTAATTAATTTATAATTTTCACTTTTTGTTATCAATAATAATAACAATATTCTACATTCCACAGGTCACACACACGCGAAACAGTTTAAAAGGATGAATAAGAAACAAAATTACAAAAACAAAACAAAACAAAACAAAACAAATCCAAACAAAATCCAAATTTTGTCTAAATTGCAATTTCTCCATTTTCCAATTCTCTCCCATTTTTAATTCACCAAAATGAGCCCATTTAAAAAAACAACTAATCCAATCGTCACCAGAGGGCAATTTACATAATAAAAAGTAAAATAATTTTATCACATATCATTTTTTTTTTCAATGTCAACTTCATGAGATTTTGGTTGTTTGTTTTTTTTAATTAAAAATTTTTTTTTTTCAAGTTTTAATTAAAGATTATTCTAATTATTAACGGAATTAATATGTTATTTATACGAAAAATAATAAAAAATCATGTAAAATATAAAAATAAATATATACAAAATAGATTATGTCATCATATAGAAACAAAAGTCATCACATCAAATGTTCAGCAAAGACCAACGACGACAACAACAACAACAACAACAGCGGAAACAATCCCAAAATCAGAATCAATTCGAGTACGATTTGCACCAAGTCCAACCGGTAAATATGATATAAAATTGTATTCAAATTGATTCAAAGGCAATTATATTAATATATTTATTTTTTAATGATGGCCTAATGCCATTTCAGGTCAATTACATTTAGGTGGGCTACGTACAGCATTATATAATTATTTGTATGCCCGGGGAAACGATGGTAAATTTATTGTACGAATAGAAGATACCGATCAACAACGTCTAGTTGCCGGTGCAACCGAAAAATTATTAAATAATTTAGAATGGGCCGGTATTGTTCCAGATGAAAGTCCATATCATAATAATGCAAATTCTCGTTTTGGACCATACAAACAATCACAACGCTTAGATGTGTATCGAAATGAAGTAAAAAAATTATTAGATAATGGTAATGCATATTATTGTTTTTGTTCGGAACGACGTTTAGAATTATTACGTAAAGATGCATTAAAAGCACGTCAAATACCAAAATATGATAATCGTTGTCGTCACCTGACACCTGTTCAAGTAGCTGAAAAATTAGCAAATCATGATACAGTTTGTATTAGGTAAAGTTTTTGTTTTGTTTTGTTTTGTTTTTTTTTTTTGTTAAATAAAACACAATTTAAATACTCTCATAATCACTATATATATAATTAAATTAAAATTAAAATTGTAGATTTAAATTAGATCCATTCATTGATGATTTTTATGATTTAATTTATGGTAAAATTGTATATAATGTAGCGGATAATGAAGGTGATCCGGTTATCATAAAATCTGATGGTTATCCAACATATCATTTTGCAAACGTTATCGATGATCATCTAATGGAAATTACCCATGTATTACGTGGTGTTGAATGGCAAATATCAACAACAAAACATTTACTGTTATACAAGTAAGTATAATCAACGCATTTTGTATATTAAATGTTATTTATTATTATAATTCATCATATTATAGAGCATTTGGTTGGATACCACCAAAATTTGGTCATTTACCATTATTATTAAATGCTGATGGTACAAAATTGAGTAAACGTCAATCGGATATAAATATTGATTATTATAAGTATGTATATTTGGATTCCGAAGCTGATAATCATAATAATAATAATAATTATCTGTATTCGCTGTACAATAGAAATAAAGGAATTTTACCACAAGCGTTAATCAATTATGTAACACAAAGTGGAGGTGGTTTTGATCGACAACCATCCGATCAATTAAAAAACTATACAATGTTGGACTTACAAAAAATGGTAAATGATGAATTGGAATTTGGTAATTATAATGAATTGAAATTAATTTATTGTTATTGTTTTGTGTGTTTTGATTATTCATAGTTTGACTTGAAAAAAATCAATGAACATTCTAGTCGTTTAAATCCTGACCTGTTGGATGAATGCAATCGTTTGGAAATCATTGAACAAATAAATGATCCTGTTCGATGTGATGCATTAATAAAACATGTTAAAGATTTAATATGTAAAAAATATCCAGAAACGTAAGTGGTAAAATTTTTCCTCTTTACCTAATTTTACCTTTTACCTAAATTCTCTTCTGTGTTTTGTTTTTAATTTTTTTTTTTAATTTAAAACTATTTCAAATTCAACAAAATTTCAATTTCTTCCTACCGCATAGCTCAAATTCATTAGATTTAGATAATGTACATATCAAAAATGTATTAAAATGGTCAAGTCATCGTTTAACATCTTTAAATCAATTAATCGATGGAAATCTTTCATTTTTATGGATATTACCAAAATCAACGCTTGATGTAAATTTATTAAGTTCAGGTATACAATTTTTTTTACATTGTTGTTGTTTAATTCAACTAACAAAAAAAAAAAACTCCTGCCATTCAACTAATTTTTTAAATTTAATATCTAAAAACAAATAGAATTACAAAAATCATTGCTGAAAGAGCTGGAAGAACAAAATTTTGAAAAAAATCAATTACAAAATATGTTAAAAGAATTTTCGGCGAAAAATCAATTAAATTTTAGTAATTTTATGAAACAATTACGTTCCGTATTAAGCGGTTTAAAGGTATATGAAAATCAATTTAATTTTTATTATAATTAAACAAACGTCACACTATTGTTTTATTGTTTTCTAACAGGAAGGTCCATCCGTTGCCGAAATGATGGAAATATTAGGTAAAAAAATGACATTACAAAGAATTCATAATAAAATTAAAAGAAAATAATAAATTATTATATATTTAATAATAAAAAAATAAAAAGAAAAAGAAATTATTTTAATTGTTCGTTTATTATATTCTTTTGTTTTTTTTTTTCATAATAATTACTATTTAAATTACACCATTTGTAATTTATATCAACATACAACAACTTAATAACTTAATATTTATTAATCAAAAAAAAAAAAACGAAAAAATTAATCACAAATTTGCTTTTTTTTTTTTTTTTTTTTTTTTTATTAAATTTATCAAGTCCAAAACTATTTTGCACATCACACGGGCCGCAATAAAGGAGGTAATGAATGAATGATACTTACATTACCTTTATCGCTTATATGATGAGTGAGACCTTTTTTATTATTATTATTACTGTGGACTCTTAAATTACATAAAAAAAAAAAAAAAATTATTACAAAACGACGACGACGACGACGACGAATTGTTTCGATAAAAATATTAATAATTAATTAGTTCACATTAAATATTAAATGCATCATATTTAATTAATGTGATTGTGGCTAAAAATATACGATATTAATATTAATAATTATAGTAATTAATCATATCTTACACAAATAAAAAAAAAAAAAAACAATAATTCATTTGAAATATTGGTTATAATAACCAAAATAATTAACTTAGAAATTTTATATATTATGAAAATATTTCGTTTGTAAACTTCAAGCCTTGAAGTTCAAAGAAGGCAAAGTTAATTTTGATGTTAAAATTTCTAATTTCGTAGTTAATTTAATTTAACTGAAATCTCTATTTGGTAAAACAATTGGTGCCACCAAACTCCATACATATAATGCTATACATAACCAACAAGATATAATTTTAATCCACATTGAGGCAGCATTTGCATTTAACGTATCAAGCGATGAATTTGGTCTGTGCGTTTTGGTTTTGGTTGTGGAAAAAAATAAAAAAATTACAAAATAATAATATTATCAATTAAAGAAGCAAATTGTGTAATACTTACTGATACCAATTTGTTAATGTCATCATTACATATAATGTTGCCGTAATGAATATAAAATGGAATATGGACCATGAATAGGCAACGCCATCCTCTTCATTATCCCATACCTTGCTATTACCACTGTCCTTATTATTTTGATCACTGGTAGATACCGTTGGACTTTCAGCATCATCTAAAGTTGCTGTTAATACTAAATTTAGTGAAATTGTTTTTTTTTTTTTTTTTTTTTTGATAACATAACATTTAAAGCCCAACCCCGCGGTCGCCCACAACCAAAAAACACAGTCAGAATCATTTACGAAAAAAAAAAAACGTTTAGAAGAAACAAAAAAAAAAAAAAATAGAAAGCAAATGAAAATTAATCTTAATAAAATGGTTAGTTAATTCATTGGTAATTATGAAATGGTATGAAACATTTTTATGGCGTATGTATTATGAAAATATTTATATATGAAAAGCTAGCATATGTATAAAAGTGATGAATGAAGAATGCATCATTTTATTTTTTGGTGGAAAAACTCCAAAAAAAAAAGTCAAACAACTATAACAAGGGGGACAAGGGAAATATTTCTCGTCGCCAAAAAATTATAATCTTAAAGGGTTATTCATGAATAAATATATATTTGCATACTTATATAGATTAAGGTGGAGGTTCCAGCCAGACTCATCCATTGGCTTTTGAGTTATGGCCTCTGGCAAATATTTCCCAATATATAATTATCCGGTCAGGCCATAACCAATGGATGAATCTGGCTGGAACTAGAAGATAATTGGGTTCACCGCCCCTTATAATCTATAAGTATGCAACTATTTTCAGTCAGATTCATTCATTAATTAATTTGGAAAATTGAATTTTCCGTAAAATTATATTCATGAATAACCCTTGTGTATAAGATTTTTTTTTACATCCACCATATCACATTACAAAATATATTTATTAACATTTATCCAAGTTCAATTTGATTTGATCTAAAACCAACCAAACAACCAACCAACCCCATTAAACCCCCGAAAACCAACTCTAATGCAAAAAAAATGTATGATAACTTAATATGATAATTTATAGTATCAAAAAAAAAAAGAAAAACGTTTCTTACCTTGTTTTTCACCATTGGTCAATGAAACTTTAGCAACTTGTGCAGCCGAACGTAATGAACTATATAAAATACATAACATCCATATAATTAAACCGATAATACTTGTTGAATCAAATGAAACCTTAAGCGAAAACGAAAAAATAATTATGTAAAGAATGTTTAATAATAGTTTTTTGTTTTTTAATTGATTATTATACAGGGTGTCCCGGTAAAGGGTGCCACCCCGAAACAAGCAGAATCTACACCTCATTTCCAATCAAAAAATGTATGGCGACCCCATTTGTCTATCTCGCTTGGGTTTCGAGCTAGCCCCAAAAAAACGATTTTGTTGAAGTTCAAGGGAGTAAGCAAATCTTATTTAACATATATCAATAACCACTTATCGGAATTCAATAATTATAACCTTGTTGGAATTGCGTATTTTAACTATTGGGAGCATGCATTAATTCGTGTGGTTTTCATAGAGTGAGCGTTACTAGTATTATTTCACGTCGTGTTCATCCGTGACTATATTCATTTGAAAGCTACTGTTCTTTACGCGCCGCTTTTTCAGTATATGTCATTTGATTGAAGCGTAAACAACATTTTTTTCTATTTTCTATTGGAACATGTCGAACTTTGTGCCAGAAAAAGTGTTTTTACGGGGAGTTCTTTTTCATTACTTTAACATGAAGAAAAGTGCTACCGAAAGTCATCGTATTTTAGTAGCTGTTTATGGTGGTCATGCTCTAGCTGAAAGAACGTGCCAGAAGTGGATTTTACGGTTTAAAAGCGGCGATTTCAACTTAGAAGGCGATGAACGACCCAGACAGCCAAAAGGATGATGAAGATGAAGAACTGGATTCATTGCTTCATGAAGATACGTGCCAAACGCAACAAAATCTTGCAAAATCATTGGGAGTTGCTCAAGCAACCATTTCCAGACGTTTAAAAGCATCATGATTCATCCAAAAGCTTGGAAATTGGATGCCGTGTGAATATCGAGATATAAGAGATATCGAACGCCGATTCTGTATGTCGGAAATGTTGCTTCAACGCCACAAAAACAAGCCATTTTTGCATCGGATTGTCACTGGAGATGAAAAATGGATTCATTACGATAACGCCAAGCGCAAGAAATCGTATGTGAATCCGGCCAACTATCAACGTCCACGGCAAAACGGAATATCCATGGTGTCAAGGTAATGCTCTGTATTTGGTGGGATCCGAAGGGTGTGTTGTATTATGAGCTGTTGAAATCGGGTCAGACGATCAAAGGGAAACTCTACCGAACACAATTAATTTTAAAGGTTTAAAGAGCGCGATTGCGGAAAAACGACCAGAATATGCAACCAGAAACGAATCCATAATTTTCGATCATGAATTTTTGAATTTTCCACCATTTTCCAACGATCGGCCGCATGTTTCAAGATCAAGGTTCAAACTATTTGGAAAACAGTGAATGGGAAGTTCTACCTCACCCGCTCACTTATAGCCCAGACATAGCCCCTTCTGATTACTACTTGTTCAGATCAATGCAGAATGACCTCACCGGAATACGCTTCACTTCAGAACAGGGGTATTAAAAATTGGCTCGATTCATTGTTCACCACCAAGCCGGAGAAGTTCTTTTGGGATGGAATCCACAAACTGCCAGAAAGATGTTGTGGCAAATGTTGTAGCTTCCAATGGACCATACTTTGATCATTAATTGTATAACCATTTTTCCACAATCAAGCCTTAATTTTCGAAAAAAAAATATCTTTAATTCTTTCTAATAACATAAAACATCGGCGGCAACCCGTTTTCATGCTATAGCTGCGGTCAAACCCAAGAAATTTCAACGGATTTAAATATTTATGTTATTTTGCAAGCATCTAGAACTTTAGTGCTTTTACGTTTATCAGCTGTCAGCTTTTTTAGGAAAACATTTTTGATGTTTTAGATTTAATTTGATGTACAAACTTTTAAAATGTGTCAACTCGTTTTTTAGACGTATGATGAAAATAATATTGAAATGCAAAAAACCTTTCCAACAAGGCTATAATTACTGAATTCCGATAAGTGGTTACTGAGATATGCTAAATAATATTCCAGTACTATCTTGAACCTCAACAAAATCGTTTTTTTCGGGCTACATTTCCATACAGTTTTTGATTGGAAATGATGTGTAGAACCTGCCTGTTTCGGATTGACATCCTGTATAATATTATATTTACCTTGTTTTCATCACCACCATTCCCGTTATTACCAAACATTCCCGGATTACATTGTCGATCGGGATTATTGGCCACCGCCGACCATGTCAAATAAATTGAATATAATGATACAACAGCACTTTGTAATAAACCGGATCGTGGTAAATTTTCTTGTACACTTGGTAAAATCGATACAACACTAATGACAAACGCCAAAATTAATGTTGTTGATATAAAAAATTTATTCAATGCACAATCGTCAGACTATTAAATTGAAAAATAAAATAAAAAATTTTCATAATATAAAGAATCAAATAATAAGAGGAATTTATAAACTACTTACAGTTGTATAATAAATATACAATAGGCTAATCCCAGTTAAACTGGCCGCATACAATATTAATGTTGTAAATAATAAAGCATAATACCATGCTTTTGATTGGGTTTCTTCGAAATTGCCCACCCACGTTTCCGCCCAACCATGGGCAAACGCAACGATTAACACCAATTGTACCAGGATAAATGATAAACCACCAAATAAACCGATCCACATCCATACCGTACCGAATGTACCGGCTGGTATAAAGAATGCACCAATTGTAACACCAATAACCAATATATATTTCAGTCCCCAAAAACCATTTTGTATGGCCGCCCGCGGATCTCGAGATGTTTTAGCACCTATCATCATAACGCTCATCATTGCAAAAAAGCATACCAATGCAAAACATATTCGATAAACTGCCATATAACCAACGGCCGCCGTACAATCGGCCGTATAACTAGACGGTATCACATACGATGATTTTGACGTTGAATTTGCACAAAACGGTACGGTACGTAAAAAATCTTGTAAACCCGGAGCCAAAAATATAGCACAACATATTGCACCAACCAATAACATTATTGCGTACATCAATCGTGATGATGTTGAATTTTTACATGATGGACATACGGAGCATACCAATGAACATGCTGTACCAGTACAACAACATGCCAACTAATTTTTTAAAATTAAAAAAAAAACATTTATATTATTTTGACCTTTATCAATCTTTTACAATAACAATATGAAAATCTTAAAATCATCATATCATAACGATTAGAACAAAACGCATTTGATCCGTAAAAAAAAAATAAATTAGAGTTCAAATTTTTTTAATCAATTATTTTACGACGCGATACTTTCTTTTATTTATATGATAAAAAAATGATAAGAAAATAATTTAATTGTTTTTGTTATTGTTTTTTCATTATATACAGTCTACAAATCAAACGATGATGATGACTAACAAAGTTAAAGTTAATCATAAATTTAACCTTGACTTGAACGTCTTTAATTTGTTGATTCACTTTTGACTTGACGACCACAAACAAGATTAAATTATTTTAATATTCCTAATCATACATTTAAAATATCCGATTATAATTTGCGAATTTTTTGTGTGAGCAAAAATAAAACAAAAACAAAAAGATAAAATCTTCTTACTTGTGCTGCAGAACAAAGACCTAAAACAGCTCCCATCTTTTATTTTTTTTTTGTTTTTGGAGTTTTCTTTTCTGCTTTTTTCTAATTATTAATTTTTCATATGGTTCTTCTTATGGATAAATAAACTTATTAATTTATATATAAATAATGAAATTATTAACACAAAACTATTTTTAATAAAAATTTAATTTAATTTAATTACCTTCAATTTATTTAATTAATTTTTTATTTTTTCTTTATCGCAGTACAAAAAAAAAAATTTAACAAACAAAGCAAAAAAAAAAAAATAATTGAAAAAAAAAATGAATGTGAAAAAGAAAAAAAAAATATAAAATCAAATTTTCTACTTTAGTTTATCCAAAAATGAAATCCATCTGGTGGGTAATATTAGAATTTTTATTTTGTTAACGCAGTGTTGTGAAAAAAACATCGAAATTATAATTTTTTTTTAATTTGACATAAATACAGTAATTCTCTTTGTCATTCTTGTCAATAGATGGCGGTGTATTTTGTAAATGTAAAATTAATATATTTTTTTGATTTGTTTTTATATTTTTTTTTTTTCCTTTTGTTGTATTCGAACTTTTTTTTTCATTTGTTTCTGTGCTTGCCAAATGCCAAGTCGGCAAATTTTTACTTTCGTTTTTTTTTAATTTATTAATTTTAATTAATTGTAGTTATTTTTATTAATTTTTTCTACTACGTAAATTTAAATCGTTTTTAAATAGTTTAATAATTCTAATTTCGTGTTTTTATCGCTACAATCAATCGAAAAAATGGCAAGTGTTTTTGCAAATGTTGAAGTTGGACCAAAAATTGAAGTTTTTGATTTAACAAGGAAATACGGTGAAGATGATAATGTTAATAAAGTTAATTTGAGTGTTGGAGGTAATGTGCTTTTTTTTATTTACATAAATCTCTTTAATGATTATGAAAAAAAAACAATTGTTTATTTTATTAATTATAATCAAACATTCAAAAGAAAAAAAAAAAAAAGTCAAGTGTATGTTTTTCTGAAGGTCAGTTTACGGTCAAAATATTTTGTGTTCAATATTTATGGTGATTTTTCTATTTCAATTTATTACCTTATTTTTACGATTTATTCAGGAAATCTGATGTAATTAATTTGAATATCAAAAACAATTAATTATTGCTTTAAAATGTAATGCGATTATTCAAAAATTACGCCTGAGTCCGAGAAATGTTTGATTTCCAACTTCGAATATGAAATAAAATGCAATGATAATTTCTTTTATGATTTGTTATTTTCTTTTTGACCTTTGGTCATTTTGATCCAAAATAAAGATATTTTTGTTTTTTTTTTTCAAATTTATATAACGTATATTTGTGAACTCCATCCAAGATAATTTTTAATCAAATTTAGTAAATATATACGCATATATAAACATTTTCATGAACAATAAAATGACTTTGTATTTTTTTTCTTTTGAATTATTGACAAAATTATGAAATAGATAACACAAAAATAAAGATGAATATATATTTCCGGTTAAAAAAGTTAAAAAAATATAATTATTCCATTATCTGGACTCACAGCTATAAATACAATAAAAGGTATATGCGCAGATGCATGCGAAGCATTCACCTTTGAATTTGAAACCCACCAAAAAAAAAAACAACCTTTAACGCTTTTTTAATATACCCCATCCGTTTGAAAATGTTTGAGTGTGTTCCACCAAAAACATCAAAAATGTTTCCCAAAAAAAAAAAAATATCGTTCATTTCTAATATATATTATATATCTATATTTCAATAGCATATCGGACAGCAAATGGAAAACCATGGATTTTACCGGTTGTTAAAAAAACAGAAATTCAAATTGCTCAAGATCAAACATTAAATCACGAATATTTTCCGGTTACTGGTAATTATTTTTTATTATTATTATTATTATATTATTATAGCATTATCAATATAACATTCATATTTTTGTTCAAAAAGGTCCAGAAAATTTTACAAAATTATCAACATCATTTCTATTGGGCGATGATTCCATTGCAATCAAAGAAAATAGAGTAAGTGATTAAAAACATTGTTTATTGTTATAAAATCAAGAATCAAGAAATTAAAATCATATGTTTTATTTACCAAAAACACACAAAAATTAGGCTCATGGATGTCAATCGTTATCGGGAACGGGTGCCTTACGTTTAGGTGCCGAATTTTTAACTAGAAAATTAAATCGTTCTGTGATATACATTTCGGATCCAACATGGGGTACGTTTTTTGATCATCATATGATGATGATGATATTTTAAATATATAATATAATTTATTAATTTGTTTCCTTTTTTTTCTTACAGAAAATCATTTTAAAGTATTCACTGAAGCGGGCTTCAAATCAATACGTAGCTATAAATATTGGAATCCATCAACGCGTGGAATCGATATGGAGGGTATGTTGAATGTTTTGTAGTAGTTTTTTATCTTGTTGTTCACTAATATTACAATATTATATTGCTTACATTTTTTTTTTGTTATATGATATAGGTTTTATTGCTGATTTGGAATTGGCACCAGAAGATTCCGTTATTGTATTACATGCATGTGCTCATAATCCAACGGGTTGTGATCCAACGGAAGAACAATGGAAACTTATTGCTGATGTTATGGAAAGAAAAAAACTATTTCCATTTTTCGATTCAGCCTATCAGGGTTTTGCCAGCGGTGATCCAATACGTGATGCATTCGGTGTACGTTATTTTGTTTCACGTGGATTTGAAATGTTTTGTGCTCAATCGTATGCAAAAAATTTTGGTTTATATAATGAACGTATTGGTAATTTGGTTGTGGTACAAAAGGATGCTGCCACAACGGCAGCTGTTATGTCACAATTAACACTTTTGGTACGAGCAAATTATTCAACACCACCGGCATTTGGTTGTCGTATTGTTTCAACGGTATTAGGTGATCCGGTATTACGTGCCGAATGGATGGAATGTGTACAGGAAATGTCATCAAGAATACGAAAAATGCGTGCAGCATTATATGATGAATTAATTAAATTAAATACCCCGGGAACTTGGACCCATATTACCAGTCAAATTGGAATGTTTTCTTATACCGGATTAAATGGTAAATTGAATTGGAAATATACAATTGGGTTTAATCGAAATTTATATGTGTATTTATTTATTTATTTATTTTACATAAAACAGCTAAACAAGTTGCAATGCTAATCAATGAATATCATATTTATTTATTATCAACTGGTCGTATTAATATGTGCGGTTTAAATGAAAATAATGTAAAATATGTTGCGGGTGCAATTGATACAGTAGTAAGAGCAACTGAAAATTAATTACCAAAAATGCAAAAAAAAAAAAAAACAGGGAAATCACAAAAATGAAAACAAATATAGACAACATAAAACTTAAAGAAATAACTTAACCCATTATACAATTTAAAAAAAAAAAAACAAAATATATACAACTACCGCTTATATTATATATAGTCTTTATCATAACAAAAATTATTTTGGATCATACGTAACAATAATATATATAAGGAGGTAGTCAAATGAGATGCACATTTCTTGGTAAAAATAAATTATTAATTATTTAATTTTTTTTTATATATACATGTATACATTTAACGTAATTAATATTCCATAATGAGTTTTGTATATAATAAATGGTAGTATACACACATTTGTATTATGCATGCATAATCAAATTAATAATTGTTCCTTTATTTTTTAACTGTTCCTTGTTGTGTGCGAATTTGGATCCCAATTAAATAAATTTTGGTGTTACAAGTACTAATAAACTTTGGCTAATATGCATAGAGGAGTGGTTTTGCTAAAAGACACACACACACACAAATTTACACATGCAATAAGTTAATAATGTATTATATTAACTTAAAATATATTCCAATAATTATGATTAATTAAAAGTTATATAATTATAGGAGCTTACCCCATTTCTTATGTTCTACCAATGCCATCCATTGAATGAAACCCGCCGCTGCTTTGCGGATTGCAAAAGATTTAAATTAATTCAAATTTAATTGTTTTCTACTTCTTTTATACAATATATTATCATATTCTCATTGGAAGATGGGAAAGGGGTAACGGATGTTTAAAAATAAATAGTACTTTTATCCGGAAAAATTGGTATTTGAAATTTCCCAATCCGATATATTTCAAAAATCGCCCTTCACCATAAAATATAGAAATATTATTTTTATATACAACAATTTGGTGAATCTCTAAATCCACCATTTTTATTTCTATTTTTTTTATGTATAAAAGGCACTGATGCTTACTTGTTTTTATTTTTATTTTTATATACTGAACTGACACTGGTAAAAAAAAGTGGTAAATAAAAAAAACAACACAAGCAAAAAAGCAAGGCTGTTGAAAAAGAAAACAGTACAATTTTATAATATATATTTATTTATATTTTATTGTGTGGGTTGTTTTTTTTTTTTTTTTTATTTTTACTATTGTTTTAATTTCCATTTTTATAAAACATTCTTTTTTTTTTTTAATTAAAATTATTTGATTGTGATTTAAAAAAATTAAATTACATTTTTTTTTGTTCTAAGTGATTTTTTTTTTAATTGTTTTTTTAATATAAATTGATTGTGTTTTTTGTTTATTGTTTTTTTAGACAAATAGAAAAAAAAAAATAAAAAGGAAAAAATTTCTTTTTCGATTTTTCTACGATACAATTTTGATGATCTGTTTGTAAAAAAAAATAGTGGTGTGTATATGCGAATGCGATGCGCATGTATTCATTTTATTTTATGATGTTTAGTGATAAGAAGGATAACAGTTAATCCGTAAAAAAAAAAAAAAAATATACAGTTTTATTTTATGTTTTGGATGCTGCATTATTGATTTGGATAATATATTTTTATTACGTTGAAAGGATTTTTATTATCAAATATCCTCCACATATATATTACTAAAAATAATATATAGGAATAATAGAGAATTTAATTTTGCTGAAAAAAAAATTGATAATAATAAAGGTCAAGAAAAATTGAAAGTTGTATAGCGCGGAAAGGATTATATACTGTGTGAGTATCAATATTTATTGATTATTATTATTATTATTATTATTGTCCAATATATATTAAAAGTGTATCCACACATCCCACAATGATGCTTCGCACACACGGCTTGCATGAACAATAATTCAACAGTATATATATATATATATAATTAAAAATGATCTATAGTGATCTGATAATCTCCCCTAATCTGTATGTTGTTATTGTTTTGTTATTTTCTTTAATGATAATATATAGATTTTTTTTTTATATTATATTTTGTGATATATTCCAAAACAAACATCATATTATGCAATTAAAAAATAAATCTAATTAACTTATAATCTGCTAATAAATGAATATATGATATATATAATTAAAAGTGATGAAACGGGGTGTTACGAGAGTGGAGTTAATGTTTATCATTGTAATAATTAAATACCCATAAAATTTTATTGTAAATTGATGGTAAATCAACCAAAATATATTTAATTTAAATCCGAATACCAACCACTTGGCTGTTTTCGATTAAATTGGATGGACGCAGAAAGGAATCAGTAAAAATTTCCTAGGGTTACAAAACTGTATGAATTTTTCATTATAAACAGTAAATAGTCCCAGGATATCTCTGGAAGAAAGTATAGGTCCAAAAAAATGTCAACTATGAATATGTGTGTTTTTTTTTTTATAAGTTCTTCCACTTTTCTATATTTAGTTTATTCCCAAGGTTCTAGTCGTCCATATATATAATAATTCAACCGAATATATGTTGAACAATTTAATAAAAAAAAAAAAAGCAATTAAATTATTACGAAAACAAACTCGGGAATAATAAGTTCGATGACCTTTATTATTTATTTTTTTTTTCTTCTTCTCTTTATATTATTATGGTATGGTGTATAGTTGCATTTATATAAATAAGTTTGTATATTCACAAACATTTGCCTTCCTATATAAGTTTTTATATTCTCATAATCTGTTTTCATTATAGTATTTATTTAGTACATATATAGATTATGTACAGCTGTACAGCAAAATCATATATAACATATTTTTAGAAATGAAAACAAAAACAAATATTAAATAATATATCGATTTATCACTCATCATCACACTCAATATGGTTAATTATATATCATTCTTACATATTATTGTTGATAAGCATAAGAGACATTTATAGATTCTGTTTAGCATTTAATTAAAATCCGTGCGTGCTCTGTTTTGTATATACTATGGAATTTTTACTGGATTCGCATTTCATCCAACCACTCCTAAACTGTTTTTTTTTTTACTGGCATAACATGCCAAATATGAGAATAAAATTGGGTTAAATATATAAAATATATGCAGTTCGTATTATATGCTATCTTAACAATTCGTTTTTTTTTTGGTTCTAGACTTGAGCCGAACTATTTCATTTATTCAAATAATTTCAAAAATATTTTCCATTTATTTACGTCATTATTATAATTTTAATTTCGAGAACTTGTGTGTAGGCGAGATGACGTTGTATATATACAGAATTAAATCTTATTAAAATTTAATATATTTTATAGCACACACACAACAATGAAATGATCATCAATCAAAAATTTCCAAATGTAATGTAAAAATGTAAATTATATTACGTAAATGTATGAATTATTTGAATGAAATGTCTGACGAAAGTACTACTCGTCGTTTATCACAAATATTTGGTTCATTATCATGTTTAAGTGATTTTCAAGGGAATGATTCACCAAGGTATCGACAACCTCAAAATACAATAAATCCACCAGAACAATTAAAATATATTCATGATAATACATCCGATCCAGAACAACAACAACAACAACAACAACAACCACAACCAAAACAAAAACGACCAAAATCCCCAAAACAACCAGGTTCGTTTTTTGCCACACCAATACAACAAACATCACCATTTGAATTTTCCTTATTGCAACAACAACAACAACAACAACAACAACAAAATGCCATACCATCATCGTCATCGAATCAAATTAAAACAAATCAAAGGTTATCCTCTTCATATCTATTACAGCCCATACCAAAACAACCTCAACCGCATATATTAATGAAGGGTTCACGGTCAACACCAAATAGTCCCCGTTTAATGCCAAAACGTTCAGGGATGCCACCCGCAATACCAAAACGACCTCAACCGCCGCCGGCCTCAACTCAAGATCACATTGCAAATTCAGATTTAGATAGTGAAACACTCTGGCCACATCTATCACTATTGACTGACAATTTAGATGTCCATCAAGTTAATAATTATAATCATCAAGGTCTTCCGGAAATTAATTGGCAAGAACGATGTCTAGAATTACAATTGGAACTGCATCGTTCGAAAAATCAAGCCGGTCGTATTCGTGATATGCTACGAGATAAGGTAAATTGTTATTATTATTTCTCAAAACCCCAATCGATTGAAAAAAATTATTATAATTAATTGCTATTTACCTTATTTTAGTTAACTATATAGCTTTAAATGCATATTTTAACTATAGCTATATGGCTTAGGTTTAATTATATACGTTCATGATCATCAAAAGATCTAAAAATAAAATTTTGAAAACTGAGCTATATATGACAAAATTCTGTTATTGTTTTTCTTTATATTTTTTTTTTGTGCCAGCAATATATCTCATAAATTAATGTTGTGTATATATAATTTTAGCTTGAATTTGTTTTAACTAAACTAATTATTATAGTCATTCATTATTATTATACAGGATATCCCTATTATTTTAATTTTTAATCCGCATAACCATTTTAAAAATTAAATTCATGGCAAATCTAATGTTTTATATTTTTTTTTTTTTTGTATTATTATAGTTATCGGAAGTGGAACAACGTGTTCTGGAATCTGAATCACGTGCCGAAGAAGCTGAAGAGAAGGTAAATATTATTTAGAAAAAAAAAAAACGATAATTTAAGACACATTCTCAAAAGTCTATCAACATTTTTGATATGTTAACATGATTGTTGGAACTTGAAGTTAATTTTTAGGTAATTCAAAAACAGTTCTGAAATATTTATTGAACAACATCTCATAAAAAAAATTTAAGAACGTTTAATGCAATGCATTTAATGAATTTAAAAAACCCTAAATGGCTTGGTAAATACGAATATAATTAATAAAAAAAATATAGTACAGAAAAGAAAATATGAAATCAGCATCATATTTTTATTGTATCGCATTAAAGTTTCATTTTTGAATTTATGATTCCAACCCTTATTTATTTTTTATCCGTATATTATCCATACTGTTGTATGAATAGAGGTGGAGGTCTTCACAACATCTCTATTTTAAATAATGTGAATAGATCTATTGTATTGATGAACAATAGAGATTTTTTTTATATACAAATGAATTTTATCGATTTTTTTTTTGCAGTAATATTTAACAATAGCAAATAATCAGAACATTACAGATAAGGCGAGAAAAACCAACCATTCTGATTCTGGTGTTCTACCAGACGTCCTTTTGCGGATGTTGGTGGTTGGTTTCATAATTTACCATAACTGAAATTTAACGTTTTTTTTCGAATTTAGCAATATTCAGACTAGAATTCCCCTTCATCATTATCTTAAACACATGTCAAAAACCAACGTAGTCTCCACAAATTAACCACCCGACATCCACGTTTTTTTATTTTCCAAACAATTTTCCATGCATGTTGGAGTAAAATTTAAGAGCGGCCATCTTAAAATGCATTTTCTTTTCTTTTTTATATGCATATATGGTATAAAGGGGGTGAAAATGTGGAAAACCGCGTTTGCGCAATAGTTCATTTATTATTTTTTTTTTTTTTTTAATAAGTTTTCCATTTTTCCATATACGTTTTTTAGAAACATTTTTTCTTTTCATCCTTTTTTTTTTTTATTTAGTTTACGTTCCGTTTCTTTATATAAATATTTCGAGTTTGGGAATTATTAATTTTATTAATGTTTCATGAAAAAATAATAATAGGGATGTAATTAGAAAATTGTTGTGATTGTTAACTGAACGCGATTTATAAATTGGACAATTTATCCTGTATAATATTTGCGATTGTAAAAAAAAAAAAAAAAAGAAAAGAAAATCCTTGTTTTTTTTTTGTATCATTCATCTGATGATATATTTCAAGTGTGCATAGTGCAAATGATTTGTGTGTGTGTTTATATTAAATAATTATAAACAATTATAGTCACGCAGTCAAGGGAAAATCATAACTATAATTAAATTACAAATATGATTTTATTATACTGAATATGAATAAAACAAAAAGGTAAATTTACACATCTAGTCTACATAATTGTAAGATAAAGAAAACATCAATTTTTCCAATTATGTTAAAAGTTTGTAGTTTGTAGAAATTAGACATTTATATATACAGAATATTCCAAGCTATCGCAAATCAAACACCAGCCAAATAATTCCCTGTATACATTCTAATACGATTTGTGTGTGTGTGTGTGTTTGTGAATATCTTCTGAATAATTTGAGATGATTTAATGATGCTGATAGACGATAAACAAAAACTATAAAAAGTAATACAAACATTTAAAATATCTATAATATTGGAAAAGAATTTAACTTCCGTGTGATTTTCAATTTCCAAACACTATATATCTTAAAATGTAATCAAGAAAAATAGTAATTAAAAACATGAAAATATCGAAAATACATTATTTTTCCCTTAACTTTATCGTGGGAAAAATCAACTGAAATGTGTATGGCATAATTTTAACTTCTAATGACCTCATGAACCTCATTTTTAACTGTCAATGACACTGATATAACCTGTATATACAAATATTGTACATAAAAAAAACATACATATTTAATATTATTATACATATGTATATAAATGCAATACACAAACAAAGCATATATATAATATATATATTAGAATATCTCTTGGCATGAGGTCAACAAAGAAAATAAGGTTTAAGCCCTGTTGTTTTTTTTTTTGTTCTTGCTTGCGGATGTGCAAATTATTGCAATCGTTTTGAAATCAGTTTAAAAAAATGTTTGCATATAGAGTTTTAATATAAATGTGTCTATTTCCTATTCTAATTTCTCTGAATGTGTATAATTCATTGTTTATATAATTTTAATTGGATTTTTGTTTGTCTTTTAAAACTTTTAATCGTATAAATGTTTTTTTCCCTGTAAATTTTAACCAAATCGTTTAAACGGTTTTGGTGAAAATTATTACATTTCTCCAAAACTAAACTCTTTTGTTACTTTATATACGGTAACGTATAATTTAAGTATAATTTTAGATATATAGAATTAGAATATATGATTATATTTATAGATATTTCCATTCATTCATATAATTAAAATTGCAAGATAGAAAAAATAATCTCTATATGTGTGCATAAAGGTTTTCTTCTGTTCAGTCTGGCTGTCGGCCAATATTATCTATAATTCCATTAATAATATATATGAAATGAAACTGCTTCTGATGAAACATGAAACTGCGATGAAACAAACATAAAACAGCAATAATCTATGTATATATAAAGCATACACGTATATACAGGGTGTCCCAGTACAGGGTGCCAACCCGAAACAGACAGGTTCTACACCTCATTTCCAATCAAAAAATGTATTGCGACCCCATGTCTATCTGGCTTGGGTTTCGAGCTAGCCCGAAAAAACGATTTCGTTGAAGTTCAAGGTAGTGCGTAGATGTTATTTACCATATCTCAGCAACCACTTATCGGAATCCAATAATTATAACCTTGTTGGAAAGGTATTTTAACTATATTTAACTCTTTCATCCCACATAAACATCGACGACAACCGGTTTTCATGCTATAGCTGGTCAAACACAAGAAATTTCAACGACTTCAAATATTTTTGTTATTTTGCAAGCCTAGAACTGTAGGACTTTTAGGTTTATTAGTGGTCCGTTTTTAGTAAAAACTTTTTTGATGTTTTAGCTTTAATTTGATGTACAAACTTTTAAAATGTGTCAACTCGTTTTAGAGATATGACGAAAATAATATTGAAATTCAAATTTTTCAAAAATTTAAAACACAACTTTTTGTTATTCGGTTGGCGTATTTCTTTAAGTGCTTGGAATTTTTGCAAATGATAAGGATGCATACCAGCAGTGTTTATTATACGACAGCCATAGTTTTTAATTACACCAATTTGGTTGGCACGTCTTGTGCTTATACTTGGATTTGTTTCGACCAGTTCCATAATATCTACATGGCGAGAATTTTTACCTACTCGTTCTTGTTTGGTTGCAAAGGTACCAGTAGTTGTTAGTTTCCTAAATAACTTTGAAAATGATTTCCTTGATGGTTGTAGTCGAATTGGAAATCGAATTTGGTATTCGGCCTTTGCTTTGCTAGCGTTACCATAACAATACCCATAAACATATACCAATCCGCTAATTTAAAGCAATATGCAGTGACTTTCACAATTTGAAAGTGACTGCATATTGCTTTAAATTAAACTTACTATACTACTATGCACCTTTTAAACTAATTTTTTACTGGTTCTTAATTTTTTACATGTGAACGGTGAACACGTTCAAATTATTCTTTATAAATCAAAGTTAATGTTCTAATGATTATTAAACAAAAATAAAGGTTGAGCAATGTAACGTACAAATGTGAAGAGATGCAGCATAAAAACCAAACGAATTGAATGAATTTATAACTGTCATAAATTTAACTGTTTTTTATTTCTAAGTAACAATTGAATTAACTGCAACTTCTTGAACTTGAGTTACCCAGATAAGACGACAAGAATAGAACATTGAACTTTGCAATGTAATAAATGTGTTTTAAATTTTTGAAAAATTTGTATTTCAATATTATTTTCGTCAGATCTCTAAAACGAATTGACACATTTTAAAAGTTTGTACATCAAATTAAAACTAAAACATCAACAAAGTTTTTCCTAAAAACCGACCACTAATAAACCTAAAAGTCCTACAGTTGTAGGCTTGCAAAATAACAAAAATATTTGAAGTCGTGGAAAATTCTTGTGTTTGACCAGCTATAGCATGAAAACCGGTTGTCGCCGATGTTTATGTTATTAGAAAGAGTTAAAGATAGTTAAAATACTTTTCCAACAAGGTTATAATTATTAGATTCCGATAACTGGTTGTTGAGATATGGTAAATAACATCTACGTACTACCTTGAACTTCAACGAAATCGTTTTTTCGGGTTAGCTCGAAACCCAAGTGAGTTAGACATGGGGTCGCCATACATTTTTTGATTGGAAATGAGGTGTAGAACCTGCCTGTTTCGGGTTGGCACCCTGTACTGGGACACCCTGTATATATATGGTATAAAAGATATATTTTTTCTATATAAATATTTATCAGACAAAGATAGCGAAGAAAATGTGCCGTACATATATATAATAAAATGTAATAAGTATTATTATGGTAAGAAGTTATAATGTGTCTAGTCAACACTCGACGGTATATTTATTATATATGTATATATATAGATATATATGCAACGATGCATGTCAGCTGTTTAAATGCACATAGAGTTAGTATACGCGCGTATTGTATAGCCGGACAATTCTAGGGGAAAGAAACGAGTTCCATTTGTATAGACAAAGTAATTTGAAATTAAACATAAAATGCGCTATTGAATTCACTAAACAACGCTTTGTAACCTAAACTCTAAACACTTTTGAAAACAATGATACCACAGAGGAATAATCATAAGATATCTACCAAACTAACAAATGTCTATATGGATAGGGAAACGACTGAGATCACGCTTTCATACCAATTCGGAAGCAAATAATAACAAAAAATAAATTAGAATTGATTCAACCCCAAGTAGAACCGATTTCTGAATTACAGCTGTTACAACGTTGTCTCAGCTACATTGCTCAGCTTTATAGTTGTGGCAGCAAGATCCCAACCATAACATTAAAACGTTGTGACAAAGTTATTTCAGCCAAATAGGAGCGCTCTTTTTCTGCTGCCAAAACGTTGCCATTACCATTTGGCTGTGGCTGCGGATGCCTATATTCAGACAATTGTCAAACAGTTAGCTGTGGCTTAATTTTGCCTGTGAGTCAGCCAATAGGTGCTCTAAACCGCTATTTGGCTGACCCGGCCGCATCAAAAATTAAAGTTAAAAGTTAATTTTTTTTCCAAAAAAATTTTTTTTATTAGATTTTTTTTTAATTTAATTTTTTTTAATATAACTTTTTTTACATTTTTTATTTACATATTTTATTATAATAGATTATTATTAAATTATATTATATTATATTGCTTTATTATTTTATTTTTTATATAAATTTTACCACTTACATTTTTTTCTGAGTGAGACCTGATGAATTCGAACCCGGGTCCTTCGTCTGATCATATTGGTACGCTAACAGTTGTGCTATATGGTTGCTCGTATATATGGTTGCTATTTAGGCGATAATATTCTTTTCACAATTTTAGCTGCCAAAAATATTATTTTTCAGCTAAAGAGCTTTAAATGCCTGGATTATTCCTGGACTTTAGCTGAAAATTCGTAGCAGTGTGTTAAGCAGCATTTATACACATAGTGTTTATGGCTTTGTTTATGCCATCGATTTAGCCTAGCCTAATTTAAGCTAGTCTTATTTAATTGAGGTCATGCGTATTTTGAAATCTAATGTTTGCAAATTTAATCCGATATTTGTCTGATTTGGCAACTATATTTATTTCAGATCAGCGAATTTTCTGTAAATACAGATCAGCTTCAGATAATTAGTTGTAGGGGCTATTTTGCTTTATTTTAGAGGTTTAATTGCTTATTTCTTGGCTGCCATTTACACTAATTCATCATAATATCTGTCTCAGTAAAATAGCTGAAAATTGTATTACTTCGGATAGGTTGCCATCGACAAAATATCAGCAATATTTCTGTTGCTGCGAAATAATCTACAAATTAAGATTCTAAAACCCTGCCGCAGCCAAAAAATATTTCCATAATTCAGCTTTAAAAGAGTTACTAAAATTCAGCTAATTTATGTCTGCCACTACGTTCTTGCAGCAATTTTTTTTCTGCAGAAACTAAATCCTCTATCGGGTTCTACTTGGGACGTGCTAATGATAGAAGAATTAATTTTTTTTAAATCTATATGCAGTAGATCCTTTATAAGCGCCATGCCAATGTGTCTGATATACTCTATATTTATTATTACAATGGATAGCAGTTTTTTTTTCAGTTTAAACAAACATATGAATGTGTATAGTTGTTCCTTAAATATTCATTCGCATTATGCTGTTATAATATGGGTATATTTTCCCAAAAAAAAATTACAAATTATTGAGTTTGAATGCATCATTCATACAATGAAAATTCTTTTCAGTTTATAGTTTTTAGTTGAATAACATTTTTCATAGTGAATTGTTGTGTGGTGTTTTGGTTTAAAAAACGCATTTCCATTGAATTTTTTTTTTGGTTCCTTTCAGAATTTTCCCTTTTTTTTTTTTTACATTACACATTAAAAATATTCTTAATTAATTAAAAATTAATAATTCATATAAATAAAATTAATTTATATATATATATATAGAGATTCAGTCATTGATTGTGGGAAAGTTATAGAATAAAATAAAAAGTAACTAAATATTTGTTTAGTTGTTCAATGTTTTTTTTTGTATATTGTACAAAAATAAATAATATATGCATTTATTTTTAAAATTGGGGGGTTCTCAAATCATTTTCTATATATAATATATATATGTATATAAAAAACCCATGACAGAACGCATTTTAGCAAAATATTATGTTGTATATGGAATGTAAAATTGCATTTTCTCGACAAATGGTAATAGCAAAAAATAATATACACAAAAAAAAACACACGTAATATAAAATTGGGGTGTTTTGATTCCTATATATTTTGTATTGATTTTTAGTCTTTTTATAGTATATAGAATTGTTGTGAGAATTCATATATTAATAATTATTTGATTTTAAATTATGTTACAATATCAATTGTGATTAAATTCAGCAAATATCTCGTGTCTTCTTATATAATAGTATTGATTAAATAAATATAAGGTTTAAAATTTTTAATATCAAACACAAACAAACAAACATAAATCTTTTTTCAAATTCAAATATTGAAAATTTTTAATAAACCATGGATCATAATATAACAAAGAAAATGTGTAAGTTTTTTTTGTTTTTTTTTTTAATTTTCTCTATATATAGTATATTTTAATTTATAAACATTTCGGTGGGGTACAAACGAAATAGAAAAATAATGAAAATTGTATACACAATGAATGTGAATGTGAATTGATACAAAAAAATAATAAAAAATAGGCAAATATAAAAGAATTATTCAATGGAAAACCGAGATTTCCGAATAACTGTATTGTAAAGGAAGGGTGATTTTTTAGCTATTATCTTTTGGCAACACTGGTTTAAACAACTGACGAACGTTTCGTGTTTTGTTTCACTGTCAAACATCTTCAGTTTGGTCTATAATTTAACCATGAATCGTCTTACAAACGAACAACGCTTGCAAATTATTGAATTTTATTATCAAAATGCGTGCTTTGTTAAGAAAGTTCATCGCGCGCTTCTTCCAGTTTATGGTCAGTTTAATCGACCCACTGAAGTGGCTTTTCGGGCTATTGTGACTAAATTTCGCACCAAATTTACATTGTTTGACATTTAACCACCAACACGCTTACGTAGAGTGCCAACTGAAGAAAATATCGCTGCTGTATCGGCCAGTGTTAATGATGACCATCAATTATCGATTCGTCGCCGTTCGCAGCAATTGGGCCTCTGTTACTCAACAACGTGGAAAATTTTGCGGAAGGATTTAGGTGTGATGCCTTTCAAAATACAGCTGGTGCAAGAATTGAAGCCGAACGACCTACCGCAACGTAAAATTTTTGGTGAATGGACTCTTGGAAAGTTGACCGAAGATCCACCTTTTTACCGAAAAATTGTATTCAGCGACGAAGCTCATTTTTGCCCCAATTGGTACGTAAATAAGCAGAATTGTCGATTTTGAAGTGAATATCAGCCAGAAGCATTGCAAGAGCTACCAATGCATCAAGAAAAAGTCACATTTTGGTGCGGTTTATGGGCTGGTGGCATCATTGCGCCGTACTTCTTCAAAGATGATGCGAATCGTAACGCAACTGTGAATGGTGAGCGCTATCGTGAGATGATTTCCAACTTTTTTTTGCCCAAAATGCAAGAGCTTGACTTGCATGACATGTGGTTTCAACAAGACGGTGCCACAGCACAACACAATACAGCATGCGCAACAATGGACTTATTGAGAGGCGAGTTCAGTGAACATTTGATTTCACGTTCGGGACCGGTCAATTGGCCGCCTACATCGTGCGATTTAACGCCTTTGGACTATTTTTTGTGGGGCTATGTTAAAGCTCATGTCTATACAGACAAGCCCGCTTCAATTGACGCATTGGAAAACAACATTGAAGCATTTATTCGTGAGATACCGGCCGAAATGTTGGAAAGAGTATGCGAAAATTGGACTAAGCGGATGGACCATTTGAGGCGCAGTCAAGGTCAACATTTGCATGAATAATCTTCCTTCATTAAATTATATGGACCGTGCTATCGATCCAAATAAAGATTTCATGAAAAACTGTCCTATAGCTTTTAAAAAATTACCCTTTATTTGTGCGAAAAAACTAGAAAAACCATATCAACCATTTCAAGTCTACCCGATAGAAATAAAACAACTCGCCAGATATCTCTATGATAGTCCCTTGAATTTATATAGGAATAATGTAGAAGAAATGAATTTATAAAACCTTTCCCAGTTAAATTAATAATTTAACATTTAATTTTTCCAATCGAAAAATAGGTTCGGGCCATGGAACAACGTTTGACTGAATGGCCCAAGACCACATTAGTCACACAACAACCGGAATTAAATACAGATACAGAAAAAACAATATCACAATTAGAAGTACAAATTGAAGAGCAACGTCTATTACGATTACAAGACGCCAAACAGGTTGAAGCAAAAGCTGAAAAAATTAAAGTATGGGTTACAAATAAATTACGTGATTTAGAAGAACAAAATCAAGTGTTGCGCGAACAGAATTCTATATGCAATAATCAATTAGAAATTATAAGGTTCATATAAATTGAATATATGAAAATATTTACAATTCTACATTACTTTTTTTTTGTGTTTTTCAGAAATTATTTAGCAACACAAAGCTATAAAAACAGTGCTAACAATAATAATAACGGTAATAT
The DNA here is from genome assembly GCA_958336335.1 of Dilophus febrilis. Lineage (NCBI taxonomy): Eukaryota > Metazoa > Arthropoda > Insecta > Diptera > Bibionidae > Dilophus > Dilophus febrilis. The sequence goes on from OY284470.1 coordinate 28,620,427, forward strand.
TACAAATAATAATCCACTTAGAAATAGTTTAAGTTTGGATGTGAATGATAGAAAACAACGAAATAGTCGAAGAAGAAGTGAATCATTGGATCCACCGGAAAATCGTCAATTACGATCTTTAAATCCCAATCATCCCAGTTATCCATATACACATCGTAGAAATTTATCAATGGAACCAAATGATTTAGCCAGAGATTTAGCTGAAGCTATTGATGGTTTAAATTTAATACCATTACCAAAAAATAAAAATGTAATTGATAGTAATAATGAGATAACAATCAATGAACAATCATCGACTAATGCTGCTGCAGCTGCAATAGGAAGTTGTGTTGATAGAACAAAGGATAATACAGGTCATGATTATGCTGAAATTTATACACCATCACGTGAAAAAGCACCGTTATGGTTAAAAGGAATACTACCAAGTGGTGGTGGTGGTGGTCCAAGTATGACCATGACAACTACTTCATCGATAAAATCAGATTCAATTTGTGATTTGGATGATGCACCACGACCACCAACACCACCCCTACATCGATTTCCATCATGGGAAGCGAAAATCTATCAAGTTGCAAATGATGGACTAACGGCAAATGGTGAAAATGAACATGTATCACGAGAACGTAATTCTAATATAGCTTTAAATAATAGTGTTAACAATAATAATAATGATGATAATAATAATAATAATAATAATAATAACAATAATAGTAATAATAATAATAATTATGCTGAAGGTGATGCAGACGATGTGAATGTTGATGGTGGTGTTAATAATAATGATAATGGTGATGGTGATGTTAGTGTTGATGTTAATGTGAATGTTGATGTTAATGATGATAATAATAATAATAATAATAATAATAATCAACAACATAAACATAATAGTGATCATTATTATAATGCTAATAATGAAATGGGGAATGCAACAAATGTAACAACGACAGCACATGATTTTAATCGAGTATCAACACCTAGAAGCCATACGGTATCTGGTGGTTACTGTGATATTAGTGTTCCTGTTTATGCTACCGTAAAAGGTGTAAGTAATGCTAATAAAATCATCTATTCTATACTATTATCTATTCTTTTGTTATCACTATCATTAAATTGATTTTTTTTTGGTTCGTTTGTAGAGAGCTTCTCAAATACGTTCGATGCCATTCACTGGCGATTCGTCGGATGATTCCAGTGACGGAGAAGATCATCCGGCATTAATGACATGTACAACATCTACACATAATTCACATAATTCATCGAGTACCGATAATACAGAAACAAATACATCAGGTAGTGCATCAAGTCCATCCAAAAGTCTTAAAACGTCCTCAAATTTAAGTCCAGCAAAACGTAGCGGTTCAGAAAGTCCAAAAAATCCAGTTGATCGAGGTATATTATTTATTTATTATTCAATTAAATTATTAAGAAGTTATCGATCCATTCCGTTCCATTTTTTTTCCTAATTTTATTAAATTGCCATTCATTTTTGTACAAGTTCGTTTTGGAGAAGGGAAAATGATTCAATTTCAATGAATTTGAATGAAAATTCAAACAATTAAACAACAAATATAAAAAAAAAAACATTCTTTTCTTGTAAATTTCAATTGACTGTAGATGTTATTAGTATTATCGTTTCCAATTTTCTAAAATTTGAAAATTAGATGGTAACGAACAATAACATTTGTGTTGTATTGATCATTTAAATTAATATCGAATGACACAAAGCATAAAGTAAAACATGCCAACCATCTGTACTCTGTATTTATATATAAAAAAATATTCCTAGATGACAAAATAGTAATTTCAGATAGTTCATTTGTATCAGGGATGTCAGACGATTATGCGATACCACCAGATGCCGTGTCACAATCCGAATCAACGTGTGTGGATGTATCGATACCGTCATTAATGATGAGAGTATCTTATGTTGATTCACCAAATAAAAAAATTGAATCATTTGAAAAGGTAAACAAATCGGTAGTTTTTGCATGCAATATTAAATGTGTAATAAATTTTTTTTAATAATTAAATTTTGTTTTTAAGATTGGTCATCTAGCAAAATTAGGTGGTAAATTAAAAACGTGGCGAAAACGTTGGTTTGTACTGAAAAATGAAACGTTAACGTATTGGAAAAGCCAAAATGATGTGAATAGGAAACCACAGGGACAAATACTTTTAGATGAATCATGTCGAATAACACGTGCCGATGGTGCATCAACTTTTGAAATTGATACAGGCAAAAAAGTGTATTATTTAACGGCCGATTCAAATGCAACGATTGACGATTGGATACGTGTACTACAAAATGTTCAGCAACGATATGCAACAAAATTACTATTAAGTCGTGACGATCAAAAGGCAACCGTACAAGGATGGGTTAATAAAGTTAAAAATGGACATGCGAAAAAATGTTGGTGTGTTTTATTGGGAAAAATGTTTTTGTATTTTAAAGCACCCGCTGAAACGGTAATTTTTTGTGATTGTATTTTTCATTTTATATCAATAAGGAAAATTAAATAAATACAAAACAAAAAAAATCCTCTTATATCATCTACCAAAAAAGAATCCATTAGGTCAAATAAATATGCGTGATGCACGTGTTGAGGAAGTTGAACATGTATCGGATTCGGATACGGAAGAACGCGAAAGTAATGGACCAAATCAAGCACGTTTTACTGTTGCCATATTTCCTGCCAATCAAGGTCCTACATATCTTATATTACCGGGTAAATCGGAACGTGACAATTGGTTATATCATTTGACAATTGTATCTGGTGGTAGTCCGAATGCAGGAACACAATATGAACAAATTATCCAAAGATTGATGGCAATTGATGGTGATCCACGTAAGTTATAGACAGACAAAAAAAAATGCAAATGTATGAAAAACCGCAAGATCATTTTATTTATTTACAGTTGCTCCTATGTGGCGTCATCCAATTTTATTACATGTAAAAGAACACATTTCCTCACCATTGTCTTCATTACATTCCGAAATGCTTCAACGTGAAGCTATCAATTTATTTAAGGTACAAACAAACTATTTTAAATGTTAAAACCTAATTATTATATTAATTATTATTTATAAAACAATTAAATTTATTTTGAATTTAGAGCTGTCAATTATTTATGTCAGTGGCTGTTAATCAACCGGGTATCGATTATCATGTGGTATTAGCACAAAATGCATTACAACAATGTTTAGATATACCAGAATTACAGGCTGAATTAATTTGTGCATTAGTAAAACAAACAAGCCGTCATATAGGACAAAAATTAGGTGCTGGGGTCCAGGTAAACAAGAAGATGGGCAAGCAAACGCGTGTAAGTTAGTTAGGCGCTTTTATGTGCTTTGTTATTGTTTTTATTTTATTTTTATTGTAAAAAATAGTTTACGTTAAAATTCCATATCCGTTTTTATGTTACTTTTTCATAATAACATATTCATTATAAATTTTTTTATACAATTAAAATTATTACTGAATTCGAAATGAAAGATTTCACAAGTGGCGCGCGATCCATTTAATAATTATTGCTATATTAACAATTAAATTAGTTAAATGTGAAATTGAATCGTTTCGAATTCAGTACAAACAACAATTTTACCTTTCACGTACATTCCTAAATACGAATGGGCAATAAGCTCAAGGGCGATTAGTAATTTCATATGGTACATTTTACATGATGATGCCTAGTTTATCTATCAAAACCAAAATTTTAGCTTGAAATGATAAAAAATCTAGATATGAAAAATCTAGAAAAATTTCAGCCATGACAAAACATAAATAAAAGGGGATAATCTTAAAATTGAAGTAAACTAGGCATCATATGTGTTAATGTACCAACATTATTTGAACCATTGTGTGACAGATGACAGCTAGACATCATCAAACAATATTTCATATTACCTTTTTCACATGGTTTATATTTGTGAGGTAACAAAAGAACATTAAATTAAATTATTTACCTTTAGCCTAGATTTCCTGCACGTTGTAAATTACTCCTTTTGAATTTATTTCTCATTCCATTTTATTATTTTGTTGTGATATTTTAAAGAAATATATGAAAATTTTCCTCAAATAAAATCACCTAAACATTCCGTATCCATTGTGTGAAAGCAAAACGCATATCTACAACTACAATGTGTATGGGGAAACCTAGGCTAATTATATAAAGTTACTGACCGTAACATTATCAAATTTCCAAAATTTTTCTTAATACACAAATAAATTTACATATTGATTATAATTTTATATTAATTCAGTAGGATACATTTACAAAATATTGGCCAGTGGATTTAAAAATTTGAAAATTAAAATCATCTTTTTCCATTTAAAAACATTATGCATTTTTTCTCATGTTTGCTAATTTATCTATAATCTATTTATCTATAATCTTAGCTATACTCTATTTTGCAATTAATGTTTTGATAAATTTTGCTATTTATTGAATTGTTGAAGGAAGTTCAACAAAAAAAAAAAAAAGAAACTTGATAAATATAATAGAATAATTGTAATAATGATAACAAAAACTATTTGTATATGGATGGCTTTTAGTTTTGTTATAGTGATATATAGTGATAGAGATAGTGCGTATATAGCCACAAAAAAAAAAAAAGCTGCTTCAAAATTCACATGCTCGCATTTTTCATCTATACACAATTTTGAAAATTCTATTATGTGTAGGAATTAATAATGCGGATTTTTTGGCTTGAAAATGGCATTTATTTGTATAACAAAATGAATGAGTACATTAGCCAATATATTGCCCATCGTTAGCTATGACTTCCTATCATCTTTTAGGAAGTTTGTTGATTCCTCGTTTGAAGAAGTCCACATTTTTCGAGGCAATCCATTCATCGACCCATTTTTGCACATCTTCAGCATTTCGAAAGCGTACATCTGTCAGGCTGACCTGCATTGATCTGAACAAATGGTAATCAGAAGGAGCAAGGTCTGGAGAGTACGGGGGGTGATCAAGATGATCCCAACCGAGCCTCTTTATTTTTTCTTTAATAATGTTTGCACGATGTGGTCGGGTGTTGTTATCACGAAAAAAAAACTTTGTGGTGTTTTCGAGCTATCAATGGTCGTTTTTCGTTCAATTTCTTTGCCAATTCGCCCCGTTGTCGTCGGTAGCGATCAGATATAACCGTTTCATTCGGTTTTAACAGCTCATAATACACGACACCCTTCTGATCCCATCAAATGCACAGCATAAGCTTCTGGCAATGAATATCGCGTTTTGATTGTGAAGTGGATGCTTGGCCGGGATCAACATATGATGCTTTACGTTTAAGGTTGTCGTAATACACCCACTTTTCATGGCCAGTGACAATTCGACTCAAAAAACTCAGTTTTTTGTGCTCGGCAAGTTGTTTATGGCATGCATCGATTCGTGCTTTAAGTTGATTTTTATTCAGTTGATGTGGAACCCATTTTCCTAGCTTTCTGATCGTTTCCATTAAATGCAAACGTCTAGAAATGGTAGAGGCATCTACATTCAACTCTAATGCAATCTCTTGTTGCGTTCGACACGAATTTTCATCCAACAATGCCTGCAATTCTTCGTCTTTAAATTTTTTTGGCTGACCTGGCCGTTCTTTGTCTTCCACTTCATAATCACCACTTCTGAAGCGTGCAAACCACCGTTCACAAGTTTTTTGAGTTGGAGCATGTTCACCGTAAGCTTCTACCAACAAACGATAACTATCAGCAGCGGTTTTCTTCAAATTAAAGAAAGTTATTAAACTTCCCCGCAAAACAACTTTTTCAGGCATGTGTTTCCACATATTCGAAGCAAAAAAAAGCTTTGTTGTTTACACTTCAATGAAATGACATATACTGAAATTTATAGAGTAATGACAGACAAAAAAAAAAAGAATATGGGCGCGGTGTGCTCCGATGCACACAACGCTAGTTACGCCATATGTTATCTAAATCCGCATTATTAATTCCTAGACCCAATATTTCTATCCTTAATATACTTGTATTTTTATTTATGGTAATAAAATTCAATACGATTTGGATCAATTTTATATAATAATTTATTTAATTTTTCAGAAACATAACCCAGAGTTTTTCCGAATTTTTCTGCATTAATTTCCCCATATTAAATTTCGTATATTACATTATGCAGATAATTTTAAATCTTAATAATAATTTTAAATCACAATTTTGTTTTGCATTTGCCATTTTTACGCTTTGCTTTGTCTTTTTCAATCATTAAAATATCGTTGTGAAAAATTAAATATGTTAATTTATATAATTTTTTTTTTTTTTACTTTATTCGACTTTTTTTTAATTTTTTTTCGACCGTAACTTTTCGTCGTCGTGATGTGATATGAATTATGTGATTAACAAATACTGAAGGTTAGAAATATATAAGATTGATTTTATTATATAATTTGTATTACACTGAAATTGCACCGTTTGCCAAAAATGTACCTATGGCAAAAATTTACACATATTTTGTTAAAGAATCCGGAAAATATACCCAATGGAATGCTATATAACCATAACTTTAGGTTAATTTTGGGACATCACATTTTTATTATGTGTTCATTAAAAATCCAATATTTTGTTTTAATCCTTTGAGATGTCCTTACCGAATCGCTCAATCAATATCCTATATACAGACAGATATGCTTACAGATATATCGTTTGGCTTGATATTGAAACATATATATTTAGCATGTATACTAAATGTTTTAATCATTCTCTATTTATATCTATATTATATTCTATATAAATTAAATACAATAACATCATAATGCATTTCAAAATATAAAAATCATATCATTTATTTGTGTTATTGTCATTCATCTAAAAAAAAAAGATATAATCAATCATAATTTTATTATTTAAAAATAAAAAAAACATTGCATTTTTTTTACAAAGCAGTAGTAGATAAATCGATTTTGTTATTAAAACAATTTTGTATTTTAATTATATTTCATTTAATTGAAAAAAAAACTATAATTGTAAATATATTATTATGATATGTTAACGGCAAGCATTCCATTGTGTGGTTGTTTTTTTTTTTTTTTCTTTTCTTTGTTTTCAAAATTTGTAGCAACTTTTGTTGTGTGCAACCCAGAGTTTATTTACATGCGATACACAACTTGGTGCAACCCATGCAAATGGGAACTCCCCAACCTCCATACAGGTAGGATCTCCTCTATACTATAATACTATATATAGTACTACTACTTTACTGCATTCTACTTGATTTAACTCTATTTATACATTTTTTTTTTGTTTTGTCTATTCCTTATCATATTTATTACTGATCGTTTTTAATGAATCATATGGTTAATAATTTACTAATAACCGTCACCGTTTTTCCGTCAATATAATAGATACCACTTATACCTCCAATTGATTGCAAATCAAATCCGCCAGCTTATACATTTATACAAGGATGGCAATTATTGTCATTAGCCATTTCATTATTTATACCAAAAAATAATAAGTAAGTTAATTGGTTTTTTTTTTTTTTTTGCATTTAATATTTTGTTAAAAATTTAAAAATAATATTGATTTATTTTGGATAGACTTTTGTGGTATTTAAAATTGCATTTATCCCGTAACGCTGATTCGAAAACTGAATGTGGTAAATATGCAGCGTATTGTGAACGTGCCTTAGAACGTACAATTTTAAATGGTGGACGTGAAGCTAAACCATCACGTATGGAAGTGTTATCAATATTAATGAAAAATCCCTATCATCATTCATTGCCACATGCTATTCCTGTACATATGATGAATGGAACTTATCAGGTAAAGAAAAAAAAATCTTTTCGTTTTTGTTATTATATTTATAAATTAAATTTCCTCCATTTTTCTTTTGTAGGTTATCTCTTTTGATGGTTCAACATCAATTGAAGAATTTCATTCGACATTATCACAAGAGATTGGTTGTCGTGAATCGACAAATGGTTTTTGTCTATGCAGTGATGATCCCATTGAAAGAGATCTTGAACATTATTTAGATCCACAAGCTAAGCTATGTGATGTAATATCAAAATGGGAAACGGCATTACGTGAAAAAGGTTCTGGTAAATTTGAAAATTCTCGTGTCATTCAATTAACGTATAAAAATCGTTTGTATTGGAAACATTCAATAAAATTGGAAACCGATAAGGAAAAACTATTATTGTGCTATCAAATCAATCAACAAATTGTCCATGGACGTTTTCCATTATCACGTGATTTAGCCGTTGAATTGGCATCGTTAATGGCTCAAATTGATATGGGTGATTTTTCAACGGAAAAATGTCGTGGTTCAGCGAATATATTAGCATCGGTACAAGCACTCGATAAATTCTATCCGTATCGTTATCGTGATGCAATGACACCCGAACAACTAAAGGAACTGCAAGAAATTTTAGTTGCAAAATGGATTTTATTAAAGGGACGTTCCACATTGGATTGTGTTCGTATTTATTTAACATGTTGTCGAAAATGGCCATATTTTGGTGCATCTTTATTTCAGGCAAAATTACGTCATTCAGATCAAACAATTGCATGGTTAGCTGTATCCGAAGATGCATTAAATGTTTTAGAATTATCATCGATGGCTCCATTGGCACGATATCCATATAGTTCGGTAATAACATTTGGTGGATGTCAAGATGATTTTATGTTAGTTGTTGCTAATAACACGAATAATAATAATAATAATAATAATAATGGGACCACCGGTACTACTACTACGATTTTAAGTGCCGTGGTTGGAGATGGCGTTGGTGGTAGAAGTAGTAATATTGGTGGTGGTGGTGGTGGTGGCGCTTATACTGCAGGTACAAATACAACAACAACAATAAATTCAGATGAATTACATCAATATCATACACTTGTACATTTGGGCGGTGGTATGATTGGAATGCCATCTGGAATGGCCGGATCGGCGGCAACAAATGAACAAAAACTATTATTTGCAATGAGTAAACCAAAGATTTTAGAAATAACATTATTGATAGCCGATTATATGAATGCATTAGGTCATACTTGTCCAGGTACACCACAAATGAATACATTAACAAGAAATGGTAGCCATCGAAGTATACGGTAATTATATTAATATATTTTATTAAATTGCATTGTTCCAAATATATCCAGGATTATTAATGAATGATTGTTTACCGTTTAATTATATCAGATCACGTCCAGTTATTGGAAGCAGTGTTGGCGGTGGTGGTGGTGTTGGTACAATTAGTAGTATTGGTGGTGCTAGTGGAAGTGGTGGCATGGGAATTGGGACAACTGGTGGTTGTACAAATACAAGTACAATTGGTAGTGGCATTACACACGGTGGATACAGTATGGGAAGTGTTGGTGGTGGTGGTGGTGGCGGCGGCAGTACTGGTGTTGGTACCGGTGGTGGTAGTAATACTGGCAGTTATTGTCCAAATACAACAACATCAACAATAAATACATTGCATTCACATATTTCTTCACATTATATGCTAAATAGTAATCATTTAAATATGCATAATTCACATAGTCATAATAGTCAACCACATCAACCTGATATTCTAAAAAGTACTCCTGATCATCAACGAATTAATAAATTATGAAATTGAAATGTTTCATATATTAATATCTATTATTTTTTATTTATTTTTTCATATATTGATGGTGGTTTTAGTTTTAATTTTTTAATTGTTTTTTAATAATGGTTAGGAATCTCACGGCATTGGAAAGAATACGTTTTATTTTTTTTCTTTCCTTTTTTTTGCCATCACCTATAAATAGGATCTTTAATTTTTGTTTTGTTTTTTTTTTTTGTATGCATTTTTTTTTTAATAAATTACCCTATTGATATTTTTTTTTTTTAGTTTTTTTCATTGAAACTATTACTCCAGCAAAAAAAAAAAAAAGAAGTCTGATTTTTATTTTAAAATAAGCGTATCTGATAATAAATAAACACATAATAAAATTCATCACATTCTCAAAAATATAGTAGTAATAATAAAATGGTAATTAGGAAGAAAATCAGTTAAAATTTGTGTGTTATGTATAGGTTATATATATATATATATATATAATAATTAATAAGAAGTTGTTTATATATACTATGAAATAAAATATATATAACCATAAATCCAAAATAATATTATATAATTTAAATATTGAATAGCGAATATTTGTTTTTATATACCACCAAAAATCAAGAAATTTGTATTCATTTTTATAAAATATATAATAATAACATAATACTAATAATAATATTAAAAATAATAATATTAAAAATAATAGTCGAATATTTTACACATAAACACAACAAATAATTTTTTTTGATTATAATCCATTTTTTTTTATACATTATTATAAGAAAATAAAAAAAAAATTATATAATAATATAGTCACAACGTTAATAATCACACAGATATTATTTTATAATATAATGTATAGAGTCAGACGAACAAAAAGAATATTATATTATATATTATAAAATGGTAAAAATCATTTAATTAATTAAATTTGTTAATTAAAGAAATGAAAAAAAAAGAATGTTTATATTTTTTTTATATTTGAGAACAAAAAAATAAATATATATAGTTATATTATTGTATATAATAATATTTAATTAATTTAGCTATTTTGTCTATATAATCATATAATCGTATTTAGGAAAATAAATTAATAATATATATTATTGGTTTCTTATCAAAAAATTATAAATTGTCATTCAAATTTTTAAAATCAAATTTATAGCTAACATATTTTGTCAATTTTATCTATTTTATTATTAAAAAAATCTATTGCAATATAAGATAAAATTACCTGAACAATTTCAAGAAAGCATATCCTTTCTTAATAATTTAATAATAACTTCAATTTGTTAACTTTTTCACAGTTACATTTCACTTTTTTTGTGCACTTTCTTTTAGGAGTATTGTAAAATATAACTGTTTTCTTAATTAAAATGTGAAAGAAAGAAAATTGTAAATAAAAAAAAGACATACGTTCCGGCATTGTATGGTGAATTTTTCTGAATATTGCGCGTTCATTCGTCATTTTTAACAATAATATAACATCATCATAAATGTATATATTTTATAAACGGAAAAACTTTCGCGGTAAAATTAATAGATTTTCTTTTCATTTTCCTAAGTTATATGCTTCTTTTTTTTTACCGTTTTCCACCATCAAAAAAAAAAAATTCGTATAAAAAATATTCAATGCGAGCACGCGTACCTTTGTGAAAATGAAAATTATGAAAATTGGGATAATTTTTAAGTGTTTTCCTCTATACATATATAAATATATATATAAAACACTTTTCATTATGTGTATTCGTATTGTATGCATATATAATATGCAGTTATTTTGCCCATGCGTATATAGATTTCGAGTGCATTTTTTTGAGTTTGATTTTGTTGCGAATATCCTTTTTCGCCAAAGAAAAACACTACACACGTATATTATTTAAGTTAACGTTATGCATAATTCCGTGTGTGTGTGGGTTGTTTTTATTGTAAAATTTTCTTTTCATTTTCATTCCCACAAAATATTCTACTCGTTTTTTTTACTCTTCATATGCACGCGGCCGCGTTATGCGAATTATATTTTCATGATACATTTTCTCTGTTTTCTATAATATATAAAATGATAATGATTTTTTTTATATATAGAACAATATATTGTTGTTGTTTTTGCATAGTTTATCCAAATAAATGATTGTGTGTGTTAACAACAGCAGCAGCAGTTGTGTTTGTGATTTGTTTGTGTATGGTATTTTTTTATTCTTAAAAAAACAGCCAGTAGTTTACAGATATACAGTTTGCAGATCATCTTGTGTCTTCGTCGTTTGTACTCGCAGCAAGTCGCGCAGCAATGTTGTATTAAAATAAAATAAAATAAAGGAAAATAAAAGTGTTTGTTTTTTTTTTTTTTTATTTATATTTATTTTATTTATATTTATTGCCTTGTGCTGTGCGTGTGTGAGTGCAAAATATAGTGATTTTTATGCATTATTTATTTGTTTATTTTTATTGTTATTTTATATATCGCGTAACTATATACATTTTATTTAAATGAATAATTTTTTGTGTTGACCGATTATTATATATACAAATTTATTTATATATTAAGTAATTTTTAATTAAAAATATACAAATTATAAAAATGTTTGAAATTGTGCTATGTGAAATGTGAAATAGAGTTTTTTTTTTTTATTGTTGAAAAAATTTTTACAATAAAGAATAAATGTTATTGTGAGTTACGATTAAATTAATTTTGCCATTAAAAACGGAAACCGTAAAAATTATTATCAACAAAAGTAAATAATAAGGTAAATGGATTTTTTTTGTTTTTTTTGCCTATACACATGCGATTATTCCTTCGAATATGTTAAAAATTGTTTTTTTTTTATTCATTATTTGGAGAAAGAATTTTTTTTTTTTTTTTTTTTTAGATAAGATATGTTTTTTTAATAGAAAATTTGTATGGTTTTTCTTTCAAAATCAACAACATATTTTAAGTTTTTTTTTGTAGCTCTATATAAACGTTTTTTTTTTACTTTTTTTTTTGCTTTTGATTATGGCAATAAAAATAATATAATAATACTTGTATTGAAGAGTGTTTTTTTTCACACAAAATAAAAAAAAAAACAACAATTCTGTACAATTTTTGATTTCTATCGAAAATTTTGTTGTGTGTGGTGAATGTGTGTGCGCCCGTAAAAATGTTTATATAAATCTAAATATATATATATGGTAGCGCAGTAGCGCACACACAAATACCATACCATACCATATAAACCATATACCATCTATATATCGCATATAATATCAATTATATATTATATTTTGTATATATAAACAATAAATATCAATGAATAAAAAAAAACACCATCCATCCATCCGATCCATTCCCCACTCACTAATAGAATCAAAAATGTATATACAATACATAATATACTATAGTATCAATACAGTATATAGATAGATAATAGAATAGCGATTCAATTCAATTCAATTAAATATATATATTGTAGGATAGTAGATATGATATTGATAGGCCTCGTTCATATACTAAATATGAATTTTTTAAAACGGCACACAGTAAATTCGAAGTATTGCAAATAAACGGAAAATTTGTAATACAAATTTCTTTTTAAATTTTGTTATTTTATACTACATAAATATATTTTTTTTTTTTTTTTTATATTATTTATTAGACTCCCAGCGACTTGCACCATAAGGAGATACTACATAAATGGTGCGTATAATATCGTAACTTCCGGTTCTTTTAAGTTTTCACTAAACCTTGGTTAATCTAGAGTTAGATTCTATTTTAAATATATAAAAAAAAGTTTAAAAAAACGTAAGGACATTCATTTCAAAGCGATTTTGTGTAATGCCATCAAATATTGTTAAATACCGCATATAGAAATATGTAGGAGATACTCTTAAAAGTCCTATAATGAAGCTATACTAGATAGGAAACGGTCTTTATACGCATCTGCCTAAAAATCTATTTATATAGTGTATCCTAAAAATTTGGTTATTGTTAGATTATAGTTACTTTAATTTTTTTTTTTGTACTTTTACGCGCCTTCTATACCTACAATTGGTTTTAGCGTCCCACAACAGCCTTCTCCAACCGTCCCTATTCTCCACCGCCAAAGTCCGCCAAGCGGAAAATTTAAGAGTCCGAAGGACGTCGCTTCCACTTCAATTTTCCACCTACCCCCTAACGGCGATTGGCCGTTAAGAGTTTTTGATGGTATACGATCGCCATCCATACGCACCACACGACCAAACCGTCTTAAGCGAAAAATCTTGATATATCGAACAATTTCGGGTTCGCCATATATTTTTAAGAATTCATGTCCGTAACGCCTATACAGTCTACACCATCATATACGTTTTTCTTTGTCGGTTCAAAGATAAGGTGTAGTATTTTCTTTTCGACCGAACCCTCTTAAAACGCCGTTCGTTATCCTGTGTCATGTACCCTTGGTTCGGAATGCCAATTGTTCGAACAAGTATTTGATATTTATTTCAATTATTTATTTAAAAAAAAAAAACCATTAAATACTAATTATACAAAATAAAATAAAATGCAATAATAAATTTTTCGCTATACAACCAACAATCTGGTGTTAGCGTCCAACAACAGCCTTCTGTTGTTAGTTTCTTAATTTGTGGCTTTTGCGGTGTCGGTAATTAGCTGTACGACCAACCACAAACAGAATATACAACTCTGTGTTAAAATTCAGATTCGAAAAATAACTGAAAACACAAAACATATTTTATGCATTCAGTAGGATTCGAACCCAAACCACACCACACCGGACATGCATATTCTAAAATGGAACGAACAAGAGCATAAAGCATAATGCTCAGAGACAATACGGATCCCTAGCAATGCCTAGCAATGAGCATAATGAATCCTAGTACCGAATTAGCTCTATTTATCGCATAATCAATATGAAATTTAAAAGTTAATTTAACATCAAAATAAACACCCAAATCTAGAGTCTTGTCCAAGGTATTTAAAGAATTACCATGTAAATGGTATGAATAAAATAAGGGTGTACGTTTACGCGTAAAATGCATAACTTTACACGTGTCAATATTTAAGAACATATAATTACCAATCATAAAAGCACAAAGATCAGACTTTAAGTTTTTTTCTCAAGGTCTTCTTGTAGAACATCTTTTGCAACCCGTAACATTTAGTCTTGCTTTCTGAAGCAATCCTGATGGAACTTCTTCTACAATATCATTTATCCGGCATCCAAGGTAAGTAAACCCGTCTGCCGTTACGTATTTATTTTGTTACACAGTAAAAAAACCAACTCTTCACCCAGGAGATAGTTAAATCTAAAACTGCACATATTTTTTAGATGCCAAATTTAACTTTATGAAATTGCTAAAAATACAAGCATCATTTTAATAGTTAAAAAAAAGTGGTTTTTTAAAGCAGATTTAAATGATATAATCTTACCTATTCAGTGTTGGTAAAATTAACTATAAATACCATATTTTTATTTAAGTTATAAATATAGGTAATAATCGCATTTAAAATATTGTAGTAATTTTTAGCTACCAAAGGAGGGTATTTTTATCAACATACAGTATCAATTTATATAGAAAGAAAACATTGCTATTTTAAATAGTTAGATGAATTTGTAATAATAAATACTATACATTGGTTTATCTAGATTAATAGTTAGTTGAACTAAATGAATATGTTTATTCCCTATAATTAATATATGAAATAATGTTACTTGCAGGTATTTATGGTGCTTTTTTAAAATAAACATATATGGTCATATAAATTGTGACCATACTTGTACCCATCTTAAAAAAAAATCGAAAATATAAGAAAACAGATCTATAATTCTTTAATTAATAATAACGAAATTAGATACTATATGAATATGTATTGAGAATATTATTGTCGTATGTTATTTTCTTGTTTTATTCAATATTATCAAACGATTGTAAGTATTCCTATATCAAATAAGAAACAATGGATTTGCTTAATATCTATATAACCATATAACACATAGCTTACATTTAGCTTACAGATATTTAATACTTAAAATGTGTAAGAATTACCTATATCAAATAGTTGATAATAAAAAACTATCTCAGTCACTTATATTTAACTATTTATTCTAGTAAATATTCTTCGAGACGTTATATTGTTATATAGCGATTATATGTGTTTGTGTTTATATAGATACATGTGATTGCAGGTAATATATAAGGAAAATATTAAATACTAATGAAAATTACCTATTTCAAAAAGTTAACTTTAAAAAACTATTTCAGACATATATATTTAACTATATATTGTAGTCAATCATCATGGTGCCAAACAGGCGGTATGGCAGTAAATTATATTCCTAGAATTTCAATTTTGGTTCAATGTGGTGGTGTATGGTTTGATGTAACATGTAAAGTAAATCCCATTTATTAGTTTCATTTAGTGTTTGGCGGTTTAATGGTGAACATTTATACAATTTGTAATTTGTATATTGTTACATTAAAAAAAATAAATAAAAGTAAAAACTGAGACGTGGAAAAAATAGCAAAACGTGGTGGTGGTGGAAATAAAATCGGTAAAAAAATTCGTATTGAATTAAAAAGTGAAACGTGGTTGAAAAGGAAAATTCGGTTCAAAGTTTTTTTAAGTTTTTTTAAGTTTTATATTAAATCAATAAATCGGTATTCAAAGTATATATACAAAAAATGGATGTTATACCTAATTCCGAACTAAATTATATATTGAAAGTGAAATTCAACGAAAACACAGTATACGTGTATGTTTGTTATAAGGATACAATGTATTTCGAGGATTTTATAAAATCAGGTAAGTGGCACATTATCATACATATGTATATATTACCGTAGTATTTTAATTTTTAAATATTGTATATTATCTTCATTCCTGAAATGGATTTTTCTTTTTTTTTTGTTTCTCTTATCCATGCGATGTTAACCTCATACAAGGTTTCCAGCTTGGGTCCTGTATTCATATATATACAGTGTGTCCAATTACCACTCTACAAGGGGAGGGGACGCCTCACTTCCATCCCTACCACGTTACAATTATAGCATAGAAAGCTTCAATGAAGAAATAATTTCGATGCAGTCCGCGAACGCTGTCAATGATTTGAGTGAAATTCTAATTCAACACAAAACAACGTACATCGTTACGGTAAATACTAGTACTAATAGTTTTAAGCAAATCAAATAATATTATATGTTACTAATTTTCGAATTACTAATTTTAAAATTGGATTAGGTTGATATAGATTTAGAATGCGCATTTCCCGGAAAATCCAATTTATTTCACGAAAAATGCACGGAGAATACACGAAAAATACACGGCAAAAGAAAATTTTAGATTTATCAAGCAAGGATTTCATATTCGGCGACTTTGAAAAATGTAGGTAACGGTTGCTATTAATATAAAATACATTAATGTTTATATGTTCTAAATTTTTTATAGCATTTGATTCAACGATAGCGTCCTTTTTCGGGTTATTGGTGTTAGTTCCTCCAACTTCACTTGGGCGATGAAAATCCAACAAAGCCAGATTAAGTGACTGTTTTAAACGTGTAATAATTTTTCATGAAGTGTGTATTTCATTTTATGTACCATTTTGCGAATTTTCAATTTTATAAACACTTTTTTAATTTAATATTTCAGGTAAATCAACCTATAGTGGATATCAATTAATAATTAATTAATAAAATAAACCCAGAGAATGCGCCGATCATTATCGCATCTGGAACATCTAAGGATAATATTTCTAAATATTACATATATATATAGATGGGAATATTTTACCTACCAAACAACAAGTTGATAATCGAAAATTAATAGTAACTAAAAGTATAATAATATAATAATAATTATTATTATTATTAAAAATTATGTAGAATATGTAATAAAATAAGCAATTAATAATAAAAAATGTTATTTTTCTATCAAAACAAATACAATAAATATTATATATAAGGTTAATTAGAGCACCGAATTCTTTCTTTATTCAACAACCATGAATACTTGCGATCTGAGGCATATAAAACCTAAAAAACAATTCATTTAAAACTTAAAATTAAGTAACACAAACCGTTTCTTTTGAGTATTAAAAATACGTTAAATTTCAATATTAACTATTAAACGTTGTGCCAATCTACACCATTTGATAGTCGAAATAACCTATATAAACTATTTTAAAAATATTTTCCAATAAAAAGTGTTCAATTTATCAATTAAAAAGATTTATTATTTGCTAAATTGGAAAACCTCTTTTTACTATTATTGATTGGTTTTTTCTTTTTAATAACCGAGAGAGCAATATTGGTCAACCTAAATATGCTAATATTACCTATAAGAAATACATCATTTCATTTATATAGTAGGTTAATATTGTACTTAACTACTATTAATAGCGATTTGTAACAATTCATGATAATACATTTCTAAAATTAAAAATAAATTTAGACTATTTTAAAATGCAAATATTACCACTTTAGATTTTTTATCAACGACAAATAGTTAAATTAAATGCTACTCCATAGCTAAAAATTTACCTCTTTTATATAGTATGATTTTTTCAAAAGTTTAGTTTTCCATAAAATAGGTAAAATTAACTATATCTGTGATGTCACGTAATTTGGTCTCAATTTAAGTATTGCGAAAGAGTTAAAATATGGGTTTGTTTTTTTTCTGTGTACCAATTGTTACGCTTTGATGTTGTGCCTATAAACCTACTATTCTTGGGCGCGATCTTACTTTCTCCTTATCGTTTACCTTTAATCCAATTTCACGAGATTCATGTTCCAACAGTAGGAAGGATTCTTACTATAGATTGTGGTATACCACAATCGAATCCAGCCAATTTCAAATTGATTAAGAAGGCAAATGTAATCTGTAATCAACTCTGTGTATACGACAAACACAATTGGGGTAAAACAATATTTCACGATTTTCGTATCCACACGACCTCCAAATCTTTTGACATTATTTTGGAATTGTACGTTTTATCATCAACTACACTAACTACTGCTACAGAGATGTTGCAATTTAAAAATCAATTCCAAAAAATTACTTTTAAAAATATGAACTTATATTATTTCGATATTTCGATTCAGGTTCGTAACTCAATATAATCAATACAATATTATAATTTATGTATGGTTTCCATTGAAAAAAAAGAAAAAATGGTATAAATTGTTCTTAAAAATACAAAAAAAAAATTTTTTTAAATATCCAGTATGTAAATCGGATATATATAAATAAATAAATGTTGCTATAATAAGATTATTATATATATATATGTTATGTTACAAAAATATCCATAAAATAAAGAAACCAATGAAAAACAAAAAATATTTCACATTTTAATTCAATAATAAATATATCATATTGTATATTTTTTTCGGTTATTATGGGGAAAATAAGAACCATATGCTCTTAATCCTATTTGTCCTCGTAAACACATATAAGAATTTTATTCACAAAAATATAAACAATTAAGTCAATATGCGATTGTAATATTTTGGTTGATTCTAGAAGAATTTCTTTAAAAGTATTTAAGATAATTAATATTAATTATATAATTTGTTGTATCTGGTAAATATAAATAACACTATCCAAAAGTACGGTAGCTACTGTTTGGTAATTGAAGCATGCAAGTAATAAATTTTCATGTATAAAAATTAATTATTACAATAAATCTTTGCTGTATAATATTATATATAAAAAAAAAAAATTGTTTTACCATATATCAAATTCGTTATTGTAAAAGTAAAACCACATTAAACTTGATTGTATATAAATAGAATTTATCAAAAAATAATCTATATATATATATATATTAAAATCAACATCATTCATATACAACGCTTTACCTATATACATTTGTGTAATATTAAAATATAAATTTACTGTTTTACCCACACTTTTATATACGCGAATACTTTATGTTATATATTTAATCATAACCCGGTAAAATACGCAATAAAGTAACTTAAGTAAAATGGTAAAATCGCTTTAGGTAAAATATATTGCATATTTATTAGTTGTAAAACACTCAATTTCAAATTCCGGAAAAAATGTCGTCTATTGGAATTCGATGTCGGAAAATATTTTTTTTCAAATCATGGAACAAACAACAGAAGTTTGTTTGCTGTCCGCTAAATACCATTCTGGATTGTAAATCGACAATTTTCTTTGTAACCGCATTTAATAAAACCTCAACTTAACCTGCACATATCTGCTGTAATATTTGATACTTCCGTCAGGGAAATAAACAAAATATATATATTTGGAATTTTCTGGAAACTTTAAGACAATCATTTAACATCAAAGCTTTACACCTTTGTATAACTTGCCTTATCTTTTCGAAGATGAGGTATAGTTCGCAACAGATGATCATCCCTTCTAAATATTTATAATTCCCATCAGAATATATATCTCTATTATCACACATATGTTGTGTAATTTTATATATCGGATGTATAAAAGTAATATAATATAATATTTTAATGGTATGTAAATAAACCACAAAAAAATTTTGTTTGTGTTATCAAAGCGGTGGTGGTTATATGCATTTGTGGTATGGTTTATTTTTATACCATCCATATATATTGTACAGTCGATTCTCGATAATTGGCAACTATATAGGCAACTATACTTTTTATTTGACCTGATTGCCAAAATCGAAAACGGTTGGGAAAAGGGTACAACGTATGATCTGGGAGGGGAAATTTGATCTGAGATAACTTTTTTTTTTTGGGAATTTTATGGGGAAAAATGGGAATATTCCTTTTAAAAATGTATTTTATTTAATTATTTAATAGTTTTAGCATTCGATTAGAAATAATTTTTAAAAGGAAAATTCCTTTTTTCCCAAAAAGTTCACACAAAAAAAAAGTTATTACAGATCAAATTTCCCCTCCCAGATCACAGGTTGTACCGGCACCTCGAAAAGTTTCCACTATCGAACGACATAAAATTGTTAAGAATTATATATATAGATAGTACGTAACATATTTGACTTTATTAAACTTAATGATATGATTAATTAATTGTTAAAAATTAATTTTAATTTAATATTAATATAAAGCAACATTGCATTTTCGCTTCTTGTATATTGTACCGTACCTTTACCTTTAAGACGACTTTACAAGTGTGGATTCGTAATGCGAATATTTAATTTTTCCTATATAATATTTCGTTCCTAAGGTTTTGTGTTCGCATTCGACCGCGTATGAATTTATTTTAATTGTTTACTCGAACCTCACGCATACATTCAAATAAACGTTAAGTAAACGTATATTCGCGCACACAGCGCATGGAGCTTAAACTGAATTGTTTATGTGGTCTTGCTTTAGTTCGAGTTAAAATTTTTTACAGATTTGTTTGGGACAAATTATGCACAGAATTTATTCATTATGTTATAGAATGGTAAATAAACAAAATGAATACAAAAAAAAGTGTCGATAGCTCGAGCCAAGGATTTAGCTTGGGCAATCTAATCGAGCTTCGATAGTGTGTTCTCTCCGGTTAGTTCGAGCTAAATGTCCCGTTTTTTTGGGAGCTTCAGCTTGAGCTCAAGACAGATAGCTCGAGCTAAAGAAAGATAACATGAGCTAAAGAAAGATTCGAGCTAAAGAAAGATAGCACCAGACAGAATGATTACGAACCGAAGGAGTCATCTGATAATATCCGAAACAGTTGGAGTTCTATATAAGCGGATGCGAAATCATTAAGGGAATTATTCCATTTTAACTTGAAAAACAAATTTTTGAAGGGTCGATTCAGGATAGTCAAAATTTTCTCTAAATCGCGAAGCTGGAAAGATGAAGTTGAAGCGGACCTTCGGGTTCTTGGAGTTTCCGGCTGGTGGATCTTGATAGTGAATAGGTGGTCAGAATAGGCGGTGAATAAGTCAGATTAGCTGTCCGGAGATGGACACGAAAGACAATTGTAGGTTATAGACGCGGAAAATAAGAAAAGAACGAAGTATCCCTATTGGCAATTTGTGCCTAAGCATATATGACACAGATATTAGAAAACAATTTCGTTATATACCATAAAATTACTTTTTTACAATTTTAAATAGTAATTTTTAAAATTACAATTTTAAATTCTCTGTCGAGTTTTTTACCTACATGAGTATCGCGTTCTTTTCTAGCTACATTTCGGTTTGAAGATGGGCAGAATATAACTTTTTAATCAGAGAGAATTATTTGCGCCTGAAGCATTTTGTGCCAACCTTACCCTTTAGCATAGTAAAACTCATATGTGATATGATCGAGCACCGGCAATTATACCGCACTAGGTCTGCTTCAGCGGTATGACCACATTATAAAAGAAATCGAATTTCCACAGATATTTTCACACACACACTGACTGCGATAAACGAAGTAGAAAAGCAATAACAATATGTGAAATATCCATATCAATACAAATTACGAGTTTTTTTATTCTATATAATGGTTTCAAAAACAAACATTTATGTAGACTGGCAGTTAAGAAAATATAGTTCAGAACATCTATATAACGCCAACTTTTAGTTACCCATAACGAGAGTTGCTAATAACCAGAATGCCCACTAACCAGAGTTGCCACTAATCAGAGAAGACTGTATTATATATATAAATGTTTTCCTTATATTCTGTATTCTATTGATTCTATATACTCGTATATATTGGGTTGTCTAAAAAGTATTGGTAATTTTTTTTACAAAATTCAAACGATTTTTTTATATATTTCAAATGAACTTTATTAAACCAAATATGCGCCGTTTTGATCGATGACCCTTTGCCATTTTTCTGGTAAAGACATTATCCCATCACTGTAGAACTTCTGTGTTTTCTGGGCAAAAAACTGATCCAAGTGCATTTTGCAGTCGTCTGCGGAATTTAATTTTAAACCATTGAGGGAGTTCTGCAGAGACCGGAACAAATGATAATCTGAAGGTGCAAGGTCCGGGCTATATGGTGGATGCATTAAAACTTCCCACCCAAACTCTCTCAGTTTCTGCCGAGTCATCAAAGCTGTGTGTGGTCTGGCGTTGTCATGATGGAACACAACCCCCTTTTGATTGATTAATTCTGGACGTTTTTTTTTAATCTCGTGCTTAAATCTTGTTAATTGTTGACAATAGAGATCGGAATAAATGGTTTGACCGGGTGCTAGTAATTCATAATGAACTATTCCTTTACAATCCCACCAAACAGACCGCATTACCTTTCTTGTTGTTAATCCAGGTTTTGCTACCGTTTTAGGAGCTTCACCCTTCTTGGACCACGATCTTTTTCGTACATTATTATCGTATGTGATCCATTTTTCATCACCTGTAATCATTCGCTTTAAAAATGACTCGATTTCGTTCCTTTTAAACAGCGTTTCGCAAATGGAAATTCGGTTCATTAAATTGTTTTGTGTTAATTCATGTGGTACCCAAACATCGAGCTTTTTCTTGTATCCAGCCTTTGTCAAATGGTTTAAAACTGTTTGGTGATGGATGTTTAGTTCTTTAGCGATATCATGACTGCTTACGTGTCGATTTTCTTCAATTTTTGATATGATTTCATCGACTTTTTCAGTGATTGGTCGACCAGAACGAGGTGCATCTTTGACATCAAAATTACCGGAACGAAATCGAGCACACCATCTATAGGCTGTTAATTTTGATAAAGTTCCTTCATCGTAAGCTGCACAAATTTGTTCATGTGCCTGCGTTGCATTTTTACCTTTTTCATAACAAAATTGTAAAATGTATCGAATTTTTGTGTTACCTGATCAGATTAGTACTACTTGAAATATTCAATTATAATGACATCTATTTATAAAATTATCAATACTTTTTCGATAACCTAATATATAAAATAATTTATATTTAAATTTCAAGAAGTATTATTGCAAATAAAATTGTATTGTCTATCGCATGCATTTTTGTTTAACGCAATATAACAAAAGACATATATATATATATACAAAAATGTCAATTTGATATAGTGATTATTCCCATTTACAGATTGACATATGTGGCAGGCAATGTTCAAAAACATAACTAAATTTATAAATAATTTATGTGTTAATTTATGTATTAGGTATATATATTTTTATACATACCTATAGTACGATATATGTGTATAAATCAACAAATATCGAACCTATATAATAATATAAAAAATGCGATAATTGTATATATTTTGAGAATTCAAATTAGTATCGTAAAAAATAATTATATGGCATCATTACATTTTTTTTATGTCAATACAAAAAACGGACACATTATAGTCGTTTATTGTTGTTAATTTATAACCTAACCTTTAAATAAATAAATTATTATTTATATTATATCTATATATATAAATAATATTTGAGTTCCATCAACAAACATTTTATTATTTTTCGGACATAATTATCAAATATAGATATATATAATAATATAATATAAATAAACAATTATATGTTATAAAGAAAATAAGGAAAATTTATGGACAATATATTTTAATAATATATAATATATAAAGAAAAACCTGATATATAATTTAATAATAAAAATATTTGTATAACAATAATATAAATATAAATATCATGGAAAAATATTGAACATCGCAGGTATAATACAAATGGGAAAATTTATTAGAAATATACAAATAATATAGATATATAGCAATTCTAAAAATAGCAATTTTAACCGAACATATTAAAAAAAAACATTTCAGCTTCTGCTGTAAAACGATGAAAATTTGAGGAAAAATACTTGATAAACATATCAATAAAAAATAATGAAATCTATAGGGCCATATCACTCTGTGGTGTAAATGTTAAAAATGCCAACCTAAAATTCTAACGAAATTTTGGGGTCGTGCGTTCGAATCCTACTGAATCCATAAAATATGTTGTGTGTTTTCGGTTATTTTTCGAATCTGAATTTTAACACAGAGTTGTATTTTCCGCTTGCGGTTGGTCGTACGGCTAATTACCGACACCGTAAAAGCCACAAATTAAGAAACTAACAACAGAAGGCTCTTGTTGGACGCTAAAACCAGATTGTTGGTTGTCTTGTATAGCGAAAAATTTATTTATTTATTTTATAGGGTCATTCACTGCGATACGAAATAACTTCGTAAATTAAATTTTCCTATTTTTTGACAGGTTTAAATTATTTACGAAGGTTCGCGATGTGAGCGCGTTTTTTTTTTTAGTTATTGGGAGTATGCATTAATTCATACGGTTTTTTTTCGAAAATTAAGGCTTGATTGTGAAAAAATGGTTATACAATCAATGATCAAAGTATTGTCCATTGGAAGCTACAACATTTGCCCATCTTTCTGGCAGTTTGTGGATTCCATCCCAAAAGAAATTCTCCGACTTGGTGGTGAAGAACGAATCGAGCCAATTTTTGATACCCTGTTCTGAAGTAAAGCGTATTCCAGTGAGGGCATTCTGGATTGATCTGAACAAGTAGTAATCAGAAGGGGCTATGTCTGGGCTATAAGGCGGGTGACGTAGAACGCCCCACCCACTGTTTACCAAATAATTTTGAACCGGTCTTGAAACATGTGGCCGAGCGTTATCATGATGGAAAATTATCGATTCGTGTCTGGTTGCATATTCTGGTCGTTTTTTCCGCAATCGCTCTCTTCAAACAAATTAATTGTGTTCGGTAGAGGTCCCCTTTGATCGTCTGACCCGATTTCAACAGCTCATAATACAATACACCCTTCCGATCCCACCAAATACAGAGCATTACCTTCGCACCATGGATATTCGGCTTTCCCGTGGATGTTGATGGTTGGCCGGGCTTCACATACGATTTCTTGCGCTTGGGGTTATCGTAATGAATCCATTTTTCATCACTAGTGACAATCCGATGCAAAAATGACTTGTTTTTGTGGCGTTGAAGCAACATTTCCGACATACAGAATCGACGTTTGATATCTCTTGGCTTCAATTCGTACGGCACCCAATTTCCAAGTTTTTAGATGAATCCCGATGCTTTTAAACGTCTGGAAATGGTTGCTTGATCAACTCCCAATGATTTTGCAAGATCTTGTTGCGTTTGGGACGCATCTCCATCAAGCAATGCCTCCAATTCTGCATCTTCAAACCATTTTGGCTGTCCGGATCGTTCATCGTCTTCTAAGTTGAAATCGCCACTTTTAAACCATGAAAACCACTTCTGGCACGTTCTTGAAGTGGCCACCATAAACCTCTACTAAAATACGATGACTTTCGATAGCACTTGTTCTTCATGTTAAGAAGATTGTAATGTAATGAAGAAGAACTCCCCGCAAATACTGTTTATGGCACAAAGTTCGACATATTCCAATGAATAGAAAAAAATGTTGTTTACGCTTCAATCAAATGACATATACTGAAAAAGACGCGCAATAACAGTAGTTTTCAAATGAATATAGTCACGAATGAACACGACGCGAAATAATACTTGTAACGCACACTCTTAGAAAACCGCACGCATTAATGCATACTCCCAATAGTTTACGAAAGCTTCGTATTTTTGTTTTGAATATACAATAGAATACGAAGATACGAAGCGGAGATTTACAAAAAAACATTCCCATGGGCATGTTTTTATTTACGAAAGTTGGATATTTTATTTTCTGTCAAACACTACGAAAATTTCTTTTACGAAGGTATTTCGTATCGAAGTGAATTGCTCTTATATTTATACAATAATTCATTTCGTTCAGTGGTGGAACCGGAAATTTACCAAAACCTTGACGATAGGATATTTAGAAAGGCAAATGCCTAAATGCAAATTAATTATTATGCAAAACATATTTTGAATTTTTCGACGAATTAGTTAGCCATAGTTTTCCATCTTCAATTGTCATTTTCCTCGAATAGTTTGAAAATTCTATCGATTTCATAGAAGAAAATTTCAGAATCTGCTCTTATAGAAATCTGCGGTTAACAATTTCCCATATAAAGTTTCGCCTGTGTTAAAAATTAAAATGATCTTGCATCAAATTAAAATATAATTCTAAATGAAACTCGCTATTTCGTTTTTTTTAATATATTTCGTCCTTATTTGGTGCTCTATAAGTCTATATACAATTCTATAAAGATGTTTCTCTATTTTTTGAAATTGCTTCTGCGGTTATTTTTAACAAAATATAACATACTCAAATATTTTAACATATATAATATATATATTTTTATAATTTCATATATTATACAATTATCAATACATTACAATTATATGATGATTATATTTTTTATAAAATCGTATCGTATATTTATTAAAGTGGTTCTTATATTCATTCATGTGTGCTTGCAATGCATAATTTTACGTACATATATGGAACACAAAAACGAGTATATGAGGAATGCATTTATATATTAGTTATACTTTTTTTCCGCTTTGTATATTTTAATTAAATTGTAATTCTTTTAATTACTATAATATATATGGGATTTATAAATAATATTATGTGGTTAACAAGTATGAAATGCACTATTTTTTTTTTATATTTATATACAAATTAATGGGAATTTTGAAATTTATATTCAGAAGAATTTTCCCATTATTTTAAACAATTTATATATTTGAAAATTACTAAATCATTTCAGGATTTCTTTAAAATTTATCATACGATCAAGTTGAAAATTTAACACGCAATGATCTGGGTAAAATATTGGATGCGGTTTCCTTGGGCGGATTGAAACAGTATGGATAATTTTCCAAGAATTTTAAATGAAATTGTGATATGTAATTTTATATTTATTTGAAAAATTTAACCAAATCAATTTATGATTTGATGAAATCATACGTTGATCAAAACGTTTGAAAATTTTACACGATATTTATAATGCATTCTAATTCTATAAATGATATGGGTAAAATATTGGATGGAATTTCCTTGGACGAACTTGAACAAAATTGAGAAGTTTCCAACAATTTCAATATTTTAAAAACTTTACCTTATCAAATTCTGATGGAAATCGTTCTTGAAAATTCGTTACAAAACTTTTGAAAATTTTACACGATATTTATTGTAATGCATTCTAAAAGTTTGGTCTCTGTTAATGTTTGAATTTTTCAAGAATTTCATAAGTTTTATTGTATTTTTGTATAGAAAACTTCATCTAATCAAATTTTTCAAAACGGTCTTCTGAAATTTCGATAACCAAATACGAAACAAACAAAACCAAGCTTTCTAAAAGGTCTCAGTGAAATATTGGATGGGTTTTCCTTGGACGAACTGTATCTGAATTGAATATTTTCCAAGAATTTCATAATTTTTAATGTTTATTTGTATAAGAAAACTTTATCGAATTAAATTTTTAGGGCGATTTTTTGAAAATTCGATAACCAAACATGAAACAAACAAAATCAAATTGTATATACACGATATTTATAATGCTTTCTAAAAGGTTTTCGTGAAATAATGGTTGGACGAACTGTATCAGAATTGAATATTTTCCAAGAATATCATGATTTTCATAATGGTACCTTATATAGATTTGAAATTTGTAACCGCAAATCAATTTACGATTTCTTAAAAATTCATCAAACAATATAAAGTTGAAAGTCTTACACGATATTTACGATGCATTATAAATGATCTGGGTAAAACTTTGTATTTAGGATTTCCTTGGATGAACTTTATTAAAATTGAGAATTTTCCAAGAATTTCATGATTTTTATATATTGGAAAATTTTAACGATTTCTTGAAAGTTCTTTAACCAATCATTTTGTAAAAATTTTACATGATATTAATAATGCATTCCAAATATATAATATCTACAAGAGATTTGATAAGTTTGTCTTGGACGAACGTCGTCTGAATTGAGAATTTTCCAAGACTTTCATGATTTTTAATATTTTGTATATAGAAAACTTCACTACAGTAAATTTTTATTGTGATTTTTAGTTGAAAATACGCAACTACGAAACTGTGTTTGAAAATTTTACACGATATTTATAATGCTTTCTTAAAATTTGTGTCAGTGAATGAGTGAATGAGTTTTCTTTGGACGAATTTTATTAGAATTAAAATTGCGTATTTTCCCAAAATTTCAATATTTTTTATACTTTTAATAGTATAGAAAGCTAATCAACCTAATCAAGTTCTTATAGGGCGATTTCTTAAACAAAATTTGGTTCATCAATCATTTTGTAACTTTTACACGATATTTATATTATATTCTGCGTTCTATACTATAATCTCTACTCTCTAAGATTTGATACGTTTTTTGTTGAACGAACCCGATTAGAATTGATAATTTTCCAAGAATTTCATTAATTTTAATAGTTTTTATATAGAAAACTTAACCTAATCTTTAAATATACTGCGGGCGAATTCTTGAAAATTCGATAACCATAAATTGTTTGAGAATGTTACTCGTTCGTTATAGTGCTTTTGTAAAGTGGTCCCAGTGAAATATTGGATGGGAATTTATCTTTATCAGAATTGAGTATTTTCTTCGAACTTCAATATTTTTTTTATAATTCTTATTTGGAAAATTTCATCTATAATCAAATTCTGAGGGTGATTTTCTAAAAGTACGTCTTCTAATCGTTTTGAAACTTTTATACAAGATGTTTATAATGCGCTTTTTAAATAATCTCTATATACAAAACATTTGATACCTTTGTTTTGGACGGACTTCATCAGAATTGAGTATTTTTCTATATAGAATTTCAATATTTGTATACTTTTTATATAGAAAATTTCACCGAAATTCTGTTGTCAACCCATTTGAAAATTGCATACACATGACATTGATTATGAGTTTCTAAAAAGGTCTCACTGGGAGTCACTGAAATATTAGACGTTGTTTCCTTGGACGAACTTGATCAGAATTATGAGAATTATTCAAGAACCTCCTTATTTTCTTTTGGTGGCATTTATATATTTTTGAAAATTTAACCAATTCAATTTCTAACCATATTTTTATTTATTTATTTATTTAAAGAAACATTAAATACTAATGTATAATTACAATATTGTCAATATAGTCACATATTAAGAATATCAATTAATATTGATCAAACCGGACATGCGTATTCGAGAGATGATCGTACAAAAGAATAAACAATGTTCGAAGACAATAAGGATCGGAGAATTCCCTCCCCATACGAAAAATAAAACCTAGAGCAGAATTGGACTTATTAACCACATAATCAATATGCGCTTTAAAAGTCAACTTAACATCTAAATAAACTCCCAAATCCATGGTTTTGTCAAAAACATTTAAATTTATACCATTTAAATGATAAAAATTATTTAACTGTATTCGTTTTCGTGTAAAATTCACAATTCTACATTTCTCAATGCTTAAAAACATAAAATTTCAACTACACCAAGAATAAAACGCACAAAGATCAGCCTGCAAATACAGATTTTACAGATTTGTAAATTTTTACATCGTCAGCGTATAATATGCACTCAGAATGTTTAATAACATTTGGCAAGTCGTTAATAAAAAGAATAAATAAAATAGGTCCCAAATGACTACCCTGTGGAACCCCAGACGTAACAATAAAACTTTTAGACCGTACATCATTAAATAATACACTACATGAACGATTCGACAAGTATGACCGAATCCACGACACAAAATTATGACCAAACCCCATAGCCAACAATTTTGATAATAAAATTGTGTGAGACATTTTATCGAACGCCTTACAGAAATCTGTAAATACACAATCGACCTGCCCGCCCATGTAAAATTTTTCAAAACAAAACGTGGTAAAATCAAGCAGGTTCGTTGAAGTAGACCTCCCACGAATAAAACCATGCTGTTCGGGACAAATTACGGGTTTTATATTAAAGCAAGAACCTTTGTAACAATACATTCAAATATCTTCGGGATAACTGACAATCGTGAAATAGGCCGATAATTTTTAACATCATTTCGACCCCCTTCTTATAGAGTGGAATAACGCATGATTTTTTCCAAAGATTGGGAAAACATCCGGTTGTCAACGATTTATTATACAGAACTGTAAGTGGCGAAGCAAGACAGTCAATGCATTTTTTAAGAACAACCGATGGAACACCATCAGGACCATAAGAATATTTGGCACTACATGATATAATGGACTCATAGACTTCTGAAAAGGATATTGAAAAATTCACTGTGGATAGATAATCGAATGATGCAATATCAGTAGTATCAAAAATATCGGTATTTACTTTAGTTTTATCGAAAGACGATTCAAAGAATTCAGCAAATGAATCAGCTATAGATACATCATTCATGCATTCAACGTCATTATATCCCATAACCGATGGATAACCACGAACCGATCGTTTATTTTTACAAAATTTCCAAAAATCACGCGGATTGTGTTTTATATCAGCCCCGACTGTGGCAATATAAGCATTATATTTTTGAGATACCAGGAAGTTAAATTGTTCACATGAATACTGGTATTTTAACCGATCAGAATTACATTTAGGAACACAATACGAGGCCCATAATTTGTTACGTAAATTCCGTAATTTTTTTAGCTCACCATCATACCATGGATAGCTACATGTCGTTTTATGAAAACATTTTAAAGGTATACATTTTAAAAAAATATCAAACAACACATTATAAAAGCAGATTAATGCATGGTTCAAAGAATAGTAATCAAGAAAATTCCATTCAATATTTTTTAAATTATCATTTATCCCGCTAAAATCAGCATGTTTAAAATCAAATTCATAAATTTGCTCTGCGCCAAGCGTTGTACTGCCATATAGATTTAAATTCAACATTAGCGTTGGGTGATGAGTATCCTCATTAACAATGCAATTATAGCTGCGTGATAAAAAAACGTCCAACAGGTCACTTACAAATACCAAATGAAGGAACACATTGTTTTGATTTTTAATGCCGTTAACTTGCCTTAATCCAAGGGACGAAACATCATCAATAAACGAACTATCTAAATCACCAACAACATTTAAAGGAATCATGCCATCAACTTCATCAGACATAATCCATTCGATTTTTGGTAAATTAAAATCACCCAGTACCATGATTTCATCATTAATATTACAAATATCATCCGAAACATATCGAATACATTGGGTAAAAGCGTTATAAAGTGAAATATCGGCTGCAGGTGGAATGTAACAACAAAATACAAATAATTGCCTGCCATTTAAATCAATGCTTACACATATACATTCCAAAAGTTGAGTTAGTTGGGAAACATTTATAAGGGCCGAAGACCAAGATGAACCAACCGCAATAAGAACACCACCACCTCTTTTGGTGACCAAGCCGTTATGATGGCGGTCACGTCGGTACACTTGATATGACGAATTAAAAATTTCAGTATCTAAAATACTACCACAAAGCCATGTCTCAGATATGACATAAATATCAATGTCCGATTCATTAGCAATAGAATGTGCAAATAATTTATGCGTTTTAGTTCTCAAGCCTCGAACGTTTTGATAAATAATGTTAAGGGAATTTTTTGATGTTTTTGAAGTTATATTTTGTGGGTGGTGCGGTGATTGCCCCTCCGAAAATTTTTAAATTTCAGAAATTCGTGAACAATTATATTATCCATGTTCCAACTTTTGATATTAACCAATAAATTAAATTGTTCAATAGGGACAAACACTTTAAATGAAGTATAACTTCCAGCATGCCTAACATTTTTTATTTGTTCGATTCTGACAGAGCCATCATAACCAACATATGACTCTCGATCATATCTATTGTTGTATCAGGATGCAACCCGGATACAAAGACACATTTATATCTTTGTGCAGCCTTTAATGTTGGTATACCGGTATTGGTTTCATCATTTCATCAAATATAACAATCAATACAATTGCCAATTTTTTTTTTCTTGTTTAAAAGCACCCAGAAATTATATTTATATACAATGAACGATAGCTTCAAAACTATTTCTTCTACAATCAATGATCCAATTTGGATTTTTCTTGTCTATATATAGTAAATATATATTAAGTATATTATATAACCTAATTAATATATTATATAAAAAATATTATACCATATAAAAAATTTTATATATCGATATATATATAGATATATATTATAGGTATATATATAAATAAATCATCGATATTATATATATATAAGTATCGCAATTTTTATTTATATATATATACATTATATAGTAATAATAATAATAATAATAATAATGTAAAACCAATATAAACTTTTGTTATATAAAAATAAATAAATATATATTTTTTTTTTGTAAAATATAAAATAACGCGAAAAATATACCTCCATCATACAATAATATATCGGTTATACAATATATAATTTAAAAGTCGTCGTAATATCAATATACATTTATATATATAAATATCCAAGTATAAATTTATAAATATATATACAAATGGTAATGTATACTATCATATATAGTGAGGTATATTATTTAAAAATAAAAAAAAAAATAAAACACTCTCGGTATAATCAAATATAAAATTATAATTTAACACAGTATATAGAGCCAGTCAGTAGTAGTGCTTTAAAATTCACCGTATAAAGATCGTGTGCACTTAATAAAAAAAAAAAAAAGAAAAAAGAAAAGAATTAATTAATTTCAATGTGATTTGAAGTGTTTATGTGTGCAAGCCCGTCCGCCCGGTCTATATATTTTACATATATATATATAGAATTATTTGCTTCTTCTTTTAGCAGTGGTTTAGTGGTTTAGTGGTTAAACAAAATTTAATTAGATTTCATTGTTAATTAAAATTAAAATTAAATTAAAAGTAGTATACAATAATAATACCATTCCGCAGCCAGGTAATTAAACTCATTATATTCCATCAATTCAAAAAACAAAAATTAAGGCATGCGATAAAAAAAAATAAAAATATAAGTGCGTGAAAAACGCGAATGTATTTGCATCTTCTTTAATTAATAATATTATCGCTTATCGCATTTTATTTTATTTTTTTTATTGATATTGTGTATATTTTAAAATTTTTTTTTACCTTATCCACAATTAATTTATTTCAATATATTGTCATAAAAAAAAAAATAAAACAATACCCAAGGTCGCATTTATACTAAATTGGTATATATAATACGGGTATATATATTAAATTAATATTATTTTATATATATATATATCGAGAATCAACAAAAAACAGTTTAAATAATCTATAGTTTACTTAAAAAAAAAAAAAAGTGATAAAAGGTAAAAATAAAATAAAACTATTTATAAAAAAAAAAAAAAAAGTGTTATAATATAACTAACTTATAAAGTTAACAATAAATTTTTTTTTCTTATTTATATATACCTTTTTGGTGGAACCGCATATTTTTGTATTTTTTTTTTTTTTTTTTTTGAAAACAAAAACAAGCTAAATTTAAACACGATAAATGATAAAAAAAAATGTTGAAGGTTATTTAAATTAATTTAATATATAATCTTAAATATATAAGAAAAATGTATAAATAAAGTTGAAATCATAAAAAAAATGTGTGTGTTTGTGTGTATCTGCATATCTAAAATATAAGTTTTTTTTTTTTTTTTTAAAACACAAAAGTTTTATAATATCAGAACGGGAAGAAAACTAAAAAAAAGAATGAAATTCCATTGCAAAAAATTATCCGATTATCCAATCAATATCCAATTTGTTTATGGTTAATTTGCCCTATGGTGCGGCAAATCATCATATTGATGATATTATAATTGTAATGTCGGTCGATCCTCCAACATTATATCATATGCGAATTGCATAAACACACTCGTATAATTTAATCAATTGTGGTAAAACTCTATATAATCACATGTTGAAATTTATATATAATATTCAACATTTCCTATATATAAAAAATGTATTACAATATGTAAATCATTGATGCACACAATTTATGAATGAATATCAAATGGTTTTTTAATGATATAACAATAATAATAATAATAATAATAATAATAATAATAATAATAATAATGATAAGATTATATACGTAAATATAATTGATTATTATTTATATATACTAACATATTATTTAAAAAAAAAAAATTTTTTTTACATCAAATTTGTTTCATTATATATTGATTCTAATCGATTTTTCTTATTGCTATGTAAAAAGGTAAAATTGAATATATTTCCATTTGTAAAATAAGCTCAATCGTTTTACGGTAAAGTCCTGACAGTTTCCTAAAGGGTAAATAAATATATATATACAATATATAATAATAAGTTTTATCATTCAATTTGTAACAATTACTTTTGGAGATATTACATATTTCAATTTTTTTTTGTTTTTTTTTATTAAATATATACATAATTCTTCTCTATGTATATTAGACAATCAATTATCTTATCATTATAATATATATACATACCAACCGTTTATACAAATACCAACAAACACTCTTACTGTATACGATTATACAGGGTGTTTCCCATATATAACCAAACAAGTTTCTATCTCACCATGTAATCCTGGGACCCAGCGAAAAAAAAAAATCGTATGGGAGGTAAAAATAACTTTAACCCCTTCAACCGATTTACAGGCCCATGATACGTCGATTTCATTTTGTTAGTTAAGAGCAGCGATAGTAGTGTTGAATTCTTAAAAGCGACATATACACGAAACAAAATTACAACCATAACTCGTTAAATATTTGTTGTTAAATTGCGATCTTAATTTTCTGATATTAAATTTACTTAACAAAGAACATAACCTTAAATAAAATGGTTTGTAAAAAAATATTCAGCCTTAGCTGAATTAAATAAAAATGTAGAGCTTGCTAATGAAATTGAGTATGTGGTTTTAAAACTGCGAACCGAAAAGATTGTAAGTATTTGTTAACATTAAAGTAACAAACTGCAAGATAATCGAGTATGTGGGCCACGGAGTTTTGAAAATGTACACTCATTGAAAAAACAAAAAGTGATTATAACTTTTTGAACTGATTGAACCTATATCACAATCCCCATCAGATATTTAATTAATAACTATAAAATTACGTTTAATTGAGTATTTATTAAAATTATTGCACTTCAAAGTAAAATTGTATTGAATCACTTCCATTTCGGCGGCACAAAGTTCTTACTATATTTTTTTTTTTTCATAAAAATATATTTTACTTTTATATTGATAAAAAATGTTTTTTGGGCGAATTGGGCGGGCAGTTTAGCGAACCCTGAGCTAGGACATTGGGGATACCGTCAATCGAAAGGTTATGTTGCACAGAAAAATTTAAAATTACCCCGGAATAAATCGGAAGTATATGGGAGCCAGGGGGTGGGAAAATGTGGTTTTTAATATTTTTTGATATATGTCTGTGTGTAAATGATAAAAATGCCAACCTAAAATTCTAACGAAATTTTGGGGTCGTGGATTCGAATCCTGTACTGGAAACATAAAATATGTTTTGTGTTTTCGGTTATTTTTCTCTTTCTTTTATTTATCTGAAATTTAACACAGAGTTGTATTTTCCGCTTGCGGTTTGTCATACGGCTAATTACCGACACCGTAAAAACCACAAATTAAGAAACTAATAACCGAAGGCTGTTGTTGGACGCTAAAACCAGATTGTTGGTTGTAAGGCGAAAAAATTATTTTTATTTTTATTTATTAATATTTTTTGATGTAGAACCGGTCTGCAAAGGGTTAACTGAATTTTCCCAACGGCAAATTAAAGCTAAAAGTAACATGTATCTAGTCCACTTGTTTATTAAACCATTTGTGTCATTTACCGTGAGTCTTTTCGCATCAAACATGTGATAATATAATAATACAAGTAGTTTCCACATCGCAACCTGATGGACCATACGAAACCTGATGGGTAATTTTGAAAAGTATAGATACTCAAAATAAAGGTATTTTCATTATATTTTATTTAAAATTACTACGGAATAAATCGGAAGGATATAGAGGCCAGAGGGTGGGAAAATGTGGTTTTTAATTTTTTTTTTTTTTGATGTGGAACCGGTCTGTAATGGGTTAACTGAATTTTTCAAATTAAAACTAAAAGTACCATGTAACCAACCCTCTTTTTTTTTTATAAGCCCATAGCGTGGCATATAATGTGAGTAGTTTTGCATCAAACACGTGATTTGCTATAATACAAGCAGTCTCCACATCTTCCAAGAGTTATGCTTATCATTCCGTTTTTTTTTTTTTTAAGTGAACTCACATAGCATTTGCATGGGTTAATCTTTTGAAAATCGCCCTTCAGCCCTCTATTTGCCAAAAAATTATAACGGTTATTTTTTCTGTGAAACATAAGCCTTTTCTATTGGCGTTATCCCGAATGTACAAGGTCAGGATCCGCTAAACTGTTCTTCAACCGTTTTTTTTAATAAATTTCAATCATATTGTTCAAGCCCTACAAAAATGTTTTCAAATTACCCCATTCTTTAGGGCGAATTATTTAACTATTTTTTTGTTTTTTTTTTTAATTGTCCACTCTGTATAATAAAAATACTTGTATATTTAGCAAAAAGTTACAAATTTATCATTTTATATACAGGGTGTCCCAGTACAGGGTGCCAACCCGAAACATGCAGATTCTACACCTCATTTCCAATCAAAAATTGTATGGCGACCCCATGTCTATCTCGCTTGGGTTTCGAGCTAGCCCGAAAAAACGATTTTGTTGAAGTTCAAGGCAGTCCGTGAATGTTATTGACCATATCTCAGTAACCACTGATCAGAATCCAATAATTATAAGCTTGTTGGAAAGGTATTTTAACTATCTTTAAATCTTTCTCATTACATAAACCTCGGCGATAACCCCTTTTCGTGCTATAGCTCGTCAAACACAAGAAATTTCAACGACTTCAAATATTTCTGTTATTTTGCAAGCTTAGAACTGTAGGACTTTTAGGTTTATTAGTGGTCGGTTTTTAGGAAAACTTCTTTGATGTTTTAGCTTTAATTTGATGTACAAACTTTTAAAATATGTCAACGCGTTCTAGAGATATAACGAAAATAATATTGAAATATGACGAAAATAATGCAAATTTTTCAAAAATTTAAAAAAAAATTTATTAAAATAATTTTAAATCTTTACTACAAAAATTGTTCAAAATGGTGTCCATTATGTGATCGACGCATTCGACACCGTTTTAATACTGCCCTAGTAGCCGATCGAATTTGATTCGGATTATTTTTTAAAACTTCAAACGCATTATTAATGCCATTCATTAAATCTTCGCTGGTATGAACTGGTGTTTTATAAACCATGTCTTTACAAACCCCCCATAAATAAAAATCTAATGGTGTGAGGTCTGGCGACCGTGGTGGCCATTTAATGGGGCCATTTCTTCCAATCCATCTTTGGCCGAATGTGTCATTTAAGGGTTCTCTTACACTTCGTGCAAAATGTGGGGTGCAGCGTCATGTTGAAAATGAATGAATCGCAAATCAGATAAATTAACATCATCGAGTAAATCGAATAACCTATTTTGCAAAAAAACTAAATATGAATCTGAATCCAGTCGACCAGGTAGAAAGTATGGACCAATTAATTGATTTCCAATCATTCCTGCCCATACATTGACTGCTATTCGTTCCTGAAATGCGTGTTGCCGAACTGAATGCGGGTTTTCCTTTGACCAATGATGATTATTTTTAGTATTAAATATCCCTTCACGTGTGAACATTGCTTCATCCGTATATAAAATTTGATTTAATATCCTGGGATCTTGTTCATAACTACGAATCACCCAATCACAAAAAGTTATTCGGCTGCCGTAGTCTATTTCTTTAACTTTCAAACTTCCAAATGATTCTTTATAAAACAAACATAATTTTCTAATGAATATTAAACGTAAAACAATGTAACATACAAATGCCGAAGAGATGTAGCACAAAAAACAAAAGAATTGAATGAATTTATGACGGTAATAGATTTAACTGTTTTTATTTCTAAGTAACCATTAAATTAATTGCAATGCCTTGAAGTTATGTTACCTAGATAACGCGATAACAACAGAACATTGAACTTTGCAATGTAATAAATGTGTTTTAAATTTTTGAAAAATTTGCATTATTTTCGTCATATTTCAATATTATTTTCGTTATATCTCTAGAACGCGTTGAGATATTTTAAAAGTTTGTACATCAAATTAAAGCTAAAACATCAAAGAAGTTTTTCTAAAAACCGACAGCTGATAAACATAAAAGTTCTATAGTTCTCGACGTGCAAAATAACAAAAATATTTGAGGCCGTTGAAATTTCTTGTGTTTGACCAGCTATGGCATAAAAACGGGTTGTCGCCGATGTTTGTGTTATTCGAAAGAGTTATAGATAGTTAAAATACCTTTCCAACAAGGTTATAATTATTGGATTCCGATCAGTGGTTACTGAGATATGGTCAATAACATTCACGGACTGCCTTGAACTTCAACAAAATCGTTTTTTCGGGCTAGCTCGAAACCCAAGCGAGATAGACATGGGGTCGCCATACAATTTTTGATTGGAAATGAGGTGTAGAATCTGCCTGTTTCGGGTTGGCACCCTGTACTGGGACACCCTGTATATGCATATATAATATAAAATCCACAACTTTATCTTTATCTTTGTGTTATATTATTTAACTGTTTGTGTTTTATTGTATGGTTGTAAAAAAAATAAAAACTGATAAACAGATAAAATAAACACATACCAAAAAAAAAAAGCCAATTTTTTTTTTTTGTTATTACGTGGATAAATAATAAATATATAATCATATGTATATTATCAATATTATATACGTATATATAGATGGTTGTTTGTTTGTTTGTTTGTTAGTTAGTTAAACGTTGGTTGGTCTAGGTTTAAAAAAAAAAAAAAAAACCTTTATTTTTTTTTCATCCATAAATAAACAAAAATATTGTATATAAAATTTATCGACCACAAACTCTCAAATTTAGTTTTTTTAATATTATTATTATTATTATTATTAAATTATTATTATTATTATTATTAAATTATTATTATTATTATTTGTATACAATTTAATTTAATCATTTAATTCAATTAAATTAAATTCTCTCTGTTTAAAAGTGTATATGTGACTTGATTAAAATTGTATATATATACAGCAAGTAATATACAATATAAATTTATATATAATATATGTTTATTCAAAAGAAAACAATTGTATATACATTTATTATTATGATGATTATTATTATTATTATTATTATGATATTGGGACACGTTTTCCCGCAAAACACAACGATTTTTCTTTTTTTTTTGGGGGTTAGAACTTTCGAACCTTTCTTGAAAAAAATATGCGTGTATAATAAATAAATGTGCGTATATATAAGATGATTATAATCATAATTTTGTGAATACCCAAATAAAAACGTAATCCAATCCCCAAATCCCAAAAGTTAAAATTAAGGTATTTTTTTTTGTGTCTTGTATATGGTTTTGATTTTGAAGGAAGCTATGCTGCTTAAATATAATAATCTAAAAATCTTATGACAAATCAAATAAGTGTTGAAATTTAATGATGAAGATGTTTTAAACAAGTTAATGTTTTTTGGTTTTGTTCGTGACTAAAAAAGAATCGCGTGTAAACACCCGCAAAAACCTCACAATTCTATTGACTTCACTTTGTAATTGATTACATTTAATTGATTCTGGTTGAAGTATTAAAATAATAAAATTAATTTTTCGCTTTACAACCAATCATCTGGTTTTAGCGTCCAACAACAAATTTCTGTTATTAGTTTTTTTTTAATTTGTGGTTTTTACGGTGTCGATAATTAGCCATACGACCAACCTCCCATGCGGTATGCAAATATGCAACTCTGTGTTAAAATTCAGATTCGAAAAATAACCGAAAACACAAGAAGCATATTTTATGTCTTCGGTAGGATTCGAACTCACGACCCCAATTTTGTCAGAATTTTAGGTTGGCATTTTTATCATTTACACCACAGAGTGAGGTGTTGATGTATTATGTAGATTAATTTATCAAATTTTGAAAATATAAAATGTGAGAACAAATGAAAGTTAAACTGAAAATATGCTGAAAACACATACACGACTTCGGCGTCAGCGTCAGCTTGAACGTTAACATTAACGCTACCCAGGAAGTTCTGTGACACACATACATAGCGTCACCGTTAACGTTTTCATTGCTAATTATAACAAATAAATTTATTCATATCCAATTTAAATAAAACTAACAAACAATTAAATAAAATAAAATTAGTAAACAAATTTTAACACACAAAATTTTTTAGGTTAAAGTTGTGAAGTTGTAAAAAAAATAGAAAATAGATCTAATACGGCGTCAACGACAACGCCAACTTCAACCTCAACTTTGTATGTGTTCGCTTCGATTTGTTTTGTGTATGTTCTAATATGTCATCAAAAACGATGAGAGTGACGCTGACGCCGAAGTCGTGTATGTGTTTCCCGTATAAGAAATAGGAAAAAAAACTCTTATATGGAGTTTGCAAACTCTCATATGCGCAATAAATCAATGGATAGTTTTAGCTAAAATTTCATTTCTGATTTCAGTAAAAATCCATTATTTTTGGATTTTTGTCACTAAATTGACAAGAGCTATTAGTTTTTAGGAATGAATTGAATTTGGCGTCTTTTTAACCGCAATATTTATATTATTGTACCGCATGTAAAACTATCTGACAAAGGACATTCCCAAATGTAAAAGGCAGAAATGGTTTTCAAATAATAACTGCTACAAATCAATTGAATTTGTTATACATAGTTTAATTTTTGATCAGTGAAAATCCATTATTTTTGGATGATTGTCACTATAAATTGTAATAGAATGTAACAACGGACCATATATGGAACAATTACTAATTCTTGAAGTATGTTAATTTATAAGAATTCATTGAACTATCCCGTTGTTTTTTGTTTTTTGTATCGCAAATACACCGTTGATATACAAAACCAACATTTTTCATTTTTCATCAAAAACTCCAAAATTTCAAGTGAATTTCATTTAAAACATAATGATCTGATCTGTAATTATAATAATACATTGCAGTTTTGTAAAGGTATAAACGACGGGGAGGAGGATGGCTAGAGATGATATTTGAAAAGAAGAAATTTACAGTGAATTTAAAATTTAACATTTGATACCCAAATAGGTAAATATAACAGTTGGGCTGAAAAGTTCGTAGGTTAACTTATTTTTTTTGATAAAATTTGATTTTATTATTCAATTAGTAGTTGCCTTCGAGGACGATACAACGATTATAGCTTTCATACAATTTGTCTATACCGTTTTTATAATACGATTTGTCTTTATTGCCTCAAAATAAGCCTCAGTTTCCTCGATTACCTCTTCACCGGCGCTAAACTTCTTTACAGAGAACAGGAAAAAGTTGCTAGTGGCCAGATCTGGAGAATAGGGTGGATGCGGAAGCAATTCGAAGCCCAATTCATGCAATGTTGCCATAGTTTTCATTATTGTTTTTGATCGATTGTGCGCTCGCGCGGCATCCATTTTGTACAGAGCTTTCACATACCCATAAATATTCATTCACAATTTGTCCAACGCACATTCCTTTGATATCTTTAGAGTATCAGCTAACGCGATCAACTTCACTTTACGGTTATCCAAAATTATTTTGTGCCTTTTTTGATGTTTTCATCAGTATAACAGCCTCTTTGGAGCGTTCACTGCATGCATCGTCCTCGGTGCTCATTTCTCGTTATTTACTAACTTAGCAAAACCACTTGCTTTTACGGTTGCTTTTACGGTGTCGATAATTATAGGCGCGTATATACGACCCAATCACATGAGGAAATATTCAACCCTGTATTCAACATTAAGATTCGAAAATTATCGGTAAAACAAAAAACATAATTTGTATGTCTTCGAAGTATAGGATTCAAACACACGACTCCAAAAAATGTGACTGAGAATTTTAGGTTGACATTTCCTTATTCGTTTATCAACTACACCACAGAGTCAATTTTAAGCATATATATATACCAAACATTAAAATTATGATAATTTATATTTATGGTTATGGCAAAAACAACAAAAAATGGTAACATTTTTTTTCCGTAACAAGGGAAATGCTGTGGAACTGTGAACTAATAAAATCTGCAAACTTAACTTCTATAAACATTCCAAAACGAAACTAAAATAAATGTCTTTACCGTAATTGCTTAAAAACTATATATACAGTGATGTTCGGTAAAATAGGTGTAAACCAATTTTAATGTATTTTGATTAATTTCAAATACCAATATCTATTTGTGAATCATGCCGTCCATACGACAATTTAGTACTTTGTTTACCTTTATTTATCACATGAAAAGAAAGAGATAAAAAATGTTGTCATTCGTATTTCTGGGAAATTAGCTAGGAATATGCTGTTCGGTAAAATAGGTGCGATATATTTTGTTATACCAAAAACACAAGAAAAAGTATTAATGTCCTCAATATTGAATAAAATCTAAGTATTTCGCGTACATACCATTTATGATTTAATATTTTGTCGCATGTCCCTTATTTTAAATTACTACCTCACATCGATTTAGCATGAACTGCACCAATTTTTGGCACCTTTCTATAGAAATCGCTTCCAAACTTTTACAATTTCTTTCCCCCGTTCTATTTTGTTTTTTGAGCCGTTTTGTTGCAACTGATGTTTATACGTGCTTCCACAAGTTTTTAATCGGATTCAAGTCGGGTGATTGTGTTAGCCATTCTATTTTGTTCACATTATTTTGTGGAAACCAAACCGATGCTTTGTTAGCCGTATGTTTTGGGTCGTTATCTTGCTGATATGACCATATAATAGGCATGTTTTCCTTTGCGAATGGCAACATTTCGATTGAAAGTATCCTTATATATTCCTGTTGATCCATTGGATATTTTTGAACTAAATATATAGGACCAACTCCATACCATGATGATACCAAAACATATCATTAAACTACCACCTCCATGCTTAATGCTTTTTTTTGTGTTTTGCGGTAAAAATTCTGTATTTGGTCTTCGTCTAACATGTAATTTGCCATCTGATCCATGCAAATTTACATTGGTTTCATCAGAATAAAGAATATGTCGTCACTTTTTAATATCATTATCACCTGACCAATCACGATGTGCATGTGCGAATTCTAAACGGTGTTTAATGTGTTTCGCTGTATGCATTGGTGCTTGTCTA
Organism: Dilophus febrilis; assembly: GCA_958336335.1. Classification (NCBI taxonomy): domain Eukaryota; kingdom Metazoa; phylum Arthropoda; class Insecta; order Diptera; family Bibionidae; genus Dilophus; species Dilophus febrilis. The sequence goes on from OY284470.1 coordinate 28,664,017, forward strand.
GCTATTCGCCCCTATAAATTTGATGCTATTAACCTTTTTCATGCCGTGCTTGATGAAATGCTTAGATCAAGTTCTCTTACAAGTTCCCTGGATGATAAAAAGGGCTCTTTTTTGTGGCAACAACCACTCTACGATCGTCATTGCTTTTAGTTTTACGTTTGTTACCCCTTCTTTCTATGGTATATTTAAATTTTAATGCGTTGGTAATCATATTTTGGGAGCATTTCATAATTTCAGAAATATTTTTATATGTTAGCCCGGATGCTCTTAGATCCTTTATACGTTGCCATTCAAATACCGTACAATGTGTACTTCTACCCATTGTGACTTAGAAATATGTATTTATTTAATCCGGAATGTTTCAAAAATTAAATTTAAAACACTACTTTACCTAAAATTTATTTAAAAATTCACAAACTCACCACCAATAAATGTAATTTATTCGCAAAAAATGAATAAACCACAATTAACATAGTCCGCACCTATTTTACCGAACAGCATGTTCATAGCTAATTTCCCAGAAATACGAAGGACAACATTTTTTATCTCTTTCTTTTCATGTGATAAATAAAGGTAAACAAAGTACTAAATTGTCGTATGGATGGCAAGATTCACAAATAGATATTGGTATTTGAAATTAATCAAAATACATTAAAATTGGTTTACACCTATTTTACCGAACATCACTGTATATATATATATCTAATATATCTAATATATCTATATAACATATATATTTATAATAAAATATTATAAAGTCATTGACGGCAGAATGTCTGATGAATTTCTTATACGCAATATATTATATTGTTCTATTTCTATATATATATATATACAAAACTAATATAAAACCATATATCAATATAATATGTATATTTCTTTTTATTTTTTTGTTTTTTTTTGTATCACAAAAAAGTATATTATATTATAAGTCTATATAAATATATTATTGGATAAAAATGGAAATTTGTTAGCATATGTTCGATATATATATATAGGCAATTTATCATATATATATATATATCGATAGATTTTTTTACATTCACCAAACAAAGTAAAATAATTTATATAACTGGTCCAAAGAGTACCCAAAAAAAAAATCATATATATCTTTCATATACTATATATTATTGTAACTCACACTCTATAGCAATTGTATATATACATTTATTATTAACAAAAATTAATCACACTTTATAATTGGATTAAAAAGATTTATCAAATTTATTATATATATATATTTTATACTGTTGTTGAATAATTAATCGTGTATCATCATATAAGGATTATTTATTTTATGTATATGCGATATACCTTTAAATTATGAATCTATACTACATACATATATAGAAATTGTTTTGATGATGAATTAGTTTTATATATAACCATCATGTAGTAGAATTTAAATATAATTAAAGCAAAACAATTAAATTAAAGCTCTCATTCAACATTTATAGATATAGGGATCATTAAAAACGCAAAACAATTCTTTATTCATATATGGAATGGTAAAGAATAAAGAAAAATGTTTATGGATGTTTTCTAAAGATTTTGTATATATGTATATAAGGAAATAAAAGTGGATGGATGTCAAATGTTTTTTTTTAATTAATTTATTATATATATATATTAGAGTCTTTTTTTTTCTGGGTCTCATAGGCTAAAAATATTCGATTACCTAAAAAACTACAAAATATAAATTTTCAGGATGATTGGTGAAATTTTAGAACTCGCTCAAGAGGCCTATAGTCGGAAAAAACGGATTTTTTTCGTAATATTTCGACATCATATCGGTTGAATTAACTATATAAATTAAAGATAGCCAAGATAAGGCATAACTCCTGAAACGTACGAAAACGTTCTACCCCGTTTTGGAAAGGTAAAATTGCATAAAATACGTTTATCTTGGCTATCTTTAATTTATATAGTTAATTCAACCGATATGATGTCGAAATATTACGAAAAAAATCCGTTTTTTCCGACTTTAGGCTTTGTAAAAAAAGGCTTTTTCATTTCAATCGCAGAAAATTAATAATTGTGGAAAATCTAATGTTACTGATCGTGATGATAAACGCAATTGTGAAAAAATTAGTAGAAGTGCTGTGCGTGATATAACTCTAATATGGTCAACAGCAACCCAAAAACCTATCGCACGATAGTGCAATGGATTCATAATCCGAATTAGAAATTTTATAAGATACAAATAACGACACATTTTATTAAACATTTTTCTCCCCCTAATAATAATATCCTAACCTCTTTTCAGCTCAAAGCAAAGCCATTCGTAATTGCTTTTTTGCAAAAGACAAAACATTTGAAATGTGCGAGTAATGAACATTTTTGGGTTCAGCGTCAATGGGATCGCAATATATTTAGTGATGATTGTAAATTTGACGTTATTTGATGTTGATGACTCCGATAATCCAGTAATTCACACAAAAAATGAAGAATTATATCGTGATCTTTTAAAAATCACCATGAAATGTCCAGTCCGTGCCATGGTGTGGGGTTGTATGTCGGTAAAGGGGTCTGTAATTTATATTTCATTGAGGGCCAAAAATACATTCATATATTAAATGACTACCTTTTCCCATCGACTATTAAATTATGTTCAAACAGCAAAAACACATTTCAAAAAATTTTGCTCCACCACAAACCATTAAATCAACTAAGAACTGGTTGGAAGCTAAAGAAATCCACTTTTAGTAATGAACATATTCAAGTCCTCATTGAAGTACTGATTTTATTGTGGATTTGTGGGTATTAATAAAACAAAGTTAAAAAATAAATCGAAAGATATAATTGAAGGAGTGAAGAATTGAAAGCAAAAATCATTGAAATGTGAAACTCAAAATCGCTGGATGAATGCTAAAATTTAGTAAATACCATGTCTAAGATAATGGAGGGTATCATACACGCGTATAACGGTATTTTTTAAAACGTTATTACATTTTGGGAAATCTAAAGAAAAGAAACGTAAAGTGTTAGTATTTTAAATATTGCATGAAAAACACTTTGGTAATTTAGTTTTATTAGGCATAACTCCTGAAATAGTCGACGTACGAAAACGTTCTACCCCATTTTGGAAAAGTAAAATTGCATAGAATACGTTTATCTTGGCTATCTTCAATTTATATAGTTAATTCAACCGATATGTTGTCGAAATATTACTAAAATGAATGAAATGTTTTTTCCGACTTTAGGCCTCTTGAGCGAGTTCTAAAATTTCACCAATCATCTTGAAAATTTATATTTTGTAGTTTTTTAGGTAATCGAATATTTTTAGCCTATGAGACGCGAAATCCGTGTTCTAAATTTTTTCCCATACATTTGGAGGCCACCTTAATATTAGGTTGTCGAAAAAGTATTGATAATTTTTATAAACAGATGTCATTATAATTGAATATTTCAAGTAGTACTAATCTGATCAGGTAACACTAACATATGTTCGAAAGATGACATTTCGTAGATAAAAAAAAAAAATAAAAATAAAATTTGTTTAGCCATTTAAAAGTTGTAGTGCATTAAAGATGAGCGAAATTAGTGAAAAATTCGATACATTTTACAATTTTATTATGAAAAAGGTGAAAATGCAACGCAGGCACATGAACAAATTTGTGCAGTTTACGGTGAAGGAACTTTATCAAAATTAACATCCTATAGATGGTTTGCTCGATTTCGTTCCGGTAATTTTGATGTCAAAGATGCACCTCGTTCTGGTCGACCAATCACTGAAAAAGTCGATGAAATCATATCAAAAATTGAAGAAAATCGACACGTAAGCAGTCATGATATCGCTAAAGAACTAAACATCTATCACCAAACAGTTTTAAACCATTTGACAAAGGCTGGATACAAGAAGAAGCTCGATGTTTGGGTACCACATGAATTAACACAAAACAATTTAATGAACCGAATTTCCATTTGCGAAACACTGTTTAAAAGGAACGAAATCGAGTCATTTTTAAAGCGAATGATTACAGGTGATGAAAAATGGATCACATACGATAATAATGTACGAAAAAGATCGTGGTCCAAGAAGGGTGAAGCTCCTAAAACAGTAGCAAAACCTGGATTAACACCAAGAAAGGTAATGCTGTCTGTTTGGTGGAATTGGAAAGGAATCGTTCATTATGAATTACTAGCACCCGGTCAAACCATTGATTCCGATCTGTATTGTCAACAATTAACAAGATTGAAGCACGAGATTAAAAAAAAACGTCCAGAATTAATCAATCGAAAGGGTGTTGTGTTCCATCATGACAACGCCAGACCACACACATCTTTGATGACTCGGCAGAAACCGAGAGAGTTTGGCTGGGAAGTTTTAATGCATCCACCATATAGCCCCGACCTTGCACCTTCAGATTATCATTTGTTCCGGTCTCTGCAGAACTCCCTTAATGGTTTAAAATTAAATTCCGCAGAGGACTGCAAAATGCACTTGGATCACTTTTTTGCCCAGAAAACACAGAAGTTCTACGGTGATGGGATAATGTCTTTACCAGAAAAATGGCAAAGGGTCATCGATAAAAACGGCGCATATTTGGTTTAATAAAGTTCATTTGAAATATATAAAAAAATCGTTTTAATTTTGTAAAAAAAATTATCAATACTTTTTAGACAACCTTATATATATATATATAGATATATATAAGGATATTTCTTTCTTTCTGTATTGCTAATTGTATTTTTATTTTTTTTTTGTGTGTGTTTATATTTCTTAGGTTTTTTTTTGGTCTACAAGTTCCCACCGTACACAAATAAACAATAATTAAAAAAAAATTTACGAATGTGTATATATAAAAAAAAAAGAAACTGGGAGATATCAACGGCAAATAAATTATAAAACATAATTAAAAGAAATTATTTATTTATAAACTCATCTATATACATATAAACTATATAAAATATGACAAAAAAATTTGATTTCAATTGGCAAATTGAAGTTCCCGAAACGTTGTTAACGGGTGCCGTTTTTGATCGATGGACAGAAGAAAAAGAAAAAACAAATTTAGAATTAGATTGTTTATTTAAAGTGGATGAATATGGATTTTTTATGTATTGGAAAAGTGAAGGAAAAGTAAAGTATTCGATTTTTATTTTCTCACTTGATCCTTATCTATCTATATATTATAAGGATTTTATTATTATTATTATTGATTTTTTTTTTTACAGGAAGGTGATGTTATAGAATTATGTCAAGTTAGTGACATACGAGCGGGTGGTATGCCATTAGTAAGTGTTCAAATATTTTTATTTCATTTTTTTCTATTTCAAAATATACATAAAAATATTTTAAGGTCATTATTGAAATATTTGTATGTTAGAACGTGGGTTTAGCTGTTTTTACCTGAATTATAGTTATTTTAGCGAACAAATTAACTGTATTTTCTAAACGTATAACAATTCAATTTTCAATAATATAAAGGGTGTTTGAGTTCACCATTACAATTACAGAGGTTCTATGGGTCATTTTGATTCGAAAATTCAATGGGGATATTTTTTGCGATCAGGTTTCCTACCGTTACACAAGAAAACCGAAATTTTTACGGGTTTTTCAATAATCTGGATCAATTATCTATGGAACCAAATTACCGATTTTAAAAGTTTTTATATACACTATTATTGACATTATCAAATCAATCATCTTTCATTTAATCCATGTCAGATCAGATCAGATCAAATCAGATGAAATCAGATTGTAGGAACCGTACATGTTCAAATTATATCTATATATATTTGAAAATTCTTGAAGAGAATACCAAGTGTAAGTTCTGAAAATTACCAACAAAACTTCGACGTCGTCCAACACATTTACAAAATTTGCCACACCGCACTCTTTAGCTTTCAGAGTATGGTTGTTCACTTTAGCTCTGAAAGGAGCTAAAGTGAACAACGAAACAAATATACATTTTTGCATAATGTGAATCTTATCCTTTGGTTTTAATGTATCCGTTTCTTGATTATATACAGAGATAATTTACGTGGAAACCACCGTAATTTGTTAAACGTTAAATTTTTTTCTATTCAAAATGACACACAGAACCGTCGTATTGTGCGGTCGAAATTTGGAACCACCTGTAATATATATCTTGATGATTTTATTCGTCGTATATTTTTTCGTTTTTCATTTCAAATTTGTTAATCGTTGAAGGTATGAGTTTTGTTATTGTTTTTACTTCCGTGTAATGACTCCCCAGATATTATCCGACATAGACATTGACACTTGACATACATTATGCAAATTTTTTATATGATAATGTATCCTTTCTATATATTTTCTATATATACATACATATATCGTTGTTAATGGTAATATATATTTCAAGAGTATCGCATGAATAATCATCATCGAATATATTGAGTTTAATTTCATTATGAAAATGAATTTTTTAATACCATTTTTATATGTGTTTTAAAGTTTTAATTATATACTAATAAAATGAAAATCTGACTGAATAATATTTAAAGGATCATCTTTTGAATATATTTGATCATTTATTTTTTCATCAATATTTTGTAATATAACTCATAATGTGATAATATAATAATAAGATATATTGGGTGATGGTAATTATATGAAGATTGCGCAATTTTTTGCCGTATTGTCGCTACAAATCATCAAATAACTCCAAATTTTTAAGTCGCAGTGTTTAACTTTGTATGGTGGACTTCAAGGGAATTTTAAGGTCTATAGAAGTTACTTACGCAAAATAAATTTTTACCCCAAAAAATTTCGAGATGAATTAAATTTTCTGAAAAAATTGTTGGAAATATATGATATTTTTTTACTTTGAGTATCAATAACTCCAAACGACAGGTAAATAGCAAAAATTGTATTCCCAGTAAATTTTAAGATAATTAAATTTCCTTTAAATAGAGTATTTAATTTTTTATCTACCTTGAGCGGTTTCTGAAATTATTAGTTAATAAGTGAACACATATGTTTTGCAATGAACACAATTTTTTCAACACCCTATAACTCGGAACGGGTTGAAGTTAGACCCACCCTTCCACAACGATTTATTGATGGAAATAGTCTCTGGATTACGTGGTAGGTGGCTTGTATGGAGTCAACCGGGACACTCTGTATATAAACTAAAATGATGATTAAAGCATTTTTAATGGAGGAAATTATATTACTTGGGGTTTTGTCGCTATATATTGGAACCTTGCATTAATAATGTCGATTTAGATAACCAATGACGTAACTAGCGTTGTGTCTGTCATTACTTAATAAATTTCAGTATATGTCATTTCGTTGAAGTGTAAACAACAAAGTTTTTTTTGCTTCGAATATGTCGAAACACGTGCCTGGAAAAGTTGTTTTGCGGGGAAGTTTAATAACTTTCTTTAATTTGAAGAAAACCGCTGCTGATAGTTATCGATTGTTGGTAGAACGATGAACAACCTCCAACTTAAAAAACTTGTGAAGGATGGTTTGCACGCTTCAGAAGTGATGATTGAAGTGGAAGACACAGAACGGCCAGGTCAGCCAAAAACAATTTGAAGACGAAGAATTGCATGCATGAAAATTCGTGTCGAACGCAACAAGAAGTGGCATTAGAGTTGAATGCCTCTAGCATTTCTAGACGTTTGCATTCAATGGGAAAGATCAGAAAGCTAGGAAAATGGGTCCCACATCAACTGAATGAAAATCAACTCAAAGCACGAATCGATGTATGCCATAAACATCTTGCCGAGCACAAAAAACATAGTTTTTTGATTCGAATTGTCACTGGCGATGAAAAGTGGGTGTATTACGACAACCCTAAACGCAAAGCATCATATGTTAATCACGGCCAAGCATCAACTTCCCAATCAAAACGCCATATTCATTGCCAGAAGCTTATGTTGTGCATTTGGTGGGATCAGAAGGGTGTCGTGTATTATGAGCTGTTAAAACGGAATGAAACGGTTACATCTGATCGCTACCGACGACAACTGGGCGAATTGGCAAAGAAATTGAACGAAAAACGACCATTGATAACTCGAAAACACCACAAAGTTTTTTTTTCATGATAACAACGCCCGACCACATCGTGCAAACATCATTAAAGAAAAAATAAAGAGGCTCGGTTGGGATCATCTTGATCACCCCCCGTACTCTCCAGACCTTGCTCCTTCTGATTACCATTTGTTCCGATCAATGCAGGTCAGGCTGGCAGATGTACGCTTTCGAAATGCTGAAGATGTGCAAAAATGGGTCGATGAATGGATTGGGACAAAAGATGAGGAGTTCTTCAAACGAGGAATCAACAAACTTCCTAAAAGATGATAGGAAGTCATAGCTAACGATGGGCAATATATTGGTTGATGTACTCAATCATTTTGTTATACAAATAAATGTCATTTTCAAGCCAAAAAATCGACATTATTAATGCAAGGTCCCAATACCTTGCGATGAGTTGAGAAAACATTTTTAACATCAGACAACCAGAAACAAAACCAATATAGTGAATATTTCAAGAATCCGATTGTTCAATCCCAATTCATATAAAATGATGAAGATCAAATACTTATATTAATAAAGAAATGATTTTAGTGTTTTTTTACACCTCGCATACAAAAAAATACCCTTTAGACGTAAACAATTATGTTATTGTGATGAAGATGCAAAATATTCAATATGACATTTAAAAAATGTCATAGACAAAAAGAATATTTCATTTAATTTTTTTTTTTTTTTAAACAATTATTGTAATTGTTATTTTTATTTTTGTATATAAAGACTTGTTAAGATTGTATACTTAAAACAATTGTTTATAATTTTTAATATAAGTATAAGTGCTGCCGTCGTCATCGTCGTCGTCGTCGTCTTTTCATCAGTTCTTATATAATAATCTTATTTATTAAATACTTTTGTTCCAAATCAGCATCACCTTTATATGATTATTAAATTTATATATTTATTATTATTATTATTATTATTGATACTTAACTAAATATTTATAATACATTTATTATATAGGATCCTAAACTTAGTGATAAATTAATAAAAAAACATGGTGATAATTGTGAAGATAAATCATTAACAATATGTTCGGGAGCCGATTATATAAATATATTTTATCAACATGTAGTTTGTAAAACACCTGAAGAAGCTAAGGTATACAATATTTTTTATTTGTTTTTCTTTTTCTTCTTCTTCTTCTTCTTCTCTGTATTTTTAATTTTTTGTCTATATAAATTTTCCTAATATATCTGCATTTAAGATATATATAAATTTTGTAAATTCTGTATATAGAAATTATATTTAAAAAAAAAAAAAAAAAAACAGAAAAATTTCTCGTAAAAATATTTACACCTATATTTACCTATATAATATGATAATATCTATCTATCTATATATAAATATACATATAATAAATATATAATATTAAAAAAAAAAAACATAGATATGGTTAGATGGTCTTAGAAAAATTACACATAATGTTAAAGCAAATAATGTGTGTCCGATGACTTGTTTAAAAAAACAGTAAGTTTTTCAATAAAAATTTTGAAAAGTTTTTAAGATCATTTAATAAAAAATTGTTAATTTAAAAGATTATTTTTTGGTGTAAACGTTTCTGACCTAAATATACATTTATTTGATGTAATGCTTTATTATATTGCGCGATAAATTGCATGTTATTTATATTTTAAGAATTTTTTACTTATATTATAATATTAATATATATGCATGATATATATATATATATATATATATTAAGATAACACAACTGCTGGGATTCAATACCAAAAACAGGTTTTTAACTTCAAACTTCAACATTCAGCCAAATTAACCTCTTTGATTTATCAATCCATGGTATAGAAAGGTACAATAAAAATTGTGGATTTTTAATTGAATAATAAGATTTTGGGCGCATATATTATTGGAAGAAAATCCGTGCTTGCATCAATATATCGAGCAATTAAATGCTTCTGAAACTATTCTGAAAAGGAAACTTATCGATGCAATTAATTTAACAGATTTTGCATGCATGCTCCTCCTCATACAAAAGAATAAAATTACGTATAAACGATTCTTCGGTTATATTTCCCCATTTTCCCCGTTTAATACAAAGCAAAATCCTAAGCAAACATATCTGCATACGTCAAACTTCCAATAGTATATACGAGGACGTCGTAACGTGGCAATATATCCGAATACTTATTAGAATTATTTATAAAAAAAATAACTACCTCTAATCTGTAATCTGTGAACAGCCAGCAAATTTTGTGGATTTCTCGAAGGATGAATTAATAAACTACCAGTTGAAAATATAATTAAAACATCTTTTATTTTAGATCACGCAACTGGTTTTAGCGTCCGACAATTTCAGTTGATTGATTTCATAATTTATTGTTGCTTTTTGCGGTGTCGGTAATTACCCATACATATACCGAAATTCTGTATCTGCAACATTTAGATAAGAAAATAACCAAAAAATTTTGTTATGTTTTCTTAAGGTATAGGCATCGAACTAGTAACCTGAAAATCATTTGGCCTGCTCCGTATAGGAAGGACCAAGTATTGGTTTTGGTATGGTGAAAAAAAATTACATAATTTTTATTACTTTTTTCGACGTTTCCAACTTCTCTACCGTAACCAAAAACGCGAAAAAAATCCTGTCCGACGGATATATGGATCGTTATCATCACAATAACTCTCCAATGGAGCAAGCTATCGAGCTCATTTCTTCACGAGATCTTGTGTTTTCGGAAAAGGAAGCATGAGTTCATAAATTAGCCCGATCAGCACCGGCCGTTCCCATACTCGGGCCTCTCGGAAAAACTCCTCTAAAAATCGAGTTTTTCACATTGTAAGATGTGATGCAACATTTAACAACATTATAAAGTGGTTCCGTGCAGAAAGAGGAATGTAACGTCTGCCCTGTCGGCGTTACACTAGGTAAGCCGTGAACAACTAAATGGGGCCGATTGTCGTGAAAATTGGAAAAGGGGGCGAATCTCCGCCTAATCTCGCTTTAGTAAGAATTTTAGGTGTGCATTTTTATCAATCAACTAAACCGCACGGAGTCATTGTTGTGATTGTCAACAAAAGACAAATAAAGTGTTAGATATTATGAATGAAACAAATCATCAAACATTTTAGTCTTTCTTTCGTCATATTCTCACCGAATCTGTAGAATCCGCAATTGAAAAGTTTTGTTTTTTTGTCGAAAACTAAATTCAAAGAGCTCGAGAATTGTTCATAGATCCTATAAAGTCTAAATAACCAGAATTTAGTTAATATAAGTGGCAAAAGATAGATTCTCATACTACGAACTACATCGTACTATATAGGAAAGAATAGTTTAGATCTACTATTTTCTACTCTTACCTATAACTCCTGGGTAATCGAAAGGAAATCATAAGTATAATTCAAGAATCTGTAAGAAATCTCACGCAGTGATTGAAGCAATCAAAAATGACTTCTTTGGATATGACATAATAAAATTCAGCATCGGCTGTTTATGAATATAACTTTTGCATTAAATTAAAGTTATATTATTCAATTCATAAATCTTTTTTTTTTGGTTTCTATACATGATTTGATTTTAAAATTCATGATTTTGTTTGGAAAATATATACTGAATTTGACTGGGAAAATTCCTGAATTTTAATGTTGAATGGAAAGGAAAATGTTGAATTTGAAGTTAAAAACCTAAATACTAATAATTGCTTTTTAAAACTAAAATGTTTTATTTAAATTTTATGATAATGAATTTTAAACACATCAGCAGCAGCAGTAGCAAAATGTATATTAACAAAATTTTACTGAATGTTACTGAATTCTGTTCCGTTTTGTATTTTTTTTTCTTTAAATATATGAAACTGTTTTATTACTAACTACTGAGGTGGTATCGTAACAAAGGTGGTGGTATCGTAACAAAACAACTCCTATCCGCACTGAAATCTATTATTCTTTGTTATAATAATTAATTATTTTATTAATTAATTAATTAATTATTTGATACAATTTTAAATTAATAATCTATACATTGCAAAATTCGGTTTCACAACTATACATATAAATTAAGATATGGCAACAATATTTACGTGATATTACACATAACGTTAAGGCTAATAATGTTTGTCCAACAACGAATCTTATGAAACAGTATGTGAATTAAATTTGTATTTTTTTGTATACTTTATAAAGTAATTTGAAAATGTGATAATTTGCTAGATTTTTATATATTTAATGCTATTTATATAAAAAAATATAAATTTTTCCCAAAAATAATAAACGTATACGTATATATGATTGATATAATATAATTAAAATAAGGTATACAGAAATAATTGAAACATATATGCTCGATTTTATTTTCAAAATTTTATAAATTAATCCATAAAGATTATATTGTAATATATAAAGATTATAGACCAATCAAAATTAATTTAATTGAATAATTCAATGAATTACACGGGGCTATGGAAATTGTATGATTGAGAGTAAACGCGTTGAGGTGAGAGTAAACGCGTCGTATATACGGAAAGGGCAGAAAAGTGAAAGTTGTCGAGGTTGATGAAAGATGAAGGGAAAGGAAAAACGATTGGATGTTGGTGTGCCAACTGTTTGAGTGGACGTGTATTGTTTTTTTTTTGTGCAGGATTTATGTTGGAAATGGAGAGATACAGTTGGAAATTTTGATGGATGTTGGAATATAATGGGATATAGGGGTGATAGAAGAAAAGGATGGAATAAAATTACATCATGACCACCGGCGAACGACGTCGAGGCCAGCACATTTTCTAGAGTAGATAGGATCCTATTCTGATCAACTTTTGCTTTGAACTTAGTTCTGACGGACTCTCTCTTAGCCCCTTTGACGGCCTGGGGATTAATGGGTATAAACATTTATATGGCAAAAATGTTTTATTTCCCATACAGAAATTTGATGCAAAATTCCTTAAGGTTCATCTAAACTATTGTTTAGTTTCCCTTCGGCCATAGGGGAGTCCAGAACAAAAACATTTTAAAAATCCCAAAATTTCAAAATAGTTTTACCCAGTGAATTTGTTGCTTTTCACCTCTGACCTCTGACGGGGTTGTTGTTGGAGGGGACCGGGACAAAACAATTTTTTACCTAACATGGCTTACCCTCCATAGAAGTATATATATTTTATTGGGTTAAGTTGTTAAAGGTCAGACTGACACAAACTTTTCGCTTCAAGACTTAGTCGATATATATATAGTTAAGTGGTGAGCACCTTATCAAGTTAAGTGATCGCCTAATTACCTAATCGTTACGCGACCTTACACGACAATAGAATTCCAGGTTTTTTTTTGAAACGCTTGACCGATTCTGTCGGTTAACAGATTGGGGGGGGGGGAAATTTCCGCATTAATTATCATAAGAATCAACGAATTTTTCTATAATTAATTAAAATAAGAATCGTAAAAATTTTATGGGTTTAAAATTGTGAAAAAAAATACTCTATACATTTTCCGATTAAATATTTGTATATAATTTGGAAAAAAATTGTGTGGAAAATTGTTAAGAAAAATTTCATTTTACATACATACAATATATTTTCTTTCCAATTACAAGGAATTTTTAATTTTGTGTATTGTTTATTATATGTTTTATGTGTAATATAATAGTTAATTATTATTTTTATGCGGAGGACGTGAACAAATTTGTGTGCGTGTGTGTCTTTATTTATTTATTTATGTAACTTATATACAAATAATTTGTTATATATTTATTAGTAAAATTTTTTTTATGTTTTCAACAAGAATGTAAATAATAATTTAGTTTAAGATTTCATATAGAGTTATTTCCGTTTTTTTTTTTTAGTTCTTTATTCCTACTATTTTCATTATTATAACAATAATATTATTATTTGTTTCTTCTCTATGTATATATATATAAATTTTAGTTTGGCTAGTTTTTATTATAATATATATATATAATTAAAATATATATTAGAATATATGCAAAAAAAAAAATCTCTTTGCTTATTATAGCATAAATAAATAAATAGGATCTTAAAAAAATACATCTGGTATTTGCATAAATAGTAGTAGTAGTAGTAGAAGTAGTTTGTAAAGGTATACAGAAAAGAAAATGTTCATTTCCCAAATTATATATAAATAGTTTTCATATATGTTTCATTCTTTCCTGGATAATTTTTTTTGTTAAATTTGCATAGGTTTGGAGTTGGACGATGGTATAACAGTTGGGTTGAAAAGTTTGTATGATAACATAGGAAAAACTTTTTAAAATCTCATTTTATTATTCAATTAGTAGTTGCTTTCGAGGACCATGCAACGATTTTAGCGTTCATAGAATTTTTATCATACGATTTGTTTTTAGTCTCAAAATAAGCCTCAGTTTCGCCTCAGATTACCTCTTCATCGGCGCTAAATTTCTTTCCAGATAACAGGAAAAAGTCGGTGGTGGTCAGATCTGGAGAATACGGCTGGATGCGGAAGCAATTCGAAGCCCAATTCATGCAATTTTGCAATCGTTTTCATTGTTGTTTTTGGTCGATTGTGAGCTTTCGCCCCGCCCATTTTGTACAGAGCCTTCCCATACCTAAATATTCATTCACAATATGTCCAATACATTCCTTTGATATCTTTAGAGAGTACCAGCTATTTCGATCAACTTCACTTTACAATTATCCAAAATTATTTTAACATTTTCGTCGGTATAACCGCCTCTTTAGGGCGTCCACTGCGTGCCTTGTCCTCGGTGCTCATTGCGTTTAAACTTAGCAAACCACTTCTCAACGGTTAATTTTGCTGGTGCAGAGTCTGAATAATGTTTATCAAGCCAAGCCTTGGCTTCAACAGTATTATTTTTTTCGCCGAAAAGCAATGCTTTATTAACATACGAAATTCCTTTTTATACAATTTTTTCAAACTAACATCAGTTGCTTCACTCACTCACTCAAAATGCTATATCTCATAAACTAGAATAGTTCAACAGCGGTCAAATTTATACACGTATCGTTTGAAGGTTAGGGATAACGGAAAATGATATGGATTTAATACTAGTACGGCCATTTATGTTTCAGCCTACGAACTTTTCGGCCCAAGTGATTGTGCTTTGTGTTTTTTTGAATATTCATTCCTCTGTGTCGTATTATGTCTGTTGTATATAATGATATTTGGTTATTTTCCTCAAAAACAATATTCTGGAAGGTATATAGCACGCGATTCGGACCTCATTTTTCCATCATTTCATCGTTACCTGTAAATAACTATTAATTTTATAATATAATAATATTCATTCATAGTAGAATCATAGAAATGTTCTTTATTTATATATTACCTATAATAGTTGCATATATTGTATATACAATAAATTAATTAAGCTTTTATAATTAAAAATATTATTAAAAATACGCTTGTACTCTAATTTTGCTTATATTATGAAATAATGTTAAATTATTTTTCGAATTTTATATACACATATATATAAATTTAATAACATATATATCTGTATATAATTATATGTAATCTATAAAAATCGTGTGTGTGTTGCCATGCAGTTGGATGCGATTAGGTTTTCTAGTTGATACAAAGGGTAAAGTTCCAGTTAAAGTTGTTGTACGAACATTTTCTTCAGGTATATATAATAAATTTATTGCCCCATAAGTTTTGCCATTTACAAAAAAATTTATATAAATTTTTTATACACATTTATAGGTAAAACGGAAAAATTAGTATATCAATGTTTAGGTGAATTAGGACTGCCAACGGATAAATCCGGTGTAATGGAACGTGAAGATTTTACATTTGAAAAATTTTATCAATTATATCATAAAATTTGTCCTAGAATTGATATTGAAGAACTGTTTAAATCAATGTACGTTTTGAGAAAATGATTAATTAAAATTAATTTTCAATATTTTTATTATTATAATTAATTTATTTATGTATATATAGAACACAAGGAAAAAGCGAAGTAATTAATGTAGATAAATTTATAAATTTTTTAAATGAAAAACAACGAGATCCTCGACTTAATGAAATCCTTTATCCCCTTTATGATGAAAAAAGAGCTGTTGAAATTATCGATACATATGAACGTGACGAAGAATCAAAAACTAAAAGTAAATATCAATATCACTGACCCTACATAACCAAAAAAAAAATTAATACTAATCAATTACATATTTATTTTTTTTCATCATCATTCATCCAATTGTAAAGAATTATTAACCAAAGATGGATTTGTTCGATATTTAATGTCTGATGAAAATGCACCAGTATTTTTGGATCGTCTCGATCAATACATGGATATGGATCAACCAATGTCACATTACTATATAAATTCATCACATAATACATATTTATCGGGACGTCAATTTGGTGGTAAAAGTTCCGTTGAAATGTATCGTCAAACATTATTGGCCGGTTGTAGGTAACAAATATTTAAAATTTAGTGTATTGAAGAAATAATATTAATGAAAAAAAAAAAAAAAATGTGTATATTTAGATGCGTTGAATTAGATTGTTGGGATGGTAAAACACCGGAAGATGAACCAATTATCACCCATGGCATGGCAATGTGTACAGATATATTATTTAAAGATGCAATTTATGCAATACGTGATTGTGCATTTGTAACATCCGATTGTCCCGTCGTATTATCATTTGAAAATCATTGTTCACGGGCCAATCAATATCGTTTAGCAAAATATTGTGATGAAATTTTCGGTGATCTCCTACTGAAAGAACCGTTAGCCGAACATCCGGTAAATCTATAATGAAAAAATAAGAAATCAAAAACTTTGTGTTAACTATAATTTAATATTTTTCGTATAGTTAGAACCGGGTCGTCCATTACCCCCACCGTCAGCGTTAAAACGAAAAATTTTAATAAAAAATAAACGAATGAAACCGGATGTGGAAAAAATTGAAATGGAATTATTTTTAAAGGGTGAATTCGTATTAGACGAATCAACGGAACAAAAAGAAGATGCATCGGCTGCTAAAGCACCGCCCACCGAAGATGGACCACCAGATGCAGGTGCACCGCCACCACCCGGTGCCGATGGGGCACCACCCGGTGAAGGTGGTGAAGGCGGTGAGGTTCCCATTAATTATACTGGATCTACAACAAATGTACATCCATGGTTATCGTCGATGATCAATTATGCCCAACCTGTTAAATTTTCTGGATTTGATGTTGCCGAAAGTAAATGTCAATTTTAATATATAATTATCTGTTTAAATTTGATGGGATTAACGGCAATCTATTCCAAAAATTATAGAAAAAAATATTCATCATAATATGTCATCGTTTGCTGAAACAGCCGGTATGAATTATTTAAAAACATCATCCATCGATTTTGTCAACTATAATAAAAGGCAAATGTCCCGTATTTATCCAAAAGGTACACGTGCCGATTCATCAAATTATATGCCACAGGTATGTGAGGTTAAAACGGTTTGCAAAAGACAAATGTATGATTTCATAGCATTTAGCGATTTCTATAATACCATTTGATTTTAGGTATTTTGGAATGCCGGTTGTCAAATGGTTTCGTTAAATTTTCAAACATGTGATTTACCTATGCAATTGAATCAAGGTAAATTTGAGTACAATGGAAATTGTGGTTATCTGCTGAAACCGGATTTTATGCGACGTGCCGACAAAGAATTTGACCCATTTGCAGATGCAGCCGTTGATGGTGTAATTGCTGCATCATGTGGTGTTCAAGTTATAGCCGGTCAATTTTTATCAGACAAAAAAGTTGGTACATACGTTGAAGTTGATATGTATGGTTTACCATCGGATACTGTACGTAAAGAATTTCGTACTCGTTTGGTACCCGGCAACGGTTTAAATCCCGTTTACAATGAAGACCCATTTTTATTTCGAAAAGTTGTGCTACCCGATTTGGCTGTAATACGTATCGGTGTGTATGAAGAAAGTGGTAAACTATTGGGTCAACGTATATTACCATTGGATGGTTTACAGGCAGGCTATCGACACATTTCACTCCGTACCGAAGCGAATTTTCCAATGTCATTGCCCATGTTATTCTGTAACATTGAATTGAAAATTTATATTCCCGATGGTTTTGAAGATTTTATGGCAATGTTATCAGATCCAAAGGGGTTTGCGGGTGCCGCACAAGATCGTGAAAAAAATATGTCCGCCATGGGTATCGAACAAACAAGTGCCGGTGCGGCAGCGGATGCCGGTAAAGAAAAGAAAAAAGAAGAGAAACCTGTTGAAGAACCACCGCTTGTTTTTGAACCGGTCACATTGGATTCATTGCGTTTGGAAAAGGGCTATCAAAAAGTTGCGAAAAAACAACAAAAAGAATTGGATACAATGCGTAAGCGACATGCCAAAGAACGACAAGCCATTCAAAAAAATCAAAATAGTTCTGTTGAGAAATCGGTTAAAGGAAAAAGGTAAATTTTTATTTTTGTTTTATTATTACGATTAATTATTATAATTATAATGTTAATTTAAAAAAAAAAAAAAAAAACAGTAATGATGAATTGAAAAATGATACTCAAATACGTACCTTAATTACGGATCAAGCAAAAGCATGGAATGAATTATTGGAAAAACATCGTAAAGAAGAATGGGAAATATTAAAGGCGCACGTCACCGATCAACAAGATTTATTGAAAAAACTCATGGAAACAGCACAGGCGGCTCAATTTAAACAATTGGAGGCAAAACATGAACGTGAAACCAAAAATTTAAATGGTCAGCAAGCGAAAACATCCGTTGAAACGGCTAAAGAGGTGGCCAATGATAAAACATTAAAATCAAAGGGTGAACGTGATCGTCGTTTACGTGAAAAGAAACAAAATAATATTAAACGTTTTATGGATGAGAAAAAGGTACTGATTTTTATTTTTTTGGAACCTCGAAATCATCATTAATTATTGTGTTTAATTTTTACAGAATGCCGGTATGAAACAAAATCGTGAAAAAGAAAAATTAAAAGTAGCCCATACCAAACAAGCTGAAGAATTAACTGTTGATATACAAAAGGTACTACCAATTCCACCGTATCCCGGTGGTACACAAATTACATGTATAGAAACTGTTTTGTAGAAAAACAAAAACTCAACCCCCGCCGCTTTCAAATTTGTTTTTTTTTAAGCGTTGTACACTCTCTGCGTGTACATATATACATATAATTAAAAGTAGCAAAATATTTTTTTATTATTTATTTGTAAAAAAAAAACAATATTTATTTATATGTATATTTATTTATTAGTTAGTATATAGTATATAGAAAACAGAAAAAAATCAACAACAAAACAATTATGTAGATAGTGTTATAAAAATGTATCCTCTCTCTATATATAAACAAAAAAAAAAAAAAAAAAGCAATATACACGAAATAAGTAAAGAAAAAAAAAAATTAATAAAAAAACCACCCCATCACCACCCAGACTGATTTAAAAAAAAAAAAAAAATAGAATATAAATTTTGGGGTTTTATTCTAAATATTTATATATTTTTTTTTTTGAGTTTGCATCAATTTTTTTAATTTTTAAATATTTATTAATTATTATTGTTAATTTTGTATATTTTAGTTTTTTTTTTTGCTTCTTCTATTTTATTATTTTTTAAATGTTTTTATAAGCTATAATTGTATTGTATTAGGAAATAAAATTGCCTATCGCCTATAGAATTATATTTTTCAACATATTCTACCTCAATATAATACCATAGACCGACGAATAAAAGAACTAAAAATTGCTACACATATATATTGATTTTTTTTTTTACTAGAAATAGTCATCCTTTTTTTTTTTTTTTTTAATATAATTAAATTGCCCTGTAATTTTTTTTTTTTTTGAACATTTAGAAATGATTTTTAGTTAAAATAAACCCCCCCGATTTATTCATTTAAATTTTGTGTAGTTTTATTTTAAAGTAGTTTTTTTATATTTCTTATCTATAAAACACGATAATTTATTAAATAAATTTCTCCGATAATCTCACATATCACAAAATTAAAATGTTTTTTTTTTTTTTTTATTAAAAAATGTATTTTCAGCTCGTGGATTTGTACAAAATTGAAGAGGAAGAATTTAATTTAAGTAAAACTGAATTTTATTCATAAACATTTCGAATTTTTAAACAAAATAATATTTAAATACAAAAAAAACAAAAAAAAAATTAATCAAAAAATATATGAAATTAGAATAAACGAATATTTAAAAATTAAATTTACGAAGGGAAGGCATCGATCATACAAAAAAAAAACCCCACTATAAAAATAAATGTATCTATAAATTTCAATTAAAAACACAACAAATCTTTTAACACAATGTAATTAACTAAAAAACTTTTAAATTATAATAATATTAAAAAAAAAGAAAAGAATTTGTTAACGGGATAGTAAAACCCCTATATATATATATATATATATATTAGGGGATTATTTTAAAATTATTATCGTTTTCATTAAAATTTTATAATAATAATAATATTTTCAAAATTACACAATAATAATTAATATTTATTATATATATAAATAATTGCGGGTGTGTGAATTTGTGTGTGAATGTGATTATTGTTGTTCAAAAATATTTTATTTATAATACATATTATAAAACAAATAATAGTATTCATTCCATATTTATATAAATAAAAAAAAAAAATAAAAATGAATATTATATTATAAAAATAAAAATTAAAAAAAAAAAAAACTACTATAGAGCTATTATCCAAAATTATATAAATTATTTTATTATATATATATTTAATATATACTATAGATAGAAATAAAAGAAAATTTATAATTAATTAATTATTATATAATCAAATAAACTTAAAACCTAAAAAAAGAAATTTTCAATATATATATATAATTATTATATTTCTTATAGATTTTTTAACAAATTTATAAAAAAAAAAATTAAAAAACTTCTCGCAATGTATTTTTTAACTCAATATAATTAATACATTTATATGAAAAAATAAAAAAATATGCGCTTAAAAACACATAAAAAAAACAAATTTATGTTTAAAAAAAAAATGGAATTGAATTTAGAATTTATAATAAATTATAATAAATTATAATTGTTTTTTGGTTTTCCGGATATTTTTTGATGTATTATATTATTTTATTTATATTATAAATCCGGAATAATAATATTTAAATAAATATAATTATTGAAATTGGTAATTAAAAAAAAAATAAAATATATATATATAAAATATATAAATCGTTGTGGATGAAGTGGTGATTAATTGAAAGTTGAAACTGAGCGATGAATATTGATAATATAATTAACACATTAAAGGCGGAAGGATTTTGAACGAAAGTATTGCTGAATTTGATTTAAGGTACTCTGTGCACACAGGCACTGGACAAAATACACAGAATTTTTACACTGTGTATAGAAATCCTAGTGTGGTGCATTGGTAAAACAAACGTAAAATACACCAAGTGAGAGCAAAATAATGTGTGTTTGGTTTTAATTACAGTTTTAATTTAGATTAATCCATTTTATACATCGCAATTTATTTTTTTACATTTGGCTTTTTTTTGTTTAACAAAAATTTGTGTTTTATAAATTTCAATTCATTCATTTAAATTATTTATTAATTTATTGATTGGATTTAAAAATATCGTAGTATTAAATCAAAATAACAACAATAACACTGACACAAAAACATACGAAATATAAATAAAAAAAAGGTTCGTTGCTTAAGTCTTTACACCGTCTATTTTGGTTGTGTAAAATAAATGCACAGAATATTGGTGTATGTAAATCAAACATATACACTATATCTATACCCTCTGGAAGTGTGAGTAAATCAAACACATTTTCTCGCTACTCCTTGCGAGAGTATATACAGAGTAGGTAAATCAAATTTAGAATATGTTAGGTAACGCGGCGACCACCCCCCCCCCTCTCGTTTTAAGTCCTAGAGCGGCCCTATATTTTGTGGGTTCATAAAAAAAAGTTTATTTAAACCCATTTAAACTACAATAAATATTAAAAAAAGAACAAAACACTATAATTACAAAAAATGTTTTAAAGTACATATTTATGAGAAAAATGTAGTATTTTTTATGAGTGTGATAATATCGCCACGGTGAAGAGGTGTATTGTAAAACTATCGCATTTGAAGCAATTCAACCTTCTTTTTTTTATTATGTGCCACACAAACTCCCGCCTTAAAGGTACAGTCGAGATAAATCGTAGTACTACCACTTTCGCCTTTAATGTGTTAATATTTTGGTTTGGCGGTAAAAGGAATTTATATTTAAATTTTGAATTTTTGGGTGTCAGAACTGTATGTATAGGTTCCAAGCACGGTGGATATGACCAAATGGCAGGGATAAAGTCACTGAAAAATTTTCACGTCAATATTGTCAATATGAGGTTATATTCAGAGCATGTAAAACAAATTAGCTAGTTTATGGAAAACTTAAACGAACAGATTCAACCTACCAAAATTTTCCAGAAAATCGATTTTTCTTAAATTTAGAAGTTTTCACAAATTTTTAGTAAATTTTTTCTTCGACCTTTTCGAAAAATCGATCTTTTGAATGAACGGGAATAATAATGGAGGGAAATTTAGTTTTATTTCGTTTTAGTTTAAATCTATATATTCATTTTTTTTCCACAAAACTAGCTAATTATTATACATGTGACTTCCCGAATCTTACCTCGTTTTGGCAATAACGTGAAATTTTGTCAACGACCGTCCCTGGAACAACTGCAGGGTACCCCAATTAAAGGCGATTTAAAGTACATTTAATCTTTAAATACCCATCATGCGGACATCTATCTAAAGGAGTTAAAGTAACGAAATGGATATTTTTTGATCAATTTTTTCGGCACAAAGCATTTTCCAATTCCAAAACCAATCGCAAATTACGAAAATATCAAATGAAAATGAATCTGTCTTTCATCAAAATTCACCTTCGTCCAGTACTAATACTATACGGGGTTTTTCTCTTAACTTTAATTAGTAAAATATAATTTTGGAAGCTATACGCTCCCGATCCTTTCCAATGCTGCCAAAAAGTCAAGTTGAAATCAATCAAAATTTTATTCAAAGCGTATTCATCGAAGCATTCGCGTCGCGTAAAACAATGATTTATAAATATTTTTAGTATAGTTATATTTTATAGTATAGTTAATTATATATATAAATTATTAAATGGAAATAATGGGAACAATTTAAAATGGAAATGGAAAAAAAAATTAATAATGAAAAAGAATTATTTATATATAGTTATAATAATTTATTTTATTAAT
Source organism: Dilophus febrilis (assembly GCA_958336335.1). Taxonomy (NCBI): domain Eukaryota; kingdom Metazoa; phylum Arthropoda; class Insecta; order Diptera; family Bibionidae; genus Dilophus; species Dilophus febrilis. The sequence goes on from OY284470.1 coordinate 28,687,232, forward strand.
CCTAACGACTTATTATTATTTATAATATATACATCAAACAAAAAAAAATATCTAAAACAAAATTATTAATATTAAAAAAAAAAACCCCCTTACCCTAATATATATATATATAACATATATTTAAAATATAAAATTAATCAAACTTTATAATTATAAGAAAATCATCAATATATATATATAAGAAGAAGAAGAAGAAGAAGGTTCATGTCTCTGTGTTCTAGTCAAATTAACAAAAAAAAAATATTTATTCAAAGATAATGTGTATATATAGGGGTGTCCCAGATCCCGACCACAATACTCCGATTTTAGGTTCTATAGCTCATTTGGAGTCGAAAATTTTCCCAAAAATTTTTGTCGATTCCTCTTCGTTACACGTGTTAAACGAAAAAAACCGATTTTTTTTAGATTTTCAGGTTTTTTGCCATTCTTGCTCGTTATCTTCATAACTGGTTATTGTATTTGAAAGATCAGCTATTAGCATCAAATATTTTTAATGTAGTAAGTTTTTAAGCATGTTTTTTTTTTCTTAGAAGAGGAAATCCATTTACAGACTGTGTGTCGGACTACCGTCACTAGGACGTTCTACCCACTAAAATCTCTCTCAAATGTTTTTTTAGCTTAAGATACTTCCTCGCACTGTGACCATTAAGTTCTATTCTGTTCCTCCATTCTTTATTACTCATGATTAAAGGGATTAGACCTTTTCTCATGCGTCACAAATTAGGAAATTGATGACCGCTTTTACCGCAATGGTTTTTATATCCACTTTCACTGAGAAAGTCTTTTCCAAGATAATGCATTAGTTTTTTTACAGAGCTCTGGACATTTTACTAGAATATGTTCCATATATAGTATCACCATCATAACCTTATTGCAGAATCTGCATTGCTCATTTTCAAACTAATCCAATCCAATCTTTGTGAGATGGCAGTTACACGGCGCATGTCCCCTGAGAGCCCAACAGAGAACCTTTAAGATGTTCTCTCGATAAGTTCAGAATTTCCTCAACTCTCTTTTTATATAAACAAAATTTTTTTGAATACTTAAGGCCGCTGATATTACCCCGCAGTTTCTCGTAACCTTTTCATTTTTGATTACAATTCAATTGCTTCCCCACCTTATCTTTCCGTGGTAAATCCATAGAAGGGCGAGAGGGAGCACCGTACGATCCCAATGCACCTAAAATTTAAGTATCTTGTTGTTAGGGTGGCAAGAAAGGTCTTTTCGAGGTCGGTTATTGTTAAACTTTAATATGATGTGTGGTCTACACACCCCATATTTCTTTAAAAATCTAGAGAACCTCTGAGGTCCAATTTACATCATTTTTACGTTAATTTAAATGTAATTTAATGCTGATACTGATCTGATCTTTCAATTACATTAACCATATACAGGGTGAATTTTTTAACGTGAGACAATGGAAAATCTCGGAAACTACGCGTTTTTTAAGAAAAATGTTTCAAACAAAAGTTGATCGGTGGCTACGGGGACATAAGATGGTTGTGTATTTTGACCTTGAGTCAAGGTCACAATAGGAGATATGACGTAAAACATACTTTTTTTTAAATGGAACTCCCTATTTATCGATCCGGATTCGTATTCTATGTCAAAAAATAAGACCATTTTGTATCCGAACATTTTTTGATTAAACCCCAAATTTGATCGTAAACTTCATTTGAATTTAGTGAAAACCAAAATTTATTTAATTATTTTAATGAAATATAAATTTATAATATGTCCTGATGTATTAACATTTAAACATTTAACATTTATGCAGTATTAAATTAATCATTATTGGGTTAAATGTTCAAAGTTATTATTAACAAACCGATAGTTATTATTAACAGGTCGAAATTGAAATATATCATTATTTGAACCTATGGGGGAAGAGATCATGTTAAACAGCTTTAGATTTTTTTATGGGGATACCTCAGAGCAAAAATTTACCAAGCTCAGAGAAGAGAAGAGAACCCAGAAAATATGAAGAAGTCCATTAGAAAGGCTTACATTTCTGTACATCCGGAAAGGCGGAAACGGTATTACACTCAATCGATGGTTTCATTATAAGAATAATGAAATGTATGGAAGTTAATGGTCACCACTTTGAACATTTATTCCAATAATGGTTAATTTAATAATGCATAACATGTTCCTTTAAATATTAACACATCATGACAAATTATAAATTTATATTTAATTAAAATCATTAAATTAATTTTTATTATTTAATGTGGTTTTCTATTGGCACAAAAGATCAATCGTTTTTTTTGATCAATCGATCAATCGATTTTCATTTTCGTTTTCATTTAGTATTTATTTTTGTTTTGATTACATTTATTGTTGAAATTTTATTTGATTTCTATTTTTCATGTTCGTTTGAAACGCAAAAATCTGAAATATCAGATCAGATTTTAAAAAAAATCAAACGAAAACCACATAAATTCAAATCAAGTTTACAACCAAATTTGGGGTTTAATCAAAAAATGTTCGGATACAAAATGGTCTTATTTTGTTGATGTAGAATAAGAATCCGGATCGATAAATAGGGGGGGTCCCATTTAAAAAAAAGTATGTTTTACGTCATGTCTCCTTTGTGACCCTGACTCAAGGTCAAAACACACAACCATCTTATTATGTCCCCCTAGCCACTGAACAACTTTTGTCTGAAATATTTTTCTTAAAAAACGCGTAGTTTCAGAGATTTTCCATTGTCTCACGTTAAAAAATTCACCCTGTATATAGTGATCCTGAATCGCAAAAAAAAAAAAACCATGACAATATAAAAAAATCGCTTTTTTCGTATAACTCCGTAACGAAGCGGAATCCATAAAAATGTTTGAGAATGTTTTCGACTCAAAATGAGCCAAAGAACCTATAAGACCGGGGTTCTGGGACAACCTGTAAGATACACACGGTATAAATATAATTTAAAAAAAAAAATATTATATTTCAATTATATCCTCGTCATGATTCAATAAATTTTCTTTCTTTTTTTCTTTTTTTTTAAAGTTACTAACTAAACTAAATAGACTAAGTATCTAACTAAACTAAATAGGCTATATATTCATCACTTTTTAATTCTTCTCGATATGGTGGTGTTCGCGCGGGATATATAAATGTTTTTCGTCGTTCGGAAATTGTTTTCGTCTTAAAAATGACCCGTAAAACGAGATTATATTTGAATATTGAATCCATATAGCACTAAAAAAAATATTTAAACAAAATTTTACAAATTAAAAAATTAATATTTTTCCCTATATTATGATCATGAGAGAGATAAAATTCCATTTTTATTTAATGGAAACAAATTGAATAATAAATTTTTTTTTTGTTTAACAATATAACAATAAAAGAAAAATTAAACCAAAAAAAAACACCGATACCTTTTTACATTTATAAAAAAAAAAACTATTATATATAATTTATTTAACATATAATTGAATACATAAAAAAATATAAATAAAACAATTATCAATATTTATATATACATATATAATATATTATAATTAATTAAAAAAAAAGAAAAGTTTTTGATATTATTAACAAAAAAAAAAAACAATTATTATTAAAAACCACAAATATAATTAATTAAAAATTTTAAAAATACATGGAAAATTAAACAAACAAATAAAAAACGAATTATTAATAGACGAAATATATATATTTAATTAACAAAAAAATTAATTTTTAAAAAATGTCAATTTAAAAACGCATATATATACATACATAAATAATCGATTTAATTTTGAAATTATATAGATATATATATAAATACAGGTTTTTATTATTTTAATTTTTAAGAACATATTTGAAAAAAAAATAAAAAAAAATGGAAAGGTTTTTCTTATCAAAAAATATATATTAAAAATAAATCAAAAAACTCTTTTTTCTTTTTTTTTTTTTGTGGTTTTAATAACTCTATATTTATTTATTTATTTATTTATTTATCTATTTGATTGCGAGTGCCAAAAAATTGTTTTCTTTATAATTGATTTTCAAATTAAAATTTATATATAACACATTTCAATTTAAAAATTTTAAAAAATACGAAATTTTTTCTTTAAGAAATTAATTTTATATTATATTCTGTGTGTGTATGTGTGTATGAGATGCGCGATATGAAGTTATAAATTATATTTATTAAAATTTTATTATATTTTAATTTGGTTTTTAATAATAAAAATTTTTTTGGAAAGGCATTCATAATTTATATTACAAAAAAAAAAATATATAATCTCTATATTGTTAAAAATAAATCGAAAAAAAAACAAAAATATTTACAAGATTATTTTCTTATCTCAATAACAAAAACATAATAAACCAAAATGAATTAAAAATAAAAGAATTTTATTATAGTTTTATTTTTACTTTATAAAATATATATATTATATTATTATAAAAAAAACCGAAATGATGAAATATATAATATATAATTAAAAATATTATAATATATTTAACAGATAGAGGTGTAATTTTAATTATTTTTTTTTGTACGCGATTAACAACAAAACGATTGGAAAGTTAACTCGCCATATAAAAACGATAAAGGGGGCCTATTTTTTTGTTGAAAATTTAAATAAAACTACATTGCGGTTTATAAAGCATTTTTTAAAACTACTTCTAGTGTATAAAATATACTGGGGCCTGTGCACCAATTATATACTACACTAAAATTAAGTGACAGAGGATCCATAATCATGCGCATTTTCCTTCATCGGAAATTATAAACTATATACAGCGGGTGTCCCAGTACAGGGTGCAAACCTGAAACAGGCAGGTTCTACACCACATTTCCAATCAAAAAATGTATGGCGACCCCATGTCTATCTCGCTTGGGTTTCGAGCTAACCCGAAAAAACGATTTCGTTGAAGTTCAAGGTAGTATTCGTAGATGTTATTTACCATATCTCAGCAACCAGATATCGGAATCCAATAATTATAATGTTGTTGGAAAGGTATTTTAACTAGCTTTAACTCTTTCTAACAACATAAACATCGGCGACAACCCGTTTTCATGCTACAGCTGCGGTGAAACACAAGAAATTTCAACGACTTCAAATATTTTTGTTATTTTGCAAGCCTAGAACGATAGAACTTTTATGTTTATCAGCTGTCGGTTTTTAGAAAAACTTCTTTGATGTTTTACCTTTAATTTGATGTACATACTTTTAAAATGTGTTAACTCGTTTTAGAGATATGACAAAAATAATATTGAAATTCAAATTTTTCAAAAATTTAAAACACATTTATTACATTGCAAAGTTCAATGTTCTATGGTTGTCGTCTTATCTGGGTAACTCAAGTCCAAGGAGTTGAAGTTAATTCAATGGTTATACTTAGAAATAAAAAGCAGTTAAATTTATTACAGTCATAAATTGATTCAATTCGTTTGTTTTTTATGCTGCATCTCTTGGCATTTGTACGTTACATTGCTTAACCTTTATTTTTGTTTAATAATCATTAGAAAATTAAGTTTGATTTATAAAGAATAATTTGAACGTGTTCACCGTTCACATGTAGAAAATTAAGAACCAGTAAAAAATTAGGTGCATAGTGGTATAGTAAGTTTAATTTAAATCAATATGCAGTCACTTTCAAATTGTGAATTTGTCGGATTGGTATACGTTTATGGGTATTGTTATGTTAACGCTAGCAAAGCAAAGTCCGAATACCAAATTCGATTTCCAAATCGACTACAACCATCAAGGAAATCATTTTTAAACTTATTTAGGAAACTAACAACTACTGGTACCTTGGCAACAAAACAAGAACGAGTACGTAGAAATTCTCGCGATGAAGATATTATGAATCTAGTCGAAACAAATCCAAGTATAAGCACCAGACGTGCAGCCACCCAAATTGGTGTAAGTAAGAACTATGGCTGGTTTGCATCCTTATCATTTGCAAAAAGTATAAGCACTTAAAGAAATACGTCAACCGAATAACTTTTTGTGTTTTGAATTTTTGAATTGTACATCAAATTAAAGCTAAAACATCAAAGAAATTTTCCTTAAAACCGACCGCAAATAAACGTAAAAGTCCTACCGTTCTAGGCTTGCAAAATAACAAAAATATTTGAAACCGTTGAAATTTCTTGTGTTTGACCAGCTATAGCATGAAAACCGTTTGTCGCCGATGTTTATGTTCTTAGAAAGGCTTAAAGATAGTTAAAATACATTCCCAAAGATGTTATAATTATTGAATTCCGATAACTGGTTGCTGAGATATGGTAAATAACATCTACGTACTACCTTGAACTTCAACGAAATCGTTTTTTCGGGCTAGCTCGAAACCCAAGCGAGGCGTAGAACCTGCCTGTTTCAGGTTGGCACCCTGTACTGGGACACCCCGTATGTAAGTAATTTCATTGAATTTTTTGAATCATAGTGGCTCGCATCAACAGCAGCTTCATTATGCCAAAAATCACTTGTATGTGTTCAATCGGTGCATCATCGGTTTCATCACCTGATTAAGTATGATTTCGTTACGAGCTCACACGGCAATAGAATTCCGAGTTTGTAGGGGCGGGTGCTAAACACGGATTCTGGTCGTAGTAACGAACAAAAAATCAAAATCATGCCTATTTAATTATTATTATTATTACCACCAACAACCAGCTGTAATTATGCCACATTTTATAAAATATACCACAATATAGGAGTGATCTGGACCAATTAACTTCTCTTATATAGATTGATAGGGGTATGCTGGAAAGAGTTTTTGAAAGCCTTCTAGGTCATGGTGGTAATTCTCATTCCATCATCCTTAAGTGTTATTTACATCTTCACGTGATGGCAACCGAGAATGATGCATCCGCATCGAATGCAGCTAAGTAATGGAGAATAATAATACCTAATAATAATAATAATAATAATACCTCAGGTGGATTGTGTCTGGAAATCCACTCTCTTTGGAGGCATTTCCCCCCGGATGCTGTGTGGCACTTTATTACATTACTTGGAAACTATGAAGATAGCGGAACCACCGCAATCCAATTCGATATGTAATCCGTGAAACAGAGCGTCGAAGAGGAGGGCGCGCGAAAACAACTGCAGGACGTTGCTGGAGAGAGCAGTTGGAAGCAGGACGAAGTGACAACACCACCCACTTTAAATAACTCCACACCGGAAAGAGTTCTACAAGAGAAGAGGTGCGCAGCGACGCGGGACTTTTTCGATCTAACAAACCCAAACCTCAATCAAAAACACATGGGAAAATCATGAAACCACAGTCGGAGGCGATGGATCTGTTTCTTGCACTAGACTAGACATTCAATGCAATCGAGTGCGCTGAAAGAAAATCCTTTTATCCTTCGATAGCAGAAAAGTCTATATCGTGTATGAAAGACTGGACATTTTTGATTCATCCCTGGAACTGGAATGTGCCCATGGGCTCCAAGGACTGTTCGACTCATAATGCATTCACATTGGTCTAGGTTAATGGGGTATAATGGAATAAATGGGAACGTAAGGACGGACGGAATCAGGGTTAAGAGGGGATACGTTCCTTAGGTTTGCGGCGCCAGAAACGTACACTGCAATTAGTAAGAGTATGGAGAAGAACTTAACCGGAAAATTGGAGGATTATTTCCAAACATCAGAAATATTGGAAGGAAGTAAAGAGAGTCAGACAATCTAAAATAACACTGAGACTGATAGTAGGAAACACCAATATTTATTATAACTCTGTGGTGTAAATGTTAAAAATGCCAACCTAAAATTCTAACTAAATTTTGGGGCCGTCGGTTCGAATCCTACTGAATGCATAAAATATGTTTTGTTTTTTCGGTTATTTTTCGAGTATGAATTTTAACACAGAGTTGTAGTTTCCGCTTGCGGTTGGTCGTACGGCTAATTACCGACACCGTAAAAGACACAAATTAAGAAACTAACAACAGAAGGCTGTTGTTGGACGCTAAAACCAGATTGTTGGTTGTAAAGCGAAAAAATAATTAATTAATAGGGAGGTTCTAAGCATGTCGCAATGAATTCTTAGTAAATTGGTGGTTTTCACAACACTGGACAACAGACTTCAGGAAATATTTTGTGGCGATGAATATTCTCAAGGATCACACGTGCTCTGTCTTGAGGATGAAGAATCGGTTACGCACATTGTGTGTAAATGTCCGGATTTAAAGAGCATTTAGGAATGAGGGTGACCGGTCGCCCGTTTCCGGTCTGAGGAAGAGCTCGACCTGATTCCCTTCAAAGATATACGTTTGAAATACCGATGTGGACACTATATTCGATGAACAATGTGGGAGAACTAAGTAATAAGTCGATTAGTTGTCAATCGGAAGGTACGGAAAGGCTTAACCAAGCAGCAGTCTTTTGAAGATTTTCCTTCTTTCGTTTAAAAAAAAAAGAAGACACCCTTTCTCTTATACAATTCAAGAAATCCTCAAAAGACATATCCATCCACTCTGTATTTCTATTAAAATTTTGGTAAGAACCAACAGATTTGAAAATTTCTTTCTTCGATAAAAACATCAAGATTATGGAACGGTATCCAAGGGTTAGTATATTTCCCCTCTCATTACGACTATCAAATCATTTAAATTAATCATTTCATCTAATCTAAAACCCCAATCCACATAAAATACCACATAACATGTACAATGGTTTGAAAACGTTATATTTATTTCGTTAAGCACACAGCAATAAAATTCCAAGGCTTTACGGGCAACGAAATCGATTCTGTCGTAATAAGAGCAAAAACAATTAGGATCAGATTTCATAAAATTTTATTGCAAAATATACATACAATATTTTTAATAATTACTAAAATATACTCTATACATTATTTTATTATTTCAAATTAAGTATTATATATATAATTATACACTATTATACACTTCTGATTTTCTTACGTTCACGATAAATACTTTTGCTTTGAACTGAAATACAAATTATAAATTTTGTTTATATGGAATCAAATAGAATTCATAATTTTTTTTAATGCATTTTTGCAAAATACTCAACTGTATGGATCGAATTTCATTATTTCAATTTTATCAGCTAAACGTTCACGAATCAATGTGAATTGATGACCACTAACGGCACTTTCCATTAAAACCATAATTTTTCTAAAATAAAATATACAATGTCAAATTTTAATCATAACAACTTTCTAACATTAAGAAGAATTAGAGAAGAAAAAAAAATAAATATTAAGAGTTTATCATTTAAAAATAAGTTTATTTGTTTGTTTTTTTTTTTTAATAATTTTAAATCAATACGGAATTACTACCACCAAAAACTAACAGAAAAACTTTTGTCTAATGAACGTACGTAGTGCCACCATTTAGGTGGTATATATAAAATTTCACCGGTATATAAATTAAATTGATAAAATTTAACATTTTTTGTTAATGGAAATTTTTCCAAATCAACATTTTCGGCATTAATTTGTGATGAATTTTTTAGCATTTCATCGGTATACGGATACAACCATTCAGAATCATCTGGTGCCGCTAATATAATTTTTTTATAACCAAAAACTTGACACAATAAATTATGTTTTATATCATAATGCATTGGCGATTGTGTTCCTTTAGGTCCTAACCATGCTTTAATATCAATATCCGTATCATTATCATTATTACAATCATCTGATTCCGTATTTAACGATACACAACAACAATAATCCGGTATAATTATATCATTTCTTAATGCTGGAATTTGATCAAATAAATTATGTTGTGCTAAATATTGAATTGTATTAGAATTATTTCCCATTATTTGTTCGTTTATAAAATGCTTAAATTTAACTGTATCTTGTGACCATTCATCGCTTAGATAATGTTTACCAATTTCTATGGGTACCATACGATCACCAGCTAAATCTATTAGATATTGTGGTGTATTCCATTTTTCTAGTGCTGGCCAATGATCAATGGCATTTGTTATAATTACTGGAATTCCACGTTGAAAATGATTTTGTTGAAATAATTCCATAGACGGTTGTTTTAATATTGTTAAATTTTCAATTTGAAATTCAGATTGTGGTCTTGCCAATTTTTTAATATGAAATTTTAATTTTTTAGCTTTCGAAGCATCATCATCATCATTTGATTTGGATTGTAGAAGTAGTTGTAGTAAATTTGTAAATATATTTATTGTATCATTTAATAAGTTTCCATATTTTGGTATTGGATATCCCATTAATAAACCATAATCTAAATCAGGTATATATTCATTTTTTATTTTTCTGATTGTTTTCTTTATTTTGGAATTTTTATTATTATTATCATCATCATCATCAAATTGTTGTAATAATACATTTAACAAGACTTTTATAAAGATTGTTAACGTAAATGATTGACGTAATTCTATTGAAACATCTTTCCAATGTCCTATATTTATTTCTTCCCATAATTTATCTTTCACGGAACCTATCAAAAATTGTGCATGATTTAATTTGGTTTTTTGTTGTTCCAACCAGGCCAGGTTTGATGCATTCTTTCCATTTAATTTTTTTGCGATTTTATTATTATATTGTTCATCAATAGTACGATAACATAATGAATATATTTTCAAATTTAATTTTTGATTTGTAAATATTGGTTTTAAGTCCTTTAAATTGGGTAATAGTGAAATTATTTCTTTTAAATAATCCATCGTTTTAAGTTCAGCAATACTTTTGGATCCTGTCCCACTATCAATGACTGTGTATTTAAATGTGTTGTAGTATAAAATTATTAATTATACAAAACACTTACTTGCTTTTGGCCCGTTTCAATAAAATATTTGTAATAAACATTATTAATTATTAATATTATTTTTTAATAATTGTTTAATGAAATTTTTTAATCACTCATAAATATATAAAATAAATAAATTATTTATTAAATAATAAAAATAAATGAAAATAATAATATGTTTGTGAAAAACAAACAGCGCAGTTGCGGTGGCCGGGCAAAGCAAGAAGTGCGATTATAATATTTCATAATATTTCGATTTGAGAGCAGTTTACTTTTTCGGCTTGGATTGAGAATTTTTGATATTCGAATTCACCATTCAAAACATAGAAAAAATAATATGAATTAATTTAAAAATACAATTCAAAAAATATATGTAATTAAACGGAATAATCTTCACATTTGGAAAGAATATAATAAAAAAAAACCCTAAAGTTTAATATATTTTATAATGTTTTATACATTTCGTGTTTGATTTCGTAATTATAATCACTTTTGCTATCGCTAATTTATTGCCCCTATATAGTAATGAATTCGAAAATAAAAATTCTCATTTTTGTCGCAAGTAAATTACTCACCTCTATATATACAAAAAAAAATACTGCCGCGCCGCTATGCATAAATAGAAAAACAAAAACAAACTTTGGAAAATGTGCGAAAATATTGTTAAAAAAAAGTCTCGTGTTGTGACTAAAAAATAATTAATTTTAATTAATTTTTAATCCAAGAAGAATCCCGAATATCATCCAACAACTTCCATAAAATTAACCATATAATTTGTAATTTTGTGTGATAAGAAACCGTAACAACGATTAAATATGTCTGAGGGTTTATCGGCTTTTGAAGCATATAAAAATATTATTAAAACACCATCACCATTAAAAAAGATGGTTAATGGAACAAAACAAAAAAACCGAAAATCAAGAAAACAGGTAAATATATTATATTATTAACATAATGCAAATACAGATAAGATTTAATCAATTATGTTATATTTTATTTTTTAAGATAAAATTATCACATTCTTCAATTCAATCTGAATTAAAATCTTCAAAGAAAATGTTCAAAAAAGATGTTCCTCCAAAAAAGGGAAATAATAAGAAAAAATTACAAAACCCAATAACAACATCTAAATTATCGGAAGCACAACCCGTATTACAATTACCGTTGACTGCCGTAAAACGTAAACTTCCATCGGAAAATTCAAACCATAATGGACAAACAAATAAAATAAAATTGGCAAAAAACAAACAAACACAACCAATTTTAGAGATTTTAGAAGAATCAAGTGAAAATAGTATTGAAAATGGAAAAAATTTATTTACCTCATTAATCAATCCAATAGAACATAATGAATTTTTTAGTCAAAAATGGGAAAAATGTCCGTTATTTATTCAACGTAATCATTTGGATTTCTATCAAGAACTTTTAACTATGAATGATTTAAATACGATTCTTATGAATGAACGCATTGAATATACAAAAAATCTGGATATAACATCGTATGTGGATGGTGTACGTGAAACACATAATTTAGAGGGACGTGCTTTGCCGGCTGTTGTATGGAATTTCTATGATTCCGGTTGTAGTTTACGTTTATTAAATCCCCAAACATTTCTACCGAAAATCCATCGATTAAATGCAACAATACAGGAATATTTTCAATGTATGGTCGGTGCCAATGTCTATTTAACACCACCGAATAGTCAAGGATTTGCACCGCATTATGATGATATTGAAGCATTTGTATTACAAATTGAAGGTGAAAAACGTTGGAAATTATATAAACCGCTGCGGGCCGCCGATTGTTTGGCACGTGAATCGTCTAGGAATTTTCAAGAATCTGAAATTGGTAAACCGATATTCGATGAAATTCTACGACCAGGTGATTTATTATATTTTCCACGTGGTACAATACATCAAGCGAACACCGTCAATAATAAACATTCATTACATATTACGTTAAGTGTTTATCAAAAACATACTTATGGTGATTTATTAAAATATTGTTTAGAAAATGGTCTGGAAACGGCAATGAATACCAACATTGAATATCGTCGTGGTTTACCTCTGTTAATGGGCCAACAAATGGGTACGATTTATAAAAATGATGGTGGTAGTGGTGATAATACGAGAAATGAGGAATGTAAAAAAATCACCCAAAATGTAAAGAAATTATTTAATAATATGCTTCAATATGTAGATGTTAATCAAGCTGTTGATCAGATGGCATTACGATATCAACATGATGCATTACCACCGGTTTTAGGTGATGACGAATTAAAACGTACCGTATTCGGATTAGCACCAGATTGTAATTCGACGAAAAATGGTTCAATTGAAAATTATACAATAAATTGGACCAGGGATACAAAAATACGTTTATTACGTGCCAATATATTACGGCTGGTGTCACACGACACAAATGGCTTTCGTTTGTATTATAATGTTGATAATTCTCGAGAATATCACGAATATGATATTAATTATTTAGAAATTGATTCGGATGATGTATGTATACTAAGTAAATTGGTAAAAGTGTATCCTAAATATATAAAAGTTTTGGAAGTGAGTGATCAGGGATTTGAACATAATGTAAATGTTTGTCGAGATTTATGGGAAACTGGATTATTGATTGTTGAATGATCGATATATATTAGTAATATAATATGGCAAATTTGTTCATATAATAAAAAAAAAATTTAATAAATTTTTAATAACAAATAAATATTATATTTTTATTATTACAAAAAAAAAACATTATGAAATTATATAATCAACTTTTGAGTTCATCATATTAGATTGTTAATATACATATAGGATGATTATAATTTAATCCCTTTTTTATTTTGTGCACAAAACCGTAATAATCCGTGTATTACGTGTTAATGTGGGTGTGCGTGCTGTTAGGTAACTTGACGTCTTTTTTGTTTTTTTTTTTATTTAACTTATACTATTAAGAAAAAAAATAAATGAATTTTAAACAAAGTGGTAATTCTAACTATATACCGTACCATTGCTTTATTGGGAAATTCTACTAATAGTATTCTTAAAATTAAACCGAAAATTGGTATGTTTAACTAGTCGTCGGGGGAAACCATCACACATAAATCATAGGCAAGAATCTGATAAAATTATAATAAAACTTATTTTTAAATATCATCAAATTAACAGCAAAACATACATGAACTTTATTAATGCTAAATGCTAATAATATATATGAGGTCTTAAAATGTTTTTCATTTCATTTATTTTAAATAGATTATAGTTTAACATACACTCACATCATTTTGATATGTTAAAAAAAAAAACTCAAAATAAGTTTTGTATATATTAAAAAAAATTAATAATGTTTTTTTTTTTTTATTTGTATTATATTATTACAAAACTCGTCCGTACTCGTTCGTATTTCCTCATCATCATAAAGAAGTTAACTAGATTTTATTATTTTATTATTTATCACAATATGTTAAATATAACGTGCATACAATTTTTTAATATACATAAACAATAAATGATTCAAACCACACAATTACATTATTATAATTATTTTTTTTGTACACTTATAGAATCGTTTGTTGTTTTTACTTGCTTGCTTGCATTATATTAAAAATGGGTATTATATTTTATATAAAATTACAAAAAAAAAACAATCAAATCGAATCGCTTATCGTTACAATACAATATATATATATATTTGTATAATACTTTAAAATACAAATAAACACAATTAGTTCATCGATTTTTGAGCTGGTTTTTCTTTTTTTCTTAAAACCAAAAAAATAATACCACCGCATTGTAAATAAGATTTAAATTTCCTCATCTAAATTATTTGTTTCTTTTATATGTGCATATTTTGGAAAATCAGCCGTTTCAACTTTATCGATAACTTTATACGATGGAAATAGTCCAACTTGATTGGTACGTGTATTTTTACCTTTTGAATAACCATTCCAATGATTACCGGCAACACCAATTAAATCACCCACTTGCATTTGAATTTCATCTTGTGTTTTCGGTTTATGGGCTTGAACGGCAATTCGATTGTGTGCATTTTGACCACCATAATAATAAATATCGTCCAAGGATTTAAATCGTGACGATGCATCTGGATACATTGTTTGCATTATTTCATAGGCAACACGACACACTTGTGAACTAAATGTACACACTAAATAATCACATATCGACAGCATATAAATATCTAAAATGATTCCATTCAATGATGAATCTGTATATCGTGTTGATACGGCCGCCATACGTGCAACATTTTGATCACCAATTATATCATAGGCTGGATAATTTTGTCGTGCTTCTTCGATTACCTAATTGGATGGTTTGAATGAGATAAAATGAAAATAAAAATAAAATTTTTTTAAACAATTAAATTGTATATACCTTTGGATCATCAGATGCAACAAAAACTGTACGTTTTTCAATGGGTTGTCGTACCTCCAATTGATTAAAGTATTCATTTACATAATACATGTATTCATCGATACCGTGCAATGCTGCTTCTGTACCAACTTTATCCGTTCGACGTACATGTACACCAACAATTGGTCGTTTGAAACCCAATCGATCACGTCCCGTTTCCAACATTTCTTTTGTTTGCGCTTGTGCGCGTAATAGATATTTTAAAAACTGTCCTACCCACCATACAATCGGATCCCCATGTAAACGTTTTAATCTTGGTGCTATATCTTCGGGTATGGCAAGTGGTAAAAATGTTGGACGTGGATTTAACGAATCAATAATTGGTAATTCTATAACTTGTGTGTTATAATGACCGGGCCAAGTGGCATGCGATTGCCCTTCAGAATCTAGGCAATTTTGTGATAATGGTAAAAATACTTCATCCCAACCGCCTTTATGATATCGCCAACCACGTGATTTTAATATTAATGTACGTTCCGTTGCGTATGCCATTATAAAACAATAAACAACATGATGCAATTGACAACCGTATCCACAACCCTGTCGATTAAATAATTAAATTGGAATTGAATTATTCTAAATGTTTTTGTTAGACCCTTTAGACAATAAAAATAAATAAAATTATATTATTTTACCTTATTCAAGCGACATATTAATTTTCTGGCTTTAGCACAATTTGGTGGATTTTGTAGAGCGTACAAACGTTTTTGTATTAAACTACTTAACATAGCCGCCTCTTTATAACGCCAATTTGTATAACCATCAATTTCTTGTAAATGTTCCCAATCACTTAACAATGAATTTTTATGTTCAGCAACATCATCCAATACATGATCCAATTGTGATTGTATACTTTTTAAAGCTGTCTGAAGATCATCCGAATTCGGTGTTTGTACATATTTTTTAATTTTTGTCAATTCCGATTGTATATAATTCCATAATTCTTGTGTATTTGAACCTAAACGTCGACGTAATTGTTCATATTCCAATGAAGGTTCAACATTTCTTCCACCACCGCCACCATGATCACCTGCTGTTAATAATTGATTCATTTTAATACCATCGCCATCACCACCACCACCACCAAGACCTTCATTAGTTTCATCAATTTTATGACTATACTCATTATTACTTTCAATTAAACGTTGTTCAATATTTTCTATAATTTTATTTTTTTGATCTGGACGATATGATTTTTTACTGAAAATTATAAAATATGTTATTAATAAGTTGATGTTTTATTATCTCTGTGCATGTTTTTTTTACACGTAATCAAAATTTATTGAAAAAAGAAAGTCTATATACAGCTCAAAAAAATTTGATAAGATTATAAACGGTATTTTATTGTTGATTAAAAATTATTTAACATATTTAAATTTGAAACAGTAAAAACAAAAAAAAATGTAATTATATGATAGGATAATTGACGTTAGTAAATAATTGTAACGTTAATTGTGAGTACGCATACAAAACAAACTAATTATTTTCTATATAAATTCAAAAAAAAAATGTTCAAATTATAATTATACCTGTCCACTAATTCATCTATTAATTGTTTTATATCATTATTTCTTTGTTTGGATTGTTCTAAAAATGTTATTGCTTGATTCAGCCTTTTCAATGTATTTTCATCTGAGAATTCCGATACAGTTGGAGTATGTAATTTTATTATAAATACAAACACTATAACACCCCACAATAGTATTAAAAATAGTAACACTCGTATCCATTTATTTAAACCAAGAATTTTTCGTATGAATGACATTTTTGTAAAATTTTATTAATTGTATTTTAATTTGATTCGAGTTTAATGCAAATATTCGTGTGATTCGTGTCTTTCCAAATTCCAAATTGGTATTTCTGGTGTTGTGTTGGGGTTTTGTATTATTGTTGTTGCTGTTTTTTGTTCAATTAATATGTTGAATTTTTTATTTTATAATGCCACAAATACAAAAATAATGATAACACAACACCATTTTATTATCCATTTTATAAATTAATATTAAATTAAATTACATTGATAATAACAATAATAATAATAATAATAAATATGAAATTGTAAATATTACTTTATTTTTTTTATTTTTTTACTCTAGCTTATCAATTGATTAGGTTCATTATAATACATTTTTATAATATATATATATATATATACATTGCAATAAATAAACAACCATCATTTTTGTTTTTATGTACACGGAGTTAATGTGTGATGATTTATTTAAGCAGTATCTTTTTTTATTAATTAATTTAAATTTCTCTAATTTGCTTATTTTGTAACACGCACTTATTCATAATTTTTCACAGAACACACACAGTTCTTTTTTTTCTTTATTTTTCCTTTATTCCTATTGTCTATGATGGCCATATGGATTATGGATTATGGAATCAAAACCAGTAAACTTACCGAACAAATATTAATAAACTATATATATATATATATTAAATATTTCTATTTGACTAGACGCAGACGAATTTGATTAATATATAATCCACAATTTCAAAATTTTGAGATATATGGATTAACTGCGGATTTTCTAAACATAAACTGATTAATTCATTTAGATTATTTTAACATATCCATAATAATAATAAAAAAAAAACGATAAACAGATATATACGATACTATACGCAACGTCAGCAATCTGATTAGTTTAGTAATATGGTAATAAAAAGTGACTAAAATTCTAGATTCTAGAGTTGTTTAATGTTCTAGTACTAGTATATATATACAAATTGCAATGCAAATAGATATAAAAGAAAATTAAAAACACAAACAAAAACAAGTAAACAAAATAAAAGAAAAAAAATTTGTTTTTTTTTTCCACAATGGACACGATTGACGTGTATGCTGCAGAAATACCAATATGAAAAAATAAAAAAAATTCAACTTTCGAACATATATTTTTTTTTTCACCACGATTCAAACTGGTGGAGAAATTTAACAAAGTTAAAAATAATATTTCCCCAATTTAAAAGGAAGAAACAAAAAAAAAATTTTCTATATTGAGAAAGTATAGCGGAAATCAGCCATTTTGAATCGGTTTGATTTGTACATGCGTGTAATTTTATATAATTATTAGTGATAAAGGAAAATGATAAAATTATACAATTTCTGATATGACTGTGAAAGTGGATAATATCGATCGTGACAGAGGGATTTTATGCAAAACATAATTGAATTTTCTGCTTTATAGTAATGACGAAGATTATCTATCTAAAATGCAGATTGTATTATATTATAATGACCTTTCTTAAATCTTTCTATGGCATATATAAAGGTAAATATAACAAACACATTTACACTTTTTTACGCTTTTTATTACATATATAGTTCTTAATAAATAATGAATATGTATAATATTATTTTATTTTTTATTTATAATATATTGTATTATTATAATTATGAAACGTTTGTACACATATATATTAATATTATATTTTCCATTGATTTAAAAAAAAATAAATAAAATGAATTGAATGACAATTTTTCAAATGATATTTTTACATAATATTTAAAATACATTCATCAACATAAAATCGCATCTTATATTAAATTATTTAAAAAAAAAACTATAAATGCAATAAATATATAGATAATTTATATAGATTATATTGAAATTTTCATTTGGAAAACGCATTCAATAAAATTGACTATAATTTCGTCGCTATATTTGTACATAGACATATGCGATGATATTTTATCACCAATAATAATAGTTAAACACCTCCAAGAAATTTTACATAAAATTCGTAAATGAAAATAAAAAATTTATAATAATAATAAGGAAAATGGACACTGATGTAGGTATATAATGAATAGTTGATATGATTATGAATCCTTTTATGGAATCAAATATATAGCGTCTATACTTAAATACAAATTTTCGATTTATAATTTCTAAAAAACGCACTTTATCAAGGGGTGTTTAACGTCGTTATTGTGTGGTGATGTGTGTGTTACTGTATAACAGAGATATATTACATTTACTTTTCACTTAAATTTATGTATAATAAAAATATTATTTACAAAATTATTTTACATATTAATATATAAAATGTATAACATCAATAATTTATATAGATATAGAATTTAAATAGAATTTATGAAATATATATATATATGTATTAAATAAAATGATTTTATTAATTTGACACTGTTTCCCGTAATCTATATATATTTATATATATATATAATATATATATTATAATAGAATGATTCGATTATGCGGTTTTTTAAATAATTGTAATTTTTGTTTAGTTACTATACGGCTGTTGTTGTTGATATACATTTTCTTTAATGCATTGTGATATGGGTGAATTTTGGGCATATTGAAATGGAAAACTCGATTGCAGTAATGTATTCATGCTACGACTACCACCAATTGATGGATTTATTTTAATATTACTGGAATTACTATTATTGTTTTCCATTCGATAGACGGATTTTGATGGTTTTAATAAATATTGATAATTCGTACATGATTGGTATTTGTGCAAATCGCAACATTCAACATCATCATCATCATGGAAAATTTTTTTTTTGGTCGTCAAATCTGTATCCAATGATTTTGTGGATAGATTTGAATTATATTGATGGAAATTTTTGTTTGTTAAAATATTTGAATTTAATATTTTAAATGGTTTAATTGTAGATGATGAAAATAATACCGGATGATTCGTCGTTATACTAGAGGGCGACATAATATTAAGTGCAGCGGGTGTTGGAGATGTGATTTCTGTGGGGGTCATGGTGGTGGTGGTTATCACTTTCGTTGGTGATATTGAATTTCTTTGTTGTTTATTTCTTTGTATTATTGTTGTATTCGATTTTGAATTATTTGACAGTATATTTCTATCATTATACTTATTGGCCAATAACATTTTACCATTTAAATCCGATAAATTAAGATCATTTTTTAAGAATTTTTCTAAACTTTCAATGGAATCCATTAAATTTGGTCTATCTAAGGGCATTTTTGTTATTGGTCTATCTGAACCAAATACATCTTTTTTTATGTTATATTTTTTATGAAATTCATTTGGTACAAATACTATTGTTTGTTCTTCATCTGTGTCTATTACCATATTTACATCATCATTTTTATATGATTCTGTTGATTCTGTATCGATAAACATTGTCTTGTTGTCGGCAATGCCATCATTATTATCATCATCATCATCATCAATAATTATTGTTGTTGAATCACCTGAATCCGCCACGGTGTTTAGAAATTCTACACCTACATTATTATTTGTACATAAATCATCTTCTATTGTATTATTATTATTATCATTATTATTTATCGATAGACATATTTTATTTTGACGGCATAATGATTGTCTACGTTTTTCTGTTATAGATGTACGTATTAAATCACCTTCATATAATTCAAATTCCAATGCATCACCATCCGATTTTGTACTGCTCAATTGTTTAATTAATTTTTTCGATGATGGATAATTATCATTTGTGATGGTTGTAATAGTAGTAGTAGTAGGAGTAGTATTTATTGTAGTACCTTCATCACATACCATTTTTTCACTTGTCATTGTATCAGCTGTTTTATATGACGTTGAAGATACTGTAGATTGATTGGTAATAACAGTCGTTGTAGATGGGCCAGCACCACCGGTCATCGCCAACGGTGATAATGGTTCGGCCATTATTTTCATTAAATTATTTGTTGAATTTAGTGTAATGGCGTCTGTACTATTTCCCACTAGAAAATACGTAATCATTGATCCTTTACCTTTAACATTAATTTTACCACGACATTTTAATTTAAATCCTCTTGGTTCGAGAATTTGATGAATTTCTTGTGTTACTTGGATATGATCACATACACCGGTTGAATCCATTCGACTAGCAACATTTACAGCATTACCCCAAATATCATATTGTGGTTTACGGGCACCAATAACACCAGCAACAACCGGTCCAATATTGATTCCTATATATATAAGGTGCGTATTAAATCAACATGACTTTTTTCGTTTTTTTTAACAAAAAAAATATTAACTTACCAACTCTTAACCGAAAATTATTAAATGAATGTGTATTAACCTCTTCGATTTTTGTAAATAATTGTAAGGCATATTCGGCCATCGATGTAACATGTAAATAATCAACTAAATCACAGGTATTTTCGGTTAATCCAGATGCTGCCATATATGTAGCACCGGTACTTTTAATTTTTTCAATGTATCTAAAATTTGTTTTTTTTGTTAATTAAAACGCAATGTTTCAAAATGAAATGCATTTATCTATATGTATGTATGAATGTAAATACCTAAATTTATCTTCGGCTAATAATTCATCAAAATCAGCTATAATTTCATTTAATAATCGTAAACATTCAACACCTTCATTGTTCGATTCCAATTCAACATAAAATTCTGAAAAATTCGGTATGGACGCAAACATAACACAAACACTATCGCATTGTTCATGATACAAATCCTATAATAAATATATATATAAAAAATCATCACCAATTTTTCGTTTTTTCGAAATAAAACCAAATTATATATGGTAAAAAGTACCTCAATATTTTTATCACGACTTAAAAAATGTTCAGCAACATGAACTGGTAAAATATTTTCCAATAATTTACGATTATATGCCTGTAAATGTTCCATATCTTCTTTTTCATCTATCGGATTCCAATACATATATATTTCAATATAGCAATCAATAAATAAAATATATGCATAGTCATATATTGGGAGTATGCATTAATTCATGCGGTTTTTTTTCGAAAATAATTTTTCGGCTTGATTGTGAAAAAATGGTTATACAATCAATGATCAAAGTATTGTCCATTGGAAGCTACAACATTTCCCCATCGTTCTGGCAGTTTGTGGATTCCATCCGAAAAGAACTTCTCCGGCTTGGTGGTGAAGAACGAATAGAGCCAATATTTGATACCCTGTTCTGAAGTGAAGCGTATTTTGGTGAGGGCATACTGCATTGATTTGAACAAGTAGTAATCAGAAGGGACTATGTCTGGGCTATAAGGCGGGTTAGGTAGAACTTCCCACCCACTGTTTTCCAAATAATTTTGAACCGGTCTTGAAACATGTGGCCGAGCGTTGTCATGATGGAAAATTATCGATTCGTGTCTGGTTGCATATTCTGGTCGTTTTTCCGCAATTACTCTCTTCAAACATATTAATTGCGTTCGGTAGAGTTCCCCTTTGATCGTCTGACCCGATTTCAACAGCTCATAATACAATACACCCTTCCGATCCCACCAAATACAGATCATTACCTTCGCACCATGGATATTCGGCATTGCCGTGGATGTGATGGTTGGCCGGGCTTCACATACGATTTCTTGCGCTTGGGGTTATCGTACAATGAATCCATTTTTAATCACCGCATTGACAATCCGATGCAAAAATGACTTGTTTTTGTGGCGTTGAAGCAACATTTCCGACATACAGAATCGGCGTTTGATATCTCTTGGCTTTAATTCATACAGCACCCAATTTCCAAGCTTTTGGATGAATCCCGATGATTTTAAACGCCTGGAAATGGTTGCTTGATCAACTCCCAATGATTTTGCAAGATGTTGTTGCGTTTGGCACGCATCTTCATCAAGCAATGCCTCCAATTCTTCATCTTCATCATCTTTTTGGTTGTCCGAGTCGTTCATCGCCTTATAAGTTGAAATCGCCACTTTTAAACCGTGAAACCACTTCTGGCACATTCTTTCAGCTAGAGCATGGTCACCATAAACCTCTACTAAAATACGATGACTTTCGGTAGAACTTTTCTTCATGTTAAAGTAATGAAGAAGAACTGCCCGCAAAACACTTTTTCTGGCACAAAGCTCGACATATTCCAATGAATAGAAAAAGATATTGTTTACGCTTCAATCAAATGACATATACTGAAAAAGACGCACAATAACACAATAGCTTTCAAATGAATATAGTCACGGATGAACACGACGCGAAATAATACTAGTAACGCCCACTCTTAGAAAACCGCACGAATTAATGCAATGCAGTATAAAATACCTGTCGCTTGTAATTTCCAAATAAAATCTAATCGATAAGTTGCTTCTGTTTGATGACTATGAAATATTAATGCAATTACAAAAATTACAACAAAAATACCATCAACTATGAACGTTATCAATTGATCTTTCCAATCAAATCTGAATATATTTAAAAGAAACACACACACAAAAATTAACGAAAACGTTAATATTTTTTTAAACCATTAATAACGCATATAAAGCATTTACCTATTCAGATACATAAAATTTAATTGAAGTCCTTGCATTATCGAAACACCAAAATAAATTATACTTAATGTTAGCAATAGTATTATTTTTAAAAAAATACTTAATATTTGATGTACAGCACAATTCATCATTGACAATAGTGTTAATAAAAAGAATGCCTATATAAATAAATTAATGAATAAATTAAAGTATTACAAGTTCAAATATTATTAAATATAAATCTTACATTAATCGTTACATTATAATCACAATGTTTAATTCGATTTAATAGACTATATACAAGGGATGTTGCCAAATTATCACATGATTTATTTGTAGAAAAAAATACAAACTAAAATGCGAAATAAAAAAAAATATTTGTTTTAATATAAAAATATATGGTGATTGAAGGGAATCTTTAAATAAACAAATCGTACAATACTTGAAACAGCTAAACATTTTACAATACAAACGGCTAAAAATGATCCTAATTGAGCACTTGAACGATTACCATGAATTCGTTTTGATAAATTTTTTAACCATAACGTTTGCTAAATATACAGAATATTTTTTAAATCATTAAAAAAAAAAGAACATCAGATGCGGTTAAATTCAAATTAAAGCACATTATTACCTTAACATTACAATTTTTAAATGTAATTAATAAACATATATTTATTAAAATTATCATTAAAAATAAAATTGATAGATAATTAAATCCATTTCTATATACATTATTAGATGATGAACCAAAATAGAGAGAAAAAAATTAAATTAAATATTTTTAAACTTATATTTTTTTTTTCCAAAAAAAACTCGCAAAATATACTTACAATGGATAAATGGTAAATTGCATTAAAACCATACCAGTAAAAATTAATATACTACAATAAAAATATACACATAACATACGATCTGGTTCTAAAATATACTGCGTAAAGATAACATTTGAATTAGTTAATTAAATTAATTAGTTAATTAAATAGCGATTTTATAATTAAATTATACACTTTTTTTGTTCACATACTTTTTGTTCTATTTCAGATTTTTTAAATGATAATAACAATGATTTACAATGTTCTGAACGTAAACGATCTATACTTCGGGCATCGATTGCTGCTATTAAATATTCATTAACTTCATCCTCTGGATCTTTATCCTCGGGAAAACCTAATCTGTATATAACAAAACATTGCGAAATTTAAAAAATTTTAAAAATGAAAAAAAAAAAAAAATTATCTATCATAAAAAAGAACTGATTTTGAAAAAATACGGTTATTTGTCATATTCATAAAAACGCTAGAAACTTTTGATGTAAAAAGGGGGACGTAAATGGAAATTTTTGATTACATAAACAACTAAAAAATCCTAAACAATATCCAATTTTGTATGGTAATTGCGTTTTAGGGATATAGGCAAAATTCTAACTGTAATTGCTTTTTACAAAGTAAAAAAATGTTCTTATTTAACGCGTTTTACAATCCAACTTCTTCACTCGTAGACGGGCCAAAAGGTATTTTGTTTCCTTCTCGGGGAATAAAACTAAACAATACGACCGTCAATTGGTCAACGGAACTTAAATACTTGAGTGTCCTTCTGGACAAAAAACTAACTTTCAAAGCTCATTTGGCGTATGCACAAGGGAACGCGCCCAGAAATACGTTAAAATATTGTATGCGCTTTTGTGCATAGAAAATCCCAATTGAGTATCGAAAACAAGTTATTGAAATATAAATCGATTTTTCGTCCAATACTTCTATATATATGGGAGTAATGTTTGGGTAGACTGCGCTGGTTGCCACAAAAAACAATTACAAATTACTCAAAACAAATGTTTAAAATTAATTTTTGACCTTTCATTCCATTACAGTACAGTACTATCAAAATTACACGTATATACTAGCAAATATTCCCACAATTGAAGTCACCAGTAAAAAATACAATTCTAAGTTTATAAACTCGCCTGCAGGTACTCTAAAAATCCATTAATTTCTTAATTCATCATTTCGTTAGGTTATATTTTGCCATAGTAATTGTGGCATGTCATCCTTAAATCCATTGCCTATCCCTTTTGGCCAATCCTTCCACTGTAATACATTTCAGGCTAAGTTTTTAAAGTAGGTTAAGTTCTTTAGTTTTATTAACCACCAAAAGAGATTTTTGGGCGTTAATTTTCCTCTTATACAAATTAAAATATTAAACACTATATCATGTATCATAAGTAACCAAACTAAACAATATAGCTGTAAATCCCATCATCGGGGTTATGATCATTAGGATTAATATAAATATTATTATTATTATGTATTTCAATTAAATATTTAGGTATAAATAAATAAAAATAAATTTTTCGCCTTACAACCAACAATTCGGTTTTATCGTCCAACAACACAGCCTTCTGTTGTTAGTTTCTTAATTTGTGTCTTTTACGGTGTCGGTAATTAGCCGTACGACCAACCGCAAGGGAAAATACACCTCTGTGTTAAAATTCAGATTCGAAAAATAACCGAAAACACTAAACATATTTTATGCATTCAGTAGGATTCGAACCCACGACCCCAATAAAGTTTAATTTTCTTCTTCTATTTAACGCGTTTTATCATAACCAAATTTTCTTCATAACTTTTCACTGAACCTTTTAATACTGTTTTGTGATAATCAAAAAAAGGTTAGGGAGCTGGTATGGCAAATACCAGATTTCAAATGGTCTAACAGAAAATCCAATGTTATCAGTAAATTGATTTAACTTACTTTGATGCATTTTTTTGTGTACTATGTCCCATCATACGTAATTCCTTTGAAATATTACCATTCATTGATAGTGAATGATGTGGTTTTTTATTCTATATATACAAAGATTAATATAGTTTTCAAAATCTATTATGATTATAAATACAAAATAAAATCATGGATTAATACCGGCTGATATGTATCACCAGGTACAATTAAATATGTTTCAATTTCATGATCTTTTAAATGTGAATTCCTTTCGCCACCACAACCATCTTCAACTTCATAATCACCATCTAAACATTTTAACGTTTCTTTTGTTATATGAACACGTCTTTATAAAAAATTGATTTAATATTAGTAGATTTTTAATCGGAATAATCATTTAAATAATTGTAATAATATATACTAACCCTGGAATACCACCACTTTCCATATGATTGGCTAATGTAACATCATTTGACCATACATCAAATTGCCATTTAATTAAACCTAAAACACCACAATGAACACGTCCCGTATGTATACCCACTCGCATATTAATATTTACAGCCATTACTTCTCTTACCAAACTGTAACGATAAACGTTGAATCGTAATAATAATATAAATGAAAGAAATTTTTTTTTATTAAAATATACATACGCAATTGCATCAATCATATCTAATCCCATTTCAACGGCACAATGTGCATGATCTGGTCTTGGTTCTGGTAATCCCGATACACAATAATAACAATCACCTAATAATTTTATACGTAAACAATGATGTTCGGCTGCTAAACGATCAAATCTGGCAAATAATTCATTTAATAAACGTACTAATTCTTCGGCCGTACATTGATCCGATAAACTTGTAAAACCACAAATATCAGCAAATAATATACTATAAAAATTTTGGAATATAGAAAAATCAAAATCAGCACATGAATGAAAAAGTATATATATCATTTGGATTGAAATGTGCGTAGGCTAACATAGAAAAACCTATTCAATTAGTAGTTGCCTTCAAGGACGATACAACGATTATAGCGTTCGTACAAGTTTTCTATATCATTTTTATAATACGATTTGTCTTTAAGTCTCAAAATAAGTCTCAGTTTCGGCGATTACCTGGTCATCGGCGCTAAATGTCTTTCCAACGAGCATTCTATTGAGGTCTGAGAATAGAAAAAAGTCGCTGGAGGCCAGATCTGAAGAAAACAGTGGATGCGGAAGCAATTCGAAGCCCAATTCATGTAATTTTGCCATATCGTTTTCATTGTTGTTTTTGGGCGATTGTGAGCTCGCGCGGCACCCACTTTGTACAGAAATTTCGCATACCGAAATATTCATTCATTCACAATATGCCCATTACGTTCCTTTGATATCTTTAGAGAGTATCAGCTATCTCGATCAACTTCACATTACGGTCATCCAATTTTGTAGACCTTTCGTCAGACAACCTCTTTGGTGCCTCCACTGCGTGCATCGTCCTCGGTGCTCATTACGACTCGTTTAAACTTAGCAAACCATTTCTCATTGATTGATTTTCGTGGTTCAGAGCCCGAACAACGTTTATCAAGCCAAACCTTGGCTTCAACAGTGTTTGTTTTGGGAAAAAAAGCAATGCTTTATTAACACACGAAATTCCCTTTTCTCCATTTTTTTTTAAAACTAACATTCGTTGCTTCACTCAACAAAAAGCTATAGTTCGACAACGGTCAAATTTCGACACGCACCTTTTGGAGGTTAGGGCTAACTAAAAATATCAAATGGATTTAATGCTTGCAGCATCATTTATATTTCGGCCTACGAACTATTCAGCCGGCCTGATATGTGATTTAAAATTCCAGTTATATTTACCTAACATTATCATGTTGTTGTATATAAATTTTATGAAATTGTGCTTCACGTGGTTTACCCGCAATATCATCTTTCATTTCCATTGCAACATGCCGTGGTAATACTGATAATAATAATTGTTCCTATATAAATTAAATAAACATACTTCTATAAATATCATAACATTTGAAACAATATTATTTATATTAAATAAAAAATACTTGTTGTTGATTTTCCCGTTGTGTACGTAAACGTGCTTCAACACATTGTCGTGTTTCTAAAAATGCTTTTCGTTGTGCTTTTTCCTTGGGCCAATGTGTAAAAACACCAGCAATATTTGTGCATAACAATGCAATTATTGTACAAATTAACTAATTTAATTTGAAAAAAAAAATGGAATATGTTTTATAACAAATCAAAAAAAAATAAAACAAAACTCTATACAAAATTTATTATTTATACTTGTGACCAATTTGTTTCTTGAACACCATAAATTCCAGCATATAATTGAGCTACAGTTAATATTATACCACCAATGATTGCTTCACGTAAACGTACCGGAAGCATTGTATATGTCATATAAACAAAAATTATTGTACATCCATTCGCTGATGTTGTTTCTCTATATATATCATTTTTTTTTTTTTTCGATTTTGGAATATACACAAATTTATAATCGCATAGTTGTAAGTTATGTATTAGAGGAAGTTATATATATAGTAAGTATACGAGTTAGATACGCGATTGGGAAGACTTTTTTTATATGATCAATAAATCGAGATGTTGGAATTTTTTTGAATATTGTTTTAAGCTTATAAATCACTACTCACCTTGGATTTGAAGAATAAAATATTGATATTTCGATGATCAAAAAAGTTACAATTATAACATATGATACTAAAATTAAAAATATTTCATTCATTGCTGGTTTCGATAGGATTACAAGTAATACTGAAATTATATAAATAAGAAAAGAATATATTGGAAATGTTATAAAACATTTAACAATAATTAGTTATAGTAAATCAACCGATCGATTGCAGGTGCTGATCAGTCAAAATAAAGACGAAAAATTGTTTATTCCTTTAACTTTTTGTCCGAATAATTTGAATAATGATAGTGTAAGTCCGTACTTTTAAATAATTTATCGCACAAAAATCGTTCTAGTATCAGGGATTGAGGATTGCGAAAACTGCCGTACGGCCGCTAATTCACTTGAATGCTTACATCAAAGCCTTAACCTTTATGTCAAACAACTATACGGACTCAATAAATAAAAGATAATGATTTGAAAATTAAAACTTACCCGTATAAATCATGGCACAACTTGCAAATACTGATATTAATATTATTGCTTTTATTGAAATTGAATTTGATTGAATTTCTTTTGATGATATTTCTTTTGATGGTGCTGGTGTTGTTTGTGCCAATAATGAAAATGAATTTGTTTTATTAACTATATTAAATTCGTTATTTTGTACTTGTATAATATTATTTTTATCATTATCGATTATGGTAAAATTTTCAATTCCATTATAATTTAATCTGTTTTAGAGTGAAAAACATATTCATATTAAATATTGATTATCGCACGTGAATTCCGTAAAAATGGAAAAAATTATAATACCTTTCTATTGATGTGGATCCATTTATTCCAAAACCATATTGACCATCTGCGACGTCAACGATGTCTTCATTTTCATTATTATGATCATCAGGACTGTCAGGAACATCAATAAAGTGATTAGTGCTATTATTATTACTATTATAATCTTTAATTGATATAAATATTATATGCACACTGGCTAAACATAATACAAGGGCAAGTAATAAACTTAAAATATGTGTTGTATTGCTTTGATTCATCCGCAAAAAATATCGTTGGTATAACATTTCAACCTAAATAAATATAAATATAAAAAAAAATTCAAGTTACATAAAAAGTATAGTTTATATATAGATATAAAGGAAATAAATGATAAATATACAGGTACAGGTGGTATTGAAAGAATTATTACTCTATTAAGTGCCAAACCAAATAAACGGAATTATAAAAAAACGCAGACCTACGCGGAACACAGACGCACGCCTGCATACGCAGAAATAAACAAAAGCGAACACAATGAATCATGTCATGAGCCCTTTAAATTATCTTTTTATATGATTATTTTTTATTTATAATTCGAAAATGTTTGTTGAAAACACTTAAGCAATTAAAGAAACGTTGAATATTGGTCAACTTCAGCGTGCGTTCACGTCGACCTGCGTCTGCGCTTTACGTTCTGCTCACTTACATATGAATTGTAATATTGAACTTCTACGCGCGCACACCTACGTTGGCGTAAGTCTGTGTTTTTTCTATCTGTTTGGCACTTTACTAAATTATCATAGAAATCGCGCTGGACACGCAATCAAAGGCATAACTAACTTCTAAACTGTGTAGTATAACAAAGTCACATTCATGTGGATACCTGGACATAGTGGAATGGATTGCAAGGAAAGGGCAAACGCTAACGCAAGAAAGAGCTCTGCTCGCCCAAATATTCACCATTGGCTATCTATCTTTCTCTAGCTCGAGCTGAAAATCCCATATAAACGGGACATTTAGCTCGAGCTAACCCGAGAAATAACACACTGTCGTTGGCTCGAACTATCGACACTTTTTTTCTATATTTATTTTATTTATTTACCATTCTGTCATAATAAATAAATTTCAAATTTCGTATATTATAATGCAAATTTCGATAAATTCACGTCCTAAAATACATACTTTTGTCATATTTGTCCTAAACAAATCAGTGAAAAATTTTAGCTCGAGCTAAAACAAAGCAACATAAACAATTCAGTTCGAGCTCTATGCACATATACATATCCATTGTGTGGTTTATCTAACAAAGTGATTAAGACAATATTAAGAGAACTGCTTCTAGAAAAGTCCAAGAACCACTGAAATGACACCAATGGCGGTAGACACTCGAAAATCTTTATTCCTGTGTATTCAAAGAGGTTGAACAAACAAATTCTCAACCTAAACAAAACGAACACTAGACTAGTGATCGGATATTTCACCGGACACCATAATCAAAGAGCTAATTTGGAATAGCTAATTTGGGCTAATGTCCATATTCATTAGCCCAAATTAGATTGAGGGTACAGCACAATTACCTCGAGTGGTCAAGTGTTTCGGGGATTTAACACCCAATCCATTTTATCTAATCTAATCTAATCTTATCATAGTATATAATACATGAAGATTGAATAGTGTGGTATTCAAATAATTAATCGGTTTTTAATTTGAGTTATATAATCATTTGATATCTGATTTTTTTCGTTCGTATATTCGTATTTTATCTTCAAAACAAAAATACGAGGCTTTCGTAAACAAACTAAAAAAAACGCGCTCACATCGCGAACCTTCGTAAATAATTTAAAGCTGTCAAAAATACGAAAATTTCATTTACGAAGATATTTCGTATCGAAGTGAATGTCCCTTCTATGAAGGAAAATGTAACGAGATGTAACTTAAGCAAAAAAAAAATTCACCACACTTACCTGTAAATTTTTAAATTGTCTTGTACTACATAATTTGAAAATTAATTTATTCAGTCTATAACATAATGATAATGTTGAGCTATGTTGATTATAGGATTGATTTGAATTCATTGTATTTTCTTTATCATCATGACCTATATATTATATAATTATACAAAAAAAACATAACATTCATATGCTTGTATTGTGCGTTTCGATTATCGACGAACATAAACAATGCGTTGTTATTGACATGTGTATTTTACCTGATAAAAATGGTTGTTGATGTACATCTTTATTTATAATTGGTGTATTACATGTTGATCCCGAATGTGTTGATCCAACGGAACCATCAACATTAAAACGAGTAACACCAACCTATAAATTGCAAATAAAATATTCCGCGTTACATCAATACATTAAATGATTTTTATTTTACCATATAATAATTTTATATACCGCCATTAAACTGCTACTAACAGATGACCGTCCCTTATTTGATGAGGCTGTATTAAAATGTTGAATAACTTCCCAATTGGATTTTTTTGGTGTTGTTGTGGTATGTTGTATTACGGATGAAGATGATGATGAACTTTGTTGTTGTAATTGTAATTGAGGATGATGGTGGTGATGATGTGGATGTTGATGTTGTTGTTGTTGGTGTTGATGTGGATGATGATGTTGTAGTTGCTGTTGATTTGATATTTGTTGTGTATGACATTGTGACTGTTGTTGATTTACCGCTGATTGAACTTGTAATTCTAATGACATTTGTTGGGTACGCGTTTGCCGTAAAGAAGTTGAACGTCTTGTCATACCTATATATATATATATATATATATATATATATATATATATAAATTTTCCTCTTTAATATCATAAGATTTTCTTTTTTGTTTTATTCATATACTATTGGGAGTATGCATTAATTAGTGCTGTTTTCTAAGAGTGGGAGTTACAATTTCGCCTCATGTTCATCCGTGACTATATTCATTTGAAAGCTACCGTTATTGCGCGTCTTTTTCAGTATATGTCATTTGATTGAAGCGTAAGCAACATTTTTTTCTATTCATTGGAACATGTCGAGCTTTGTGCTAGAAAAAGTGCTTTAAGGTGTTACCGAAAGTCATCGTATTTTAGTAGAGCTTTATGGTGGCCATGCTCTAGCTGAAAGAACGCGCCAGAAGTGGTTTCCACGGTTTAAAAGTGGCGATTTCAACTTATAAGACGATGGAACTTAGAAGACTACCTGAACAGCAAAAAAAGTTTGAAGATGTAGAATTGGAGGCATTGCTTGATGAAGATGCGTGCCAAAGCAACAAGATCTTGCAAAATCATTGGGAGTTGATTTCCTAATAATTTCCAACCATTTCCAGACGTTTACAAGCATGTTGCTGTTAAAAGAAATATTACTTCAACACCACAAAAAACAAGTCATTTTTGCATCCGATTGTCACTATTGATGAAAAATGGATTCATTACGATAACCCCAAGCGCAAGAAATCGTATGTGAAGCCCAGCGAACCATCAACATCCACGGCAAAGCCGAATATCCATGGTACCAAAGTAATGCTCTGTATTTGGTGGGATCAGAAGGGTGTGTTATATTATGAGCTGTTGAAATCGGGTCAGACGATCAAAGGGTACCTCTACCGAACACAATTAATTCGTTTGAGGAGAGCGATTGGGGAAAAGCGACCAGAATATGCAACCAGACTCGTTCAAAACTATTTGGAAAACAGTGGGTGGGAAGTTCTACCTCACCTGCCTTATAGCCCCTTCTGATTACTACTTGTTCAGATCACCGGATCACACGTGTGTGAGAAGTGAGGTTTCAGTACAGGGTATCAAAAATTATCTCGATTCATTCTTCACCACCAAGTCGGAGAAGTTCTTTTGGGATGGAATCCACAAACTGCCAGAAAGGTGGGCACATGTTGTACCTTCCAATGGACCATACTTTGATCATTGATTTTATAACTATTTTTTCACAATCAACCTTAATTTTCGAAAAAAAAACCGCATGAATTAATGCATACTCCCAACATATGTTATAATTTTAATTGGGTGAAACTACAAATTCTACAATTTTCTTTCATA
This sequence comes from Dilophus febrilis, assembly GCA_958336335.1. Taxonomy (NCBI): domain Eukaryota; kingdom Metazoa; phylum Arthropoda; class Insecta; order Diptera; family Bibionidae; genus Dilophus; species Dilophus febrilis. The sequence goes on from OY284470.1 coordinate 28,720,788, forward strand.
CATTATTAGAACTATATTATTTATACCTCTTAATGATAAACGTTTTGTCCAATCTTTTTTTGTGCTTTCCGATGAATGTGAACGATTTAAAGGTGGTGGTGGTTGACGTTGATTATTTGATGATGGCTGATGTTGATGATGATGATGATGATGTGTTGCCATATTATACAAATTTTTAATTTATATATTTTATTAACGTTGTTTGATTTATTTGTTATATTTTGCTGATTTTCCATTTGATGTGATTAAAATAACATGAAAAATAGAATATAGTTTATATATAAATATATATAGTTATAAAATAAAATAAAGATTTATTTAATACTATATTGTTTAATTACGTCGCTTAACGGAAATGTATCGTAATTAATATGTGTATTATATATATAACAATTTAATTTCATTAAAAAATTTCTTTATACACAGTTCGACAATTAATATTCCGGACTCAAACCATATCTCAATAACCAGTGGGACGATGTATGTGATGCTCATGCATCAATTCAAACATGCTTTTTGAAGCTTGATGTTTTCTCTATCGTCTGTAAAAATTTCATTGCAATTGGTTGACAAATAAAAAAGTTATGACGTTTCTTGTGAAACAATATTTAAGTTGAAGTAGAAATTTTAACATGGAACAAAGAGCAGTCATTAAATTCAACGCAAAGCTTGGTAAATCTGCACCAGAAACGTTCAAATCCATGCAGCAAGTTATTGGCGATAATTGTATGGGTGGAACACAAGTTTTTGGGTGGTATAAACGATTCGTGGATGGCTAAAACATAGGCTAAAAGACAAGAAAAGTTCCATCGAAAATCAAGACAATCCTCGTATAATTTTTCGATAGCAAGGGAATTATCCATAAAGAATTCGTTCCAACTGGTCAAACAGTCCACTGACTGACTGCTCATATTATATCGAAGTGTTGAAGCGTTTGATGGGCAGGGTTCGTCGTATTCGACCTGAATATCGTGAATCAGATAGTTGGTGTTTGTTACACGATAATGGACCAAGTCACACTTCACTTATTGTTCATCAGTTTTTGGTTCGAAATCAAGTCTGTGTGTTAAATCATCCACCGTATTCACCTGATTTAGCACCATGTGACTTCTCCTTGTTCCCAAAACTTAAAACGAAATTGAAAGGATGTTTTTTTGAGGATATTGAAACCATTCAAACAGCATCTACACGCGCACTAGAGGCAATACCACAAAATGAGCTGGAACACGTATATGAATCATTATTAAATTGATGTAACAGTTGTATTGAATCAGGAGGAGAATATCTTGAATAAATAAAAAAAAAAAATTCAAAAATCGTGTTTTTAATGTATTTCCTATGACCAGTCCGGAATATTAATTGTCACACTGTGTATATAGAGAGAATTGTTTTTATACTTTATCGTAATTTCTTTTTGGTTTGTTTATTTATATTCCTTTTAAAATTTATCTATTTATTTAAATTAATTTATGTATAAATTATTTAATTATATTATTTTTTAAAAAAAAAATTTGTTATTTTATTACATGTCTTAGTATTTCGTTCGTTATATTAATTATATAAATAAACCTTCAATATATTTTACGGATGTGCCATAACCGCCGAACCGAGTGTGTGTATATTATTTTGTATATTATACGATAATGATGTTGAATATATAATTTCTATTAAATAAAATACATAAAGAATTTGCGTATATACATTTCTGTGCTATAAATATTATATATATATCGTTAAGTATTAGCGTTACGAAACTAAACCTTGCTATATACTTAATTTTATTATACACTCTCTAAAAAAGATCCATAACAAATAGCCATAGATCCCATAGATCTTTAAAGAATAAAAGTTTCCTATATCGAAAATTTTGACTCTGAAAAATATCAACCCAAAATTCTAACGAAATTTTCGGTTATTTTTCGAATCTGAATTTTAACACAGAGTTTGTATTTTCCTCTTGCAGTTGGTCGTACGGCTAATTACCGACCCCGTAAAAGGCACAAATTAAGCAACCAACAGAAGGCTGTTATTGGACGCTAAAACCAGATAGTTGGTTGTAAAGCGAAAAATTAATTTTATTATTTATACAGTAAATCTTTATAATGAAAATGAACAAAAGATAATTTGAACAAAAGAATGTCTGCATCTGACAGTTTCTAATCTGAATGTATCGCCGGTAAACATAAAAAAAACACAATCAACAATACATTGCTGGCGGCTTCAATAAATCGATTAATTTTGCAACAAATTTACCTATAAATCAATGTAAAATATTAAGTGTATATCTATATAGGGTAAAACAGTTTATAGTCTTAAAAATATATAGTTTACAGTGTTAGTATAGGGTTTACCGCAAACCGTATGCAAAATTAACGCCGCGATAATGATGAAAACGCGAGATTATAAATTAAAATGCGATATATTTGTAAAATACTTAATTATATATAATTATAAAAATATATATATTTTTTTATCTAAATGATGAGTGCCACAAAACGATTCTGTAAAATTATATTCATTCAGTTTTTTTTTTTAAATTAGTTTATATTAAAATTTTAAAATTAGATTATCAAAATCCAATTTGATTTTATATATATTTGAATCGTTATATATATTTACATTATACATTTATTTTGTATATATACATAAAAAAATAATAATCATATATCGATATATATACCAGTATATATATTTTTTATATACATTTTTATGTATTTTTTTTTTTTTTTGATATTAAATGTGAATGTATACTTATTTATTTTTAAGATTGTTTATTTTAAATAAATATTTACTTATTATACAAAATCCGTTGAACAGCAAAAAAAAGCCATTATATATACAGAAAATTTATAATGCAACAGAAGAAAAATTGAATTTATATATATATATGCTTCGATTAAACTAAATTCAAATTAATTTAAAATCGCGATTAATTTTTGTAACTGCGTTTGGTTTATATCGCATAAAAATATATATGTATATATATATACGTATATAATATAAAATATAAATTGAAAAACTATATGCTGACAATTTTCACGTATATTTGATACAAAAAATAAAATCAATTTTGGATTTTAGAGGAGGAAGAATTGGTAAAAGTATATTTTTGTGTTAATGGTTAATTATGCGTTTTGGGAAATTGTTAGCCATATTTCTAAAATAATAATATCGAATATTCGCTGAAAGAGACATGTCTAATTAGATAATTTATAAAAATTAATTTTCCTGAAAATCGAGTTTTCTAAATGTTCTATTTTTTCTAATTAGCGACGCCGACACAAATTAACAAAAAACAACAAATTATGAACTTATAAAAGGCAGAAACTCGAAAATAAAGCATTGCGATTTCAACCCCTATACCGCAGGGATACCGGTTAAGGTTTACCGCTCACACATATATCGCGATGCAAGCGGATGTAGTAAACCAAAATACCTGAATTTTTTTTTTGTTTAAAGCTGTGATAGACCTCTTATCGAGCAACAAGATTGTTAAAAAATTATTGAAAATGTCGAATTTGGTGTCATTAAAACGTGAAATGCGGACAGCATTACTTTTTTGTTTTCGTTTGAAGGAAACTGCTGCAGAAACACATCGAATGCTTGTAAAAGCTTATGGCGATAACAGTTTATCAGAAAGAACATGCAGACAATGGTGTCATCGATTCAAAAGTAATGATTTTGATGTGGAAGACAAATAGCGCCCGGGACAGCCGAAAAAGTTTGAGGACAACGAATTGCAGTCTCTATTGGATGAAGACGACACGCAAATTCAACAAGAACTTGCAGAACAAGTAGAAGTTGCTCAACAAACCGTTTCGGGTCGCAAATGGGAAAGATCCAAAAGGTAGGAAAGTGGGTGCCACATGAATTGACTGAAAGGCAACAAGAAAATCGTAAAACCATCTGTGAAATGCACCTTCAACGATACAAAAGGAAGTCTTTTTTGCATCGAACAGTGACTGGTGATGAAAAGTGGATTTATTTGAGAATCCGAAACGCAAAAAATCATGGGTTTCAGCAGGCCAGCCAAGGTAATTTTCCTTCATGACAATGCACCATCACACAAAGCAATACCGGTCCAGGAAACGTTAAACGCGCTTAACTGGGAAGTTTTATCGAATGCGGCTTATTCCCCAGACTTGCCTCCTTCAGACTACCATTTGTTTTCATCGATGGACCACGCCCTTAAAGACCAGCACCGGTATACTTGGGCAAAACTTCTGAAGAACTCGAAAATGGGGTCTCTGACTGGTTTTCACCAAAGGAAGAACAATTTTTTTGGCGTGGTATCGCCTGAAAGGTGGCAGGTGGACAAAATGTGTAACTGGCAATGGAAAATATTTTGAATAAAAATTTTTTGTGTTTTCGACCACAAAAAATGTGTATTTCACGTAAATAAACGGCAGACATTAACCGGTATACCTGGTAAATGAAAGGTTTTGTACATTATGGATAAATCGAACATTTTTCATAATAAACGTTCATGCCCCTACGCAGAAAATAAATATGCAAAAGCTCAATCGAATTTACAATAATGCCATGTCATGTCATGGTGTCCCTCAACAGTCTTCTGTTGTTAGTTTCAAAATTTATTGCTTTTTAGGACTTTGCGGTAATTTGCCGTACGACCAACCGCAAGGGAAAATATTCAACTCATTTGTGTTAAAATTCAGATTCGACAAAAAACCGGAAACACAAAACATATTTTAGGTTTTAGGTTTAGGTAGGATTCAACGAACCCACGACCCCAAAATTTTGTTACAATTTTTAGGTTGGCATTTTTACCATTTACGTCACAGAACCACATTTCACAATGTTAAACAATATGATAATCACCAGAGCACATTTCCATACAAGAACATACACAACATGGCGTTCAAACATTCATCATGCGTTCGACATACTGAATGTAAGGAGCTGTATAGGGGGCCTAGAATTGATTCTGATCATTATCTCGTAAGAGCTTTGTTCATAGATATCATATGTTAGTGCAAATGGTCATGAAGTCATTACGAGAGGATTCAATTTATAAGATCTCAAAAATGATCAAATAAAGTAACATTATACCAGGATAAATGGGTGGACTGGTGGTAAATTCGTTTGGATAAATTGGTGGAGTTAAATACATTCTTTCTGCTGTTGAAGCAAACAATTTACATTCGTTCAGCAACATTTTTTTATAGCAGAAACAACAACGTAGAATTGGATGTCAAATATTTACTGAATTCTTCTGCTGATGTTTATGTTTCTGTTGTATGCGACTCCGATGCTTTAGATTTCCTTAAAATCGGATATGATTTCTCTATGTGATTCGATGTATAAGAGAAACCAATATTTTTGCCTAAAGAAGAACCTTAAGAATCAGCATATATATTACATTAATAGATGTATCGCATAAGAAAAAGATCTATGTGGTTAAATCTTGATTTAACAATTCAATTTTTACCTTTAATATTACTATATAAAAATTGGCGATGATAAACAAATAAACAAGCGACTTCAACTCGTATATCTATTCCTGCTAAAAGGAAAATATGATCTTATATTATCGTATTGTACAATGCTTGAAATAAGATTATTTTTATATTACCTGTTCAACCACAATCAAAACTCTAACGATGTTCTGGCTTCATCTCAATATCTATATAGTTCATTTAGGTTATTCGCTTTTTGATTCATTTATTTTGTGAACAGTATTTCGAAATCGATTGAAGATTGAAATCGACGTAAAATTGTAAAAGTCCCAAAGAATATTCAAAACATTAACAAAAAATACTCGTCACTTCTTGACGATTATTTATAAACGTACGCGCGTATATAACCGGCTCAATGTAAATATATATGGTATAATATAAACTAAAGAAATAAATACTTATAAAAATACTATATATATATATATATACATTGTTTAAATAGAAAATGGTCATATTTAATATAAAATTTTTTAATATCATATACCAGGGTGTATAATAATAACATAATATTTACTTTTATATATACAATATATATGAAAAAAAATATATATATACGAACAATAAAACAAAAAAGGTAAATAAGTAATAATAATATTAAATATATAGATACAAAAAAATCCTTATTCAATAAGGGAATTGGACATAGAAAATATATACATATTCATATATAGTTATATTTAAGGAAAAAAAACACATTTCTATTATATTTTTATTTCATTTTACGTCATATGCCATATACAATAAATAAGACGTTCGTTTTATTATATATTTTTAATATAAAATACATATGTCCTTTGTGTAATTATTTGAATAAAAGAAGAAGAAGACCCCATCATATACATATTGTATATATGATGACCGGCAATTAAACTCAGTAAACAAATTGTGTAAAAAAATAAGAAAATTATTTAGGCCCCCCAAGTATATTTTCATAATACAATATATTAAATATATAATATTTGTATTAATTAACAAAGCATTTGTTAGTATTCCTATATATACGACTGTGATTTAGTTCAGTTTACAAATTACTTAATTTTTTTTTTGGTTTCTTTTTTTCTCTCTGTATATTTAAACGTAATTAATCCTTTTTTTTTCTTTAAATAATACTTACGTTCCTTTTTTTTTCAAATAATACTTATCATTACCGCAGGAGTAGGTGAGAGTAGAAAATATTAGAAAAGAGTAGATTTATTCTACTCACAATCAGCAGAATCTTACCGTCTGTTATCTGATCTTATACCTACTCTTGATGGTAATCGAAAGGAATGAAACTTTTTTTTTCTTTTAATTGATTGCCATTATCAATTAAAAGAATGAAAACTGATTTCTTTTTAAATTAAATGCCTTGGAATCTATATTCAGAATTGATGTTTTATAATTTGGACAATTTCTTAAATTAAATAAAATTCTATTTGAAATCATTCGAATTGATTATCTATATTAATATGTAGGAAAATTTCCAAATTATATATATACAAAATTGTTTAAAATCTTATAACATAGAATTAATTTCCTGTGTTAAAGAAAATTCGTAAAATACGTACGTAAAATATTACATCGGGGTTTCTTCACAGACTTTATTTTTTAATACATTTCCTTTGTGTAATTCTTGTTCTATAGAATCTATTCAAAATTATAATATTCTATATATGAATTTTATTATAAACAAAATTTTTTAAAAATCTTTCAACCAAAATCAAACAAAATTCTTTATAGAATATCGCTTAAATCTCTTGAATTACCTCCAAAAGAAAATTCATTATATAGAGTCTTATCGCAGGCAGGATTGTATATTATAAATATAAGAAAATTTCTTATTAAACATAATTCTATAGAAATCTTTACATCATAAGATTCATATTTTTTTCTATATATAAATATGGTATTGAAATATTTCTTATATTAAGCAACGTTTTTTTATCAATATTGGGAAATTGCTCTTGAAGAAAAATATTTAGAATCTCATTATCAGAATTTTAAATTTTAGTAGTAATAGTTCCATGATTAAACAAAATTCTTTAGAATATACGCTCAAGAATTGAATTTCTCCCAATATAAAAAGTTTATATATTATCAAACAAAATTCTATATATAGAATATCTCGTATAATATCTCGAAATCTATAGCTCGTCACTATCCAAGAAAATATCAAGATCAAGTGTTTTGTTCAAATTATTTAAAATTATACCATCAAAATGCAGGTAATCATATTTTAAAATTCATATTTTTTCTCGTAAAGTTGATAACTTTATACATTTGTCACCATTTAAAACCAATTTTTATTAACAAGACATCAATTATTAAATGAATTAAGATCACACTGAAACATATTAAAAAATCATCTACCGTCGCAATGGATTTATAGATCTTTATACATCGTCGGCATATATCAAGCATTTGAGAGTGTTTAAAACCCAAAGTAAAATCATTAATAAATAATACAAATAACAAGGGGCCAAAAAGACTCCCCTGAGGAGTCTCAAGGGTTTATTAAAAAAAAAATAGTCCATGGATCAACCAAGAAATCAATACAATCCATTAATATATCGATGATGGAATACCATCCGGGCCAAACGAATAATTTTTATGACATCCCGTGATAGTAAAATTTATGCCAGTCAGATAATCAAAGGATTGAATATTAGAATCACAGAAATTCAGAAATTATCAAAGGTATAAGAAGACATAAGAATATAAGTAGAAGAATATGTAGAAGGATCATAAGACGATTTAAAAAAATTCTATATATAGAAGAAAATTATAAAAAAAATTTCTGTAAATAAATATATTTAACTCAAAAACGTTTTCAAATAATTGTTTTTAATAAAAGAAATAAAAAACAAAGTTAAATAGAGGTTTTTGTGTGAGATTTAAATGAATAAAACCTTAAATTTAATATTTAAATTTTTAAGTTTAACTATGTACATATAAAATAAAGATTAAAATAACTCTCAATTCCTATATATGATGTTGCAATGCGGTTCATTCAATAAAGGTTTGTGAATGTGCGGTTGTTTGTTTGTTTATTTTTCTCAGGTGTATACACGCATTATTTATATATACGCAAAAACAAAAAATAAATAAATACATCCCCTACTTGTTGTTTTTCCCTTTATATGTATATATCTATATATAAATGTGATACGATTTTGGTATATATGTTTACCATCTATATATATCTAAATATATTTCATTATTATTTCTACAAAACTTTTAATACATTTCCTTTGTGTCAGAGAGAGTGATATACAATAAAGGAAATGTATTTATAGAATTGTATTTATTCTGAATTGAATTTTTTTCTGTTTTTTTTTTTTTTTGATTATATATAGAACGTTCAAAATATCATACAAAAGATATGTTAAAGAACAATATATCTAAAATAAAAAAAGTAATGATGTTTATCAAAGTGAATATATGTGTATGTGAATGAATTATATTTATTATATTGGGTATAGGAATTAATAATGCGGATTTAGATAACAGATGGCGCACCTAGCGTTGATTGTATCGCAACACACTGCGGCAATTTTTTTTTTTCGTCTGTCATTAGGCTAAAAATTGCAGTATGTGTCATTTCGTTGAAGTGTAAACAACAAAGTTTTTTATTGCATCAAACATGTCGAATTTCGTGCCTGCAAAAGTGGTTGTGCGGTTTAGTTACATTCTTTCATTTGAAGAAAACCGCTGCTGAAAATTATCGTTTGTTGGTTGAAGTTTATAGTGGACATGCTCCAGCTCAAGCAACTTGTGAACGATGGTTTGAACGCTTCCTCATCATGAACTTGCAATGGCGTTGAATGTCGACCAAACAACCATTGGCAAACGTTTACATGCAATGGGAAAGATTCGAAAACTTGGAAAATGGGTACCACATCAAGAATGAAAATCAACTCAAAGCACGAATCGAAACATGCAAAAAACGTCTTGCAGAGCACAGCATAGTTTATTGAGTCGAATTGTCACTGGCGATGAAAAGTGGGTCTATTACGATGACCCCAAACGTAAAGCATCATATGTTGATCCCGGCCAACCATCAACTTCACAATCAAAACGCGATATTCATTGCCAGAAGCTTATGCTGTGTATTCGGTGGGATCAGAAGGGTGTGGTATATTACGAGCTGTTAAAACCGAATGAAACGGTTACAGCTGAACGCTACAGACGCCAATTGAACGAACTGGCAAAGAAATTGAACGAAAAGCGACCATTGATAGCTCGAAAACACCACAAAGTTTTTTTTCATGATGACAACGCCAGACCACATCTTGCAAACATCATTAAAGAAAAAATAAAGAGGCTCGGTTGGGATCATATTGATCACCCCCCGTACTCTCCAGACCTTGCTCCTTCTGATTACCATTTGTTCCGATCAATGCAGGTCAGCCTTGGCATTCGCTTTCGAAATGCTGAAGATGTGCAAAAATGGGTCGATGAATGGATTGCCTCGAAAGATAAGGACTTCTTCAAACGAGGAATCAACCAACTTCCTAAAAGATGGGAGGAAGTCATAGCTAACGACGGGCAATATATTGGTTAATGTACTCATTCATTTTGTTATACAAATAAATGCCATTTTCAAACCAAAAAATCCGCATTATTAATTCCTACACATAATATATATCGGAATGAAATTATATTATTTATCCTATTTATTTCTATAATCGCAGTATAGAAATTATATATACATTATTAGTATTCCGGAATTAAACATTAAAAATAAAATGTTCAAAATGTAATTAAAAATAATTATGTTTATATAGTTATTTATTTCTTATTTATATATATAGCGCTCATAAAATTGCAATAAAATTTTTTATTCTGTGTTTAATTCGTATATTGTATAATAATAAAAAAAAAATTAGAATAGAAAAAAATTCATTATATTTAGATAGATAAGTGTAGAAGATATTTAAATTATATTCAAATACTTTTTCCGTTGAGTTTTCCACTTCAAACTATTGACTTGGTTTGTCCGAATCCGATGCTTTCGGAACACGTTTATTCAATTCTATCTCTGGTCCATATCAATAAAAGGTATTATAAGTCATTTATATTTTGCAATAAATCAAATCCCCAATACACATCATTTTGTATATCCCGCCCTACTAAGCACAAAATTGTAACGCATATTAAAATGAAAATAATTTGAACACATACTCGCCATATAGAAGTTTATAGAAAAGCATTGTAATGTAATCCATATTTGAAATTCCAAAGGGTTTGTTTGGAAATTTTAGCATCGTTGATTAAATATAATATGGAAAAATGCATATAAAAATCTATAGAAAGCAAATTCAAATATAAAAAAGTATAGATACCACTTAGAAGATTTCTCCGAAGTTTATGCCAATGGAAATGTTTCCAATACTAGCGTCGATAACTTGGTATAGGAACGTATAAGAAAGTTTTTGGTGATTTAACCAATTATAACCTGAAGGTTCCTCTGAAATATAGTAGTAAAAATGTTCAATATGTTATGAAAAAAAAAATCCATAAGAAATATTAGAAAATTACAGAATATTTTTTGAGGATGATTTGACACATACGCTGAACGATGTTTGAATAACTTCATAGAAAAATATATAGAAAAATGTCGGTGTATAAAAAATAAATAAAAATAAATTTTTCGCTATACAACCAACAATCTGGTTTTAGCGTTCAACAACAGCCTTCTGTTATTAGTTACTTAATTTGTGGCTTTTACGGTGTCGGTAATTAGCCGTACGACCAACCGCAAGCGGAATATACAACTCTGTGTTAAAATTCAGATTCGAAAAATAACCGAAAACACAAAACATATTTTATGCATTCAGTAGGATTCGAACCCACGACCCCAGAATTTCGTTAGAATTTTAGGTTGGCATTTTTAACATTTACACCACGGAGTTGTACAAAATGTCGGTGTATGGCATTTCATATATATACGAGTAAAAAGGTATATGGCTACTACTTGGAAGATTTTCGAAAGTTTATGATTGGAAATTTTTCCAATTGTAGAGTGGAAACCTGCGGTAGAATCCTGTGGAAATACTTTCTATTGGCAATTAAATTAAAAGGTCTGGAAATTTATTCATTTAACAATTATAGCTTGAAAAACTAATTCGAGCATATATGGATATATTTCCTATGAAAATATGGTAGGTGTTAAGGGTGGGAATTCCAACCTAAATATTGTATGGAACTAACATAGGATATAGTAAAAAAACACAGGAAATATGGCAAATTGAATGGAAATTTTGAAGAAAAAACCTTTGGAATATTCTATTTTAAAAACTCAAGGTTGGATGTTTCTTCGGAGTGTGTGGAAATATTTCCAACATTTGGAATTCCAATTGATATTCTGAATGGAATTCCATAGTTTAATTAAGATAATTCCAAAAAGAAAGTATTTAATATACTAATGGAAAATCCATAAATGTGGTTTTAGTATAGGGATTTTAACAGAAAATAATCCTATTATATTACGTGTAGGAATTAAAAATGCGGATTTAGATAACAGATGGCGCAACTAGCGTTGAGTGTATCGCAACACACCGCGGTCATTTTCTTTTTTTTTGTATGTCATTACTCTATAAATTTCAGTATATATCATTTCGTTGAAGTGTAAATAACAAAGTTTTTTTTTGCTTCGAATAAGTCGAAACACATGCCTGAAAAAGTTGTTTTGGGGGGAAGTTTAATAACTTTCTTTAATTTGAAGAAAACCGCTGCTGAAAGTTATCGTTTGTTGATTGAAGCGTATGGTGGACATGCTCCAGCTCAAGCAACTTGTGAACGATGGTTTGTACGCTTCCGAAATGGTGACTTTGACGTGGAAGACAAAGAACCGCCAGGTCAGCCAAAAAAATTTGAAGACGAAGAATTGCAAGCGTTATTGGATGAAAATTCGTGTAGAACGCAACATGAACTTGCAATGGCGTTGAATGTCGACCAAACAACCATTGGCAAACGTTTACATTTTGTTATATAAATAAATGCCATTTTCAAGCCAAAAAATCCGCTTTATTAATTCCTACACCTAATATATTCATGATCTGATTTATTATATAATTTTATATGAATATTGTTCTTAATCCTATAGGATGCATATATGGGTATTTTTTAGTTATGCCTATATGCCGTTTGGTGACATCTTCGAATATTCAATTCTATGTCTAAAATTCTGTGATGGACTTGCAAAAAAAGTGTTCAGCATCATGGCCATTCTTGTTAAGGCAAAACACCGCGGATTTGCATATTCTATGGGTATAATTATGACCATGATTAAAATTAATTGTATTATACATAGGGTTTCCCGCAGGTCTCGAAAACAATATGCTGTTATTAGGTCCTGCGGCTCATCTGGTGTCGAAACATTCTAAAAAATGTTGTTCCATTCGACTTCGTTGAGGAATTAAGCGAAAAAAAAAGATTTTTTGAGATGGTTATTGGAATTGAAAGATCAGATAAACTATATGTTATTAGCATTAGCATAAAATCGCGCCTATAAATTCTATTAAAGTTCATGTATATCGGACAACCGGTTCTCTAGGTTATTTAAAGAAATGTGTGTAAATGTGATAAATCTTATTTTTTGTTCTCTAAAATTTGGGGTATCATATCTGGAAAAGACACCTGTTAAAAATTACCGTCCGACTTGGTTAAACACCTGCTACTTTATTAATTATCTTTCGTTTGACATACATTTCCATGTCTGATATATCTATAATAGTTTCGAAGTTATTCACGATTAACTAAAAATATAGAAAACGTAACTAATAATAAATTAATTTTTTGTTTTACAACCAATAATTCATGGGTTTAGCGTCCAACAACAGCCTTCTGTTGTTAGTTTCTTAATTTGTAACTATAGTCCGTTAAAGTATGGTAAAAGAGTATGATAAAACAGAAAGTCCCACATAAGTCACTTCCTTGACCAACAGAAACGGACATCAAAAAAAAAATACAAATTTGTACGACGAAGAACTTTTCTGATCTTTTAAAGAATAAACAATTTATAAACTCACAGAAAAGTGTTAAATCAAAAATAAACTATTTGCTTTATATACTAAAAATAAACGAAAAGATTTAAGGTATATAATTAAATTTAATTATTACACGACGCTATATATATAGATAGATATACAAATAATGAAATGAAATATATATTTATAATTAATGGCATCGCACAAAATATTATAATGATAATATTTTGAATACATATATAAATATATCATTAAAAAAAAATTGGTTTTACACAACTTTTCATTATCATATTTTAATGATATAAAGTTCTATATATTATATAAAATCATATATATAAAACATAAATCAAATCATTTATAAAATAGAGATAATTAACTTATGATAATGAGATATATAAATCTGCACACCAATAAACTATATAATATATATGATTTATATATTTTGAATAAACGACGACGTCATGTCATACGCATATATACCTTATATAATTAAATACGAATTTTCTTTTTTTTTAATATCAGATATATGATTATATTATAAATAAATTATATATGAACATATAAAACCTTTTTATATATATGATATCTATATCTATATAGGTATAGATTTATTTGTTTTTAATCGTATATTTAAGTAGAATATGTTACGATTTATATATATATATATATATAGATATATATATGTTTGTAGCATCGCTTAACGTCTAAACATATTATTTTAAATAATGAAAAATAAAGTTAGATATATCGTTTGTTATACAATAAAAAAAAACAATCCCAAAATATAAAGAATCAATTAAAATTTAATTTGTTCAAGTACATGTTGTTATTTTATATTATATACAGTATAATGTGTAGCAAAATTGTTTGTCCAACATTGGCTTAAAATTTCCTTAACCCTTTCTAATTTATCTCAAATTTAATGAACTGCTTATGGAAATAATTTAGAAACTATGACGAATTTAAATTCTCTAACTCAAGCGCTTATTTCCTATTAACAAATAATACGCTAAATTGGTTATAAGTGTTAATGTTAATTTCTTAATTCTAGTGAAATATTATCCCAAAATCTCTATTGGAAGCTGTTTGTTGTAATCGAGCATAAGGGTTAAGATAATTATTAGTTAGAGCAAGTTTTTTGCTAATTGTACGTAACTTTAAAGATGTGTTAACAAACAATTTAACAAAAAATTTCTATCCTGGCACGTTTTTGATTTAAGAGCCCTAGTTCTATATCTTAAAGCATATTGTTTGTTGATTTATACGTGAATTGTGAACTTTGAACTGTCAATGAATATGCGGTTGGTCGAATGTAATGAAAATTGAATTGGACGCTGGTAACAGGCATATATTTGACAAAAAAAAATGTATTTTTGCTATCCCGCATTATTTTGAGACGTCAATCAAAGATTTAAAAAAAACTTTATTGTACAATTCAATTATTAAAACAATTCTCATCCTGTTACAATTCAACATTTTTGATATTCTTCATTTAAGATTTTATTCTGTTATATTCGTTCAAAATTTATTTGTTTGGATTGTATATATTTGGAAAAAAAACATTAAATAACATTTAAGTTCCCCTTCTCATCATCAGTTGAAAATACTTTCATTTCATATACATATAGATAGGATTCCATTCAAATTAAAAATATATTTGTACGTACATACATTTATATAAAAATTGTTTAAATAAATTTGAGAAAATCTATGCTGTAATCCAAATGTAATGCGTATACTTATATTGATATTGATGATTATAAAATGTAAATTTAATTATATCTATATATATATATATATATGTAATGATACCTCTATGGAATATAAAAAAATAAAATAACTCTCTCTATTTGTTTATATCGTTTATATACTACTCTAATAACTATTATATCGGACACCTTCTATTTTATTCGTATGCTCAACTTTGAGATGCCGAGAAAGGACTTTAAACAATAATTTTTTAATCCTTCTAATTTTATTACATAAAATGATGGTTTTAGTTAAATAATTGCGCAGACAGAAGTTAAAAACTTTTAAACTCAGTTATCGAATTTACTTCAAAACGATTCAATTTAACAAAATTATAATATTAATTATCGGACATTTATATTATATAGCACTAATCTCCTTTGTAACGTCTCCTGTGGCCTTTATGATAGCCTCCATTCTCTTGGACGTGGTATTTACTAAGTTTTTGCATTCATCCGGTGTTTTTTAGTTCCTCATTTCAATAATTTTCCTTGGAATTCTTCACTCCTTCAATTGTAAATTTCGGATGATTTTTTTACTTTGTTTTATTAATGCCCACAATGATTTTATTAGACCTAAATCGGGACTGTATGGTTGTTTTTAATCTTATTATTATTAATAATAATATGAAATATTCCTAAAGAACTTAATGTAGCTAATTGTAAGTCTCAGTATCAGATATTTGAATAAAATATATTATTTAACCGGTTCATTTGAGTCACAGAAAGTGGTGTAAAACCTAATGAAGCATTCCATCGTGATGTTTGAAACGCACTGTGAAATTTTCAGCCAGTTATTATAATTTACATTTCAAAAGGAGTCGTTTCTTTTTTTTAATTTACTTCCTTAATTTTATTAATTTACATTTCATTTAGTGTACGGTTAACTCCCAAAAACACATTCATATATTGAATGAGTACCTTTTTCCATCTACTATTAAATTATATTCAAACGCCGAACATACATTTCAATAAGATGTTGCTCTACCACAAACGGCTAAAGCAACTAAGAACTCGTTGACAACTAAAGACATGGATTTAGTAATCCACTTTTAGAAAGGGACATCTTCAAGTCCTGATTTAAGTCCAATAAAATCGTTGTGGGCATTAATAAAACAAAGTTAAAACAAGATATGAAAGTTACAGTTGAAGGAGTGAAGAATTCCAAGGAAAAATCATTGAAATGAGGAATACAAAAACACCCGATGAATGCAAAAATTTAGTAAATACCAAGTCTAAGAGAATGGAGGCTATCATAAAGGCCAAAGGAGGCGTTATATCGGAGATTAGTGGCGTATAATATAAGTGTCCGATATTATAATGGTAAAATTTTTTTTTTGGGAAATTGAATCATTTTGAATTAAATTCCATAACTAATTGAATTTAAAAGTTTTTAACTTCTGTCTGCGCAATTATTTAACTAAAACCATCATTTTATGTAATAAAATTAGAAGGATTAAAAAAATATTGTTTAAAGTCCTTTCTCGGCATCTCAAAATCGAGCATACGAATTAAATAGAAGGTGTCCGATATAATAGTGATTAGAGTAGTATATATAGATATTTTATATACCACCACGCAAAAGTACATATAACATTTTTATATCAAAAATTATATATAATTACGGAAATTCAAAATATATATATTCAATATATGTAAATACAAAATGTTTCATAAAATAAAAATGTATATAATTGAATATATAAGCATGTGTTTATATATGTATCAAATTTTAATGTTTTTTTTTACAAATACCCCCGTCAGTGAAAATGGAAGTATTCTTCTTAAAGAATGTGTTTAGAAGAAGCCGCAGAAGTGCACGTGAACCCACACTTGAAATCGATTTGTTTTTTATATTCTATACCAATAAGACATATTTATAGAATTCATCTGTACAGAAAGCACGCACTCAATTCTATCAAGAATTATTGGTTAAACATTTAAAAGTAACTGAAGGAAGTAGTTATGCGAGAATTTATATGAATATAAGTGAGCTACTAACGAAATCAATTGAAATCAATTCGTTTTGTACCATATATGTATTAGGTGTAGGAATTAATAATACGGATTTAGATAGCAGATGGCGCAACTAGCGTTGAGTGTATCGCAACACACTGCGGACATTTTCTTTTTTTTTTTCTGTTATATTAGGCTATAAATTTCAGTATATGTCATTTCATTGAAGTGTAAACAACAATGCTTTTTTTTGCTTCGAATATGTCGAAACACATGCCTGAAAAAGTTGTTTTGGGTGGAAGTTTAATAACTTTCTTTAATTTGAAGAAAACCGCTGCTGAAAGTTATCGTTTGTTGGTTGAAGCTTATGGTGGACATGCTCCAGCTCAAGCAACTTGTGAACGATGGTTTGTACGCTTCCGAAATGGTGATTTTGAAGTGGAAGACAAAGAATGGCCAGGTCAGCCAAAAAAATTTGAAGACGAAAAATTGCAGGCATTGTTGGATGAAAATTCGTGTAGAACGCAACATGAACTTGCAATGGCGTTGAATGTCGACCAAACAACCATTGGCAAACGTTTACATGTTGTTATACAAATAAATACCATTTTCAAGCCATAAAATCCGCATTATTAATTCCTACACCTAATATATCATTTACGAAAACAGTATTTTGTATAGAAGCATAGTCTTTCGGAAACATCGTTAAATTTCTTTCTTTAATCGAATATTTCGAATTTCCGTAACTATAATTTTTTGGGTACAAGAATGTACTTCTGCCAATCTTTTAAATGCAACTATATGCCGTTGATCCTCGGATTTTTCGATATATGAAAGTTTCGTTTTATCGGTATACAAATTACTGATTTTAAGCGAGTTATCAGGTGGGCTCTGAATAGTTCGTAGTCTCTGACACATAAAATGCCGTTGATCCTCGGATTTTTCGATATATGAAAGTTTCGTTTTATCGGTATACAAATTACTGATTTTAAGCGAGTTATCAGGTGGGCTCTGAATAGTTCGTAGTCTCTGACACATAAATGGCGATAAATTCATATAATATTTTGAGTTAGCCCTAACCTTCAAAAGGTACGTGAATAAATTTGACTGCTGTCGAACTATTAGTTTATTAGATATATCATTTTGTGAATGGATAAAAAGGAATTACGTGTGTTAATAAAGCATTGCTTTTTGGCGAAATAAAAATTCTGTTGAAGCCAATGCCTGGTTTGATAAACATTATTCGGACTCTGCACCAGGAAAATCAACCGTTGAGAAGTGGTTTGCTAAGTTTATACGAGGCGAAATGAGCACCGAGGACGATGACTGACGTGGACGCCCCAAAGAGGTTGTTATACCGACGAAAACATCAAAAAAGTCCACAAAATAATTGTAGATAACGGCCAGAAGAAATTGATCGAAATAGCTGATACTCTAAAAACATCAAAGAAACGTGTTGGACATATTGTGAATGAAATTTGGGTATGCGAAAGCTCTGTACAAAGTAGGTGCCGCGCGAGGTCACAATCGACCAAAAACAACAATGAAAACGATATGGAAAAATTACATGAATTGTCCTTCGAATTGTTTCCGCATCCACCGTATTCTCCAGATCTGGGCATCAGCGACTTTTTCCTGTTCTCAGACCAGACAAGAGAATGTTTGATTGGAAAGATATTTAGCGTCGATGAATAGTTAATGGCCGAAACTTAGCCCAAAAACAAATCCTATTACAAAAATGAAAAATTGATACAGAAAAATAGAAAAATTGAGACAGAAAAATGAACGCTATAATCGTTGTATCGCCCTCGAAGGCAACTATATATTCAATAATAAAATCAAATTTTAACAAAAAAACGTTTTTTCTATGTTAGCCTACGAACGTTTCAGGCCACAACTGTTATTTGTATATATAATGAAAAAACAAATAAGAAAAACTCCTTCTGAATACATTCCAAAAAATAGCACTTCGGAAGAAATTCTATAAAGAAGCACTTCAGAATGTATTCTATATAAAGATTCACTTCTGAATGTATTTTATAAAGAAGCAATGTAAATGAATGCAGAAGAATAAGAAAAAAAAGTCTTTGGAATTCATTTTTATAGAAGCGGGCAAACCAACCATGAAATTATGAATTGTCAGATAATCGATAAGTGAGCGCTTTCTGAAATAATTCTCGGTTGGTTGGGTCGATTATATCCGATAAATTTATAACATAGATATAGAGAATTCAATTTAAAAATAGAAATAGAAAATATAATATCTACTAATAGTATATATATGTAAATATAGTTAATCCAAATAAAATTAATAATTTATAGAAATGTATTTGAATATTAATTGAGGGGGTTTTTATTTCTGTGTATTGTATATAACTATATATATGATATAATACAACATTATATACCGCGATTAATATAAAATATATTATAGCAAAAATCTGTTTTCCTTTAACTATATTCTGCGGGTTTTTAACATATATGCATATATCTCATTTGATATATCTTATATTTAATTTTTCTATTTGATATTTATTATAATTAAAATGATTTTTTAAAAACTGATTAAACGATAATGATATTTTTTTTAGCAACTTTCAGGTTGTATAAAATTGAATAAATTTTATGAGTACATATAACATAAAATGTATTTCCGCCGTAATATACAACATGATAGGTGTGGGCGTTGGGGTTTTTTGTTTTTTATTTTGCCAGTTTCCTATATATTTCTCTTACCGCATATATCAGAGTTTATATATTTTTTAATTTATTTTGATTAAAACCACATTTCCACAAATGGTTTTATGTTCAGTGTTAAGTGGTTTTCTTTTTTTTTATTTTTCAGAAAATATTTAAACCCTATATTCTCTTATCCGTTTTACTGATTCAGTATAAGGTTTTAATTATCATAGGTTAAATAAATGTATATTGAATATTGATCATTAATAATAATAAAAAAATAAATTTTTCGCTATACAACCAACAATCTGGTTTTAGCGTCCAACAACAGCCTTCTGTTGTTAGTTACTTAATTTGTGGATTTTACGGTGTCGGTAATTAGCCGTACGACCAACCTTATATTGATCAACTTAATATTGATCATTACCTATATATAATTAAGTTTCGTTATACGATAACTCTGTGGTGTAAATGATAAAAATGCCAACGTAAAATTCTAACGAAATTTTGGGGTCGTGAGTTCTAATCCTACTGAATCCATAAAATATGTTTTGTGTATTCGGTTATTTTTCGAATCTGAATTTTAACACAGAGTTGTATTTTCCGCTTGCGGTTGGTCGTACGGGTAATTACCGCAAAATCGTAAAAACCACAAATTAAGAAACTAACAACAGAAGGCTGTTGTTGGACGTTAAAACCAGATCGTTGATTGTATAGCGAAAAATTAATTTGATTTTATTTTATATATACGAACTCATATCAATAGAATTTTCTGAAGTTTTCCTATGGCATAACTAAACCAATATAGTAACGAACAAAACCAAAAAAAAAATTATGCAAAATATGTATGAATCATCAAATATGAAAAAGATTAGGATTTTTGATGAATTACAAAATTAATTAATTTCTTCTTGCGTTAAGTTTATATATACATATACCATATAACGAATTAAAATCTTTATAAAATTATTCACAATGTTTATTTTTTTATTGCCCTTGACTTATGTTTTTAATTTATATATTTATTTAATTTTATATTGTTTTAAGAATTATTTTGTTTTTTTTTTAATTATATTTATATTATATATAAATTTGATTGAATTAAATCACTTGAATAACCAGGGATTAATTATTTGTAAAAGTTAACCTTTTTTTAATTTATATACATATATATTATTAATTCAAATAAATATTTCACACGCACGCACGCACACACACACCCAACACAAACACAAAGAATATAATATATAATAAAATAATCCGCACGAGATTTTCTTTTATTTTTCTTTTTTATTAACAAAATCACAGAGTGCAAGCACTGAAAATAATAACTCCGTGCGTGTGCCTCCGTGGTATAATTATTGTTGAAAATAAAAATATCATCATATATATGGTATGGTATATGTATATTTCTGATAAATATAAAATATTTATTTACTGTATAACGAATCATAGGCGCACCATAGACGGATCTGGGAAATTGTTGACCATATTTTATACAGGATAGGTTTTTTCTGGACGGCACTTGTTTAATTGGATGATTTATAAAAAAAAAATATGGTAGTACAACCAACTTAATGTTCCGGAAAATCTACTTTCCTAAATTTTCTATTTTTTATTCAAAACCCGGGTGTAAGGTTTTTCTTACATTTCCGCTTTTCTTCGCATAATTGAACATATATTTCAATCAATTCTTAAGCATCGGTGTCCTATACAACAGAAACAGTACAGAAATAGAAACAGAAAAAAGAAAAATTCAAACACACCCAAATCCAAACCCAAACAGAACAGTAACAGAATAAAATCTAAAAAATATAAATGTTGTTGATTAAATTTTATTAGATTAGATCTTTAATTCTTTTAATTCTATTCAATATTCTTACAATAAAGTTGGCATTGAATTACAATTTTTATAAAATATAATTTGAAGGGTGATTTTCAGAGTTCGGAAAAGTTCTACAGAAGTTCTACTTTCTATTCTATATAATGTTTTGAACATTATATTTCTGTTGGTGTACAAAATGAACGAAAAAATGAACAAAAATGAAATTTTTCTGTTGTTCATTCTGTTTCTAAAATTGCTGTTACAGAAACAGCAATAGAATCAAATGTCAAATATGTACTCAATTCTGTTGCTATTTCTGTTTTTCCGTTACGTATACGACTCCGAGCCTTAAATATTTCAACAAAAACAAAAATTTGTCAATCGCCCTATTTTGGTTAAAAAAAGATATAGTCGATTTTCCAAAAAGTGTACCTAAAACTTTTTGAAATTTTCATTTTTGATGTACGTAATAAAATGCTGGTATACCATTTCTGCTGCGGTTTACTTTTAGCTGGCGTTTACACTTTCATTTTTTGATGAATTGATCCGAAAACTGAATGAAAATTGAACAAAAAATGAACGATAAATGAATGTATTCAATGAATGAATGAAAATAGAGTTTGTTCTATTTTTCGTTCATCTAATCTGAATTTTTATGAAAACATATGGAATTTGGCATTTAATTGAATGTGTTATGAATGGAAAAAATGAAAGTGTAAAATTTTGATGTACGCGTTTTCCATTTTCATTCATCAAAAACATGAAAGTGTAAACGCCAGCTTACAGTTATCGTAAATTTCTTTGAATTTTCCATTTTCTCGAATGGAAAATCAATCAATTTGAACCAATGGGGCGATTTTCATATTTTCTTCTATAAAAAACAGATTAGAAATTGATTGCATTTTCAAATTTCATTGAATTGAAAATTGAAAATTGTAGAAAAAAAACCTATGGATGTAATTCATTGAAATTTAATTCAAAATTTAGCAAATTGAATTTTTCGGAATTTTTTATTTTTTTGTAGAATAATTTATTTGCCTTTATAGGCATGCGCCTTTCGAAATATCCTATATGCTTTTGGTAATACCCACATTGTGACAACGGTGATGACCGTTATTATTTTATAATTTTTTAGTGATACTCATCCATTCTATAATAATATATTGAAAATCTTTGAAAGATCAATCCTCTCATACATAAAAAAAACATACATACATAACATACATAAAAAAAACAAGTTGATTTTTGTGTCCAACAACAGGTTTCTGTTGTTAGTTTCTTAATTTGTATGGTTATTACGGTGTCGGTAATTAGCCGTACCACCAACCGGAAGGGGAAAATGCAACTCTATGTTAAAATTCAGATTCGAAAAATAACCGAAAACCAAAACATATTTCAGGTCTTCAGTAGGATTCGAACCCACGTCCCCAAAATTTTGTAAGAATTTTAATTTGGCATTTTTATCATTTACACCACAGAGTGCATATCATCTCATGCATACGAATCGGTATCTATAGATGTATGTGATAAGGGCACTGTATCAATACTTTTCTCTATATTTGGGATGTGTGACTCAAAAATGATATGGGTGTGTCGTGTCAACATTTGTGATACCTCACAGTCATTATAGTGATGCATAAGTGATATGGGTCTTTAATTTAACTTGTTACATTATGAGTTTGGCTAAAATTTGCTCAGATCCGGACCTGCGACGTTGATATAAAAAGAATCCTTAACTCCATATATACATATAGTTAAATAACATATTATTATATATGAGAATATATATGTATGTATACCATACATCAAATAATTGAAAATAATTTTCCACTCTGTTTAACACTATCCATATATATATAGTGTTATATATGTACATTTTCCATATATATATAAAGATATTTTTCTCTATATATATACCATAAATATAAAATATATGTAATATTAATATCCTGTTGATTATATTGTTTTGCTATGTTGTTGTAAATATATATTTTGGATCTTTATTTTCCCATTTGGATGTTGAATATACGGCATATAGATAGAGTATATTTTATACTTTCTTTTTGCTCTTATATATATGAATATATACTATACATGTGAAAATATCTCACAAAACAAAAGGTTCTATTGTTGAACGCAATAATATAATTCTATACATATATAAATAGGCATATATATAGATTAGAAACTTTGAAATGTATATCTATCTATATTATATATAAATTATGTTTACAAATAAGCATGAGATAAAAACATTTTATATGATAGATGTAAAATGAAAGGATACAAATGATGGAAGAAACTATATAAGAAGATGATGAATGATTATATTATTATTTTATTTATTTATATATATGTATTACTGGCTGCTGAAATTGAAACTGGTGGAGTTATACGAGAATTTTCTTTTCTTTATTTTATCCATCCGCATTTATACGTATACACACAAATAACATATATATAATATTAAAAAATATACAATTTTAAACAAATAAAAAGATGGCACGCGTAAATATATATAACAAAAAAAAAATAAAAATAAAAATGTGATGCGATTTAGCTGATAAAAAATATCTATATATATATATATGATTATTTTTTATATATATTTAATATTTTATTATACAGATATAGGATATTATTTATAAGAAAAGAAAAAAAAATCTGTCTGTTCTATATGTATATATAATTTATAATATAATATTAAAAATCGATGGCCTTTGTTTTGCTTTTATACGATACAATGTAAATTTATTACAATATATACAAAAAAAAAAAAAAATGTTTGATTTGAACAAATCAATATATTAAATATTTCATTATTTTTTGAAAATTTTTCATTATATATTTTAATTTATATATTTTTTGTTTTTTACCTATACATGAAAATATTTTATAAATAAATTCTGATGAATGGTTTTTATGGTTGTTTATTGTTGACTCAAAGAAAAACATTTTAAATATTCATCATATTACAAAAATCATTGTCACTGTATATATATTTTTTAATTTATTTCTTAGAACATTAACGTTAAATATTATAAGATTTATATCACATAATTTTTTTTTTTCGCATTAGTCGAAATTAACAAATGGTTTTTTTTAATGCATAAACTTTCTTTACATTAGAAACATTCTTAATAAAAAACACAATAAGAATTTTATTTAACTTTATGAATAATAATAAATAATTTAATGATTTTCTTTTTTTTTTATATTTTTTGAATATAGAATTGCATTAATTTAAAAGTAATAAATAACACCTATATATATATTTATAACACATATACTGATAACATTATTTGGTATAGGTGAATTTATTTTTTACGTTATAAATAAATATATGTTAATCTTATCGCTTTCACATATATATATATATATTTATGTGTGATAGATATATATCGATCATAAATAACAACAAACCAAATTTATTGTATGTATATACAATAAATTTTAGTTGCGATTACGTTGAATGCAATTTTGAAACTGAATTTATAATGAAAAGAAAATTAAAAAAAAATAGAAAAATTTCCATTTTGAATATATATTAAATGTATAATATAATATAAAAGTTTTTCAATTTTCCGCAGGAAAATTTATATATTTTACACATATTTACATATTGTGTATATAGAATTTTTTCATATATGAGCTTGCGCGTATTTATATATATTATATACCATATATATATATATCATAGGCGGTATTGGACAGAAAACCGCAGGTGGATCAAGGAGCGTTTGAAAACCAACCGCGAGAGAGGTGGAAAGATGAAGTTTAAGTGAATATTCTCGGGATGTTTGAGTTTCCGGCTGGTTGGCGGTGAATATAAAGATCAGGTTGGAGAACGCTGTTGATGAACGCCAAAAATCAATTGTAGGTTGTATATATAGATAGGCACGTGAAAGTAATGTAAGACGAAAGTTTGGAAATTAAAAGCACTAAAAGCAAATTAAAAAAAAGCACTTTTTCCAAACCGAATTTTTCAACGAACTTTTCATTCATAGTTTATTGTAATACCAAGTTTCATTTTTAATCGAATAATTTGAAAATTCAATCAATTACTGATGTGTCATAGAAGAAAATTTGAAAATTGTCTCAATGGTTCAAAAGATATAGTCGTTTTTCCTAAAAGTTCATATACAAATTTGTCCCATTTTTGATGTACATGTCTGCGCATGTAAATATATCGCATTTCTGGTGGTTTATTACTTTTACAGCATCACTAATTTGCATTGAATTTTCACTGAACTGGAATGGAAAATCGGATATATATGTTTTGGGCCGCATATTTTTTTTAAACTTTCTTCTATTTTTTGAAATATTAATAATTGATTGAATTATTATTTTGAATTTTTACGATGAAAAACGAAAATTTAAGTTTAAAATTTAAGAAAAAGATGAAAAATTTTTAGAAAGGTCGATTTTCTGGAAATGTTGTTTGGTGCACGACCAAATATTTGTTTTTTTTTTATAAATCAGCTGTGCCGCGTTTAAAATATCCCTATTGTCTAAAATCTCCGTCCTATTGTCTAAAATCTCCGTCTAACAATTTCCCATCTCCGCCTATGATATATATATACATTTACATTTGTTTACATGGTGAATCTGATAAAATGTGTTTATTATATTAATTTGATTTATGGAGGTCGCTGAATTTATTGACATTTATACCATATATAAATAATATACAGATATATATACATAGAGAGAGAAATGCTTTTGAAATAATGAAAATCACTCGGTTGGAAATGTTAGATTAATAATAAAAATAATAATATAATGAATATGTGTTTTATTTGATATAATTTGGAAATTGGAAATAAATCAAAAAAAAATCCTACAAAATTTTATATCGATATTATATTATAAACAATGTATCAGCCGGTATATATGAGTTATGTGTATATAAAATCCGCATATAATATAATAACTGAATTCAAAACTCTATATAGAACCGCATATATGTTAGTTGATGACTGGTGAGTGTTGTATGGGTATTATATATAATTTGTTTTCGATGTATCATAAACATATATAGTTTCGGTAAAGTGAATTATAGTTATCGTTTTGGAAAAATATGTACTCTTTCTTTATCACTTGTGGTGTAAATGTTAAAAATGTGAACCTAAAATTCTAACGAAATTTTGGGATCGTGGGTTCGAATCCTACTGAATGCATAAAATATGTTTTGTGTTTTCGGTTATTTTTCGAATCTGAATTTTAACACAGAGTTGTATTTTCCGCTTTTTCGTACGTTGGTTGGTCGTACGGCTAATTACCGACACCGTAAAAGCCATAAATTAAGAAACTATAACAACAGAAGGCTGTTGTTGGACACTAAAACCAGATTGTTGGTTGTATAGCGAAAAATTTATTTATTTATTTTATTCTTTATCACTTTTCTCCAGGATTTAAATTTTTTAATGTAAACTTTGTTTTATGATAGAGTTGGTTAGGTCAGACCATCAGACCATCTTTTCTACCCCCTATCCCTTGTACATTTATTAAATTTTTGTATTTTTCTGCATATAACTCAAAGAGTTTTAAAGATATTTCTTTGAAATTTTCGATATAGAGTTTTGATACCAAATACAAAAAAGAAATACATTCCCTGGAATTATACCCTTATATTCTAATCACATCCCATTCATCGGAGGAGCTACCATACAAATCCCCGGGGGATTACAAGAGATATCCCGTTCTGTTTCTAACCTATTAAATTTAAATCATGGATTTGGAGGTTTCATGAAACATGCAAAAACGTGGATATTGGGGAATTTTTTCTTATACCATTACCACACCCATCAGCAGCTCAAAATTTCCACAAAAGGGATAATTTGAAATAACTTATTCTGTTTCTATAACCTATTGACTTGAAGTCTATATTGAACTGAGAGGTTTCATGAAACATATGGAAACGCTTTAATATTAGAACATCCGGATAGGTGGCGCTGGAAATGTCATATTACCATCAAAAAGATAGGATATTTCGAAAGGTACGTGCCTTAAACAAAAATTAATTATTCTACAAAAAAAAATATATACAACAAACAACAGCATACAAAATTTTCCAAAAAATCGCATCCTCTTGGAAATACGGCTTCCAATTCCAGGAGCTCCCAAAATGCTGTTTTTTGAAAATGAATTTGTTTATTCACATTTATTGATGCGACCCCATCATTTTATATTAACGTTTTTTGAGGAATTAATTGCGATGGATAAATTTAACCTCCCCTCCTCGTGACCAGTAGTACGTTTTTCCTCTATCGCAGGTGTTTGCCTGGCAGCAGCGTTTTTGTTTGTACACATATGGATGAATACAATTTGTATCGTATTGTCATGTGGTATGTAAATGTATGTATATAAGAAAAACAATAAAAGTATATATAGGTGGATAATATTTTGTTTTTTTTTTTTATTTGCATATGAAATTGTTTACCTGAAAAAACACAAATAAATTCGTCGTATACCCACCCGTACCTATATCGCAAAACATGCAAAAATATATACACAACATGCATTGAACTGTATATAAAAATATATATATATAGCTGACATGATCACAAAAATAAATCTATATAGCGATCATGATCATATATGTATGTACATATGTAGAGTATAATAGTAATTTCAATTCAATGCTATATATGATGTACATATATTTTGATTATTATATAAATGGTTAAGGTTGAGGTATACGTTTTTTTTTTTATATTTGATATATATGCAAATTATTGAAATTCATGAATGTTTTCCCTAAATAATACTTGTTGTTTTTCTCATATTGTATATAGGGTTGTACATTGATATGTTATGTATATATTTAGATTAGATTATATATGTATATAAATGCAAAATATACAAATTTTCACGTTTATATAAATCTAAATTGTTGTTTTGTTACATATATAGAATAAGGTAATTTGTATTCCACAAAAAATAATTTATGTTGGATTCTTTATTGTAGTATTTGAACACATATGGACAAGTGACGATGAATCGTTTCTATTGAGGCGTTTTTAAGACTTCATTGAGTTTTGATATCAATCTTGATCTTGATCGGTCTATTTAATACAATATTATCTATTATTCATCTTTGTTGTTATGTATACAAAATATCATAAAAATCAGCAAAATAGGATTTAAACTAATTGATATAAAAACTTTTTACTATATCTAATTAGGATTCTTTGTATATGGCGTTTTTTAAATTATTTATACGTATATACATCATCACTATATATATATAAAAAAAAATATTCATAACAATAAAACACATTTAATAAACAAATGATATAAAAAAATTGTAAAAAATAAACTTACTTAATAAAATTATAATGTCATTAAAAATAAGTAAAAAAAAAACTTTTATCGGACAAAATATCATTTTGGGAAAAACAAAACAGCATTATAAGGACAGACTGAGAGATTTTTTTTTTGAGTGAATTTTTTTATAAAGAATAATTTTAAAAAAAAAAAAAAACATAAATACAATTTTTGATATGAAAAACTTTTTAAACTTTTCATTGTTTTTAAAACAAAGAAATATATCAATTTATTTATTGTATATACCAAAACGTATATGTATGTATATATGTATGTATATACCTTTACCTATACATATTATTGCCTATCTAATTATATATTTCAACAGTTTTCATTTATTGCCTTAAGCAAAATATTATATATAACAGTACATTTACAGAGTTTTCTCCCCATATACCTCCTCTATATATAATTCATGGTTGTTTAGACCTTTTTGTGTACATAGATTTATATATATATATATATATATATAGGTAGGTATACTTCAAAATAATACAAATTTCATAAACAAATATTTAAGCAAACACAAAGTTTTTCCAAACATTTTCAAAAATACCATTTACATATATGGATATTTACGCACGGTCATGCATGGGGTAATTCTATTCAAGATTTAATATTATACATTTTTTTAATTTTTTTTAATTTATTAAACGCATTTTTCTTATAAGAATCTTAAGGATAGAATCGCAATTAACCTGTATAAATATATATAAGAATAAGTTTTATAAACGGGCAGGTATATCTTCGAAACAAAAAAAAAATTAATAAGACACGAATTAATTATAGGGATGGTTTAAAATTGTAGCATACATCTATCTATAATTTTCGGCTACAACCAACAATGATTTGTGGTCCTTGGTCTAAGAAGTATTGGTTTCGGTATGGTCAGAAAAAAAAATTCTTACACCTGCTTTCTAGTACTTTTCTCGACGTTTACGCAACTTCCCCCCGCACAGCCAAATGCGAAAAAAAATCCAGCGGATGTACGGATGGTTGTTATCACGATAACTCTCGAACGGCGGAACGGAATAAGCTATCAAGCTCATTTCTTCAGTAGATTGTGTGGTTCATAAAAAAAGTAAGAATGAGTTCGTAAATGAGCCCGATCGGACCGGAACTTTCCGGTATCCGCCATACAAGAATCCTTTTAAGAATCGATTTTTTCGTAAAGAGAAAATAACGATAACGTCTGCCCTAGCGGCGTTACACTAGGAAAGCCGTGCAAAACCAAAGGGGGACCAAACCATCGTTAAGATGAGAAAAGGGGCAAAAATCTAGTTTAGTTTAGTTTAGCGTCCAACAACAGCCTTCTGTTGTTGTTTCATTTGCTTGTATGGTTATGGTTTTGTAATTTTGTAAGAAATTTAGGTTGGCATTTTTTTGTTTTTTTTTTTGCAAATTACGCCACGCAGAATGCCAATATTAAATATAATTATAGGGTAAATATTTAAAATATCATAACAAGAAGATTTGTTCAGATTATTCAGAAAACTAAGCGAAACAGTTTAAGGTTAAAAATACATACATTTTAACTTAATTTAAAGGTTAATGATTTAAGGGTTAATGGTAGAAAATCAATTTTACAATTTTCCAATTACGAATAAATTAAGCATTTTCAAATGTATCCAAAAATGTTAGATAATGGATAAGATGTCATTTTAAAATGATTGTAAATTCTTAAAAACGTATAACCTAAGGCAATCAATCACAACTATCACTATGATAATAATTTGTATCGTATCGGGCTGAAAATTTGCGGTAACTTATAGTTTAAGGGGCGCTGAATCCGAATAACTTGGTTTCAAACTGATTTATCCATTAGTTTTTGATCCATTTAACCATTATGGATGAATCTGTTTGAAACTTTTGAAACTTGAAATTTATTCGGATTCAGCGCCCCCATAAAGCATAAGTATACACATTTTCAGCCAGATTCATCCATAATATGGTTTTTGAGTTATTAAAGAGTTTATAAAATAACTATATCATCTTTTGAACCCGTGAATTTTAATTTAAATACGAACTTATACGACACTTTGTCATATACATTTTAATTTTTCATTTACATGCGTATCTATATGTATTGCATAAATATATATATATATATATATATGAGAGAAAATTTGAAAAATTCTGGGGACGCATCTATGCGAGTGAGCCGCTATGTATGTATAATATATTTTAAATATCTTATTATATATTCGGTATTTGTCTATTGTTATTTAAATTTTCTAATTAAATATATAGAAGTGAAAAAAAAAATACAAAACGTAAAACGTGCGTGGTGTGGATGGGAAAAAGTCGCACTTATTAAATTAGTTTAATTGTACTATAGATAGAACCCAATAATTACCATATGGTTTTGAAATTATATGCGTATATATTCGTCGAACAATATAATTGTTAATTTGTTATATACTCTAACAAGTTTTATAATCTTATATCAGAAGAACATGCAAAATTAAATCTATATATAATTTTAAATGTAACAAGAACATTAATTGTATAAAATCTAAATTACAAATTATTTTAGATGTTGTTTAGATACAAATACGCGTCGTAATACGATTATGTATCATACAAGTGATAACCGCACAATGATCTATATAGGTATATTTATAGTTTTCTGAGATGAAATCACTTTTTGTTTGAAATCTCTTTTTGATGTTTCATTTTATATATATGTTTATGTACATTTTTTGGTTTATTTCTTTTATAGAATAAACATATCATGATGCATATATAGGAAATATATTATTATACTTCTATAGTTGGATTGGGATTTCAACCGAGATATATAATAATATCAAGCAAATGAATTGAATATATATTTATAGTAAATTATATATTGTTTCGTTTTGTCAAAGGAAGAGATCAATATTGTACAGTCGGTATACGGACATCATTATTTATAGTTTCCGATTATTTGTTGCAACCTTTATATGATGATGATATATTAAAACATACAAATGTATTTAAAAATCAATTTAATTGTTGCCTTATATATAATCATTGATGTTTAGATTATTTGTATATAGGTAACTGTTATTTTTATTTTTTATTTTTAAACGTGTCTAAAGATAACTAAAAAAATTGTACATAGATAACGATTTGGTGCGATATTGGGCGTGATTTAATTAAAAAAAATGAATTGAGCGGAATTGGAAATTTCATTGCCATATTGCTAAAACGATATTTTTAACAATAATGGAAGATATCTTTTAATCTTCTCTACTTATTATATACTGTGCACTGTTACATATGTTGCACTAATAGTATTATACCAGAGAACTGTCACCATCCAACTTTAATTTACTCTTTACAACTGAATTACAATGTTGTAGAGGATCTTGATAAATCGGAAGTTTATAGTTTTAACTTCAAAAATGCAGAGTAGTGCAGTGCCATTAATTCAAATTTAGAGGATTTAGGGGATGTCGACTGGGACAATCTATTATTTTTTAAAGATCTGGATGATGCTGTGATTGTGTTCCAAAATTTTTTGTTCCAATGCTTTATTAAATTTCTTCCACTTTCTTGTAAATTTAATTCAATTGTGAGCCACCCTTGGTACGATGACAATTTAAAAATGTTACGGAATCGAAGTAATGCTGCTTGAAAAAAGTACTGCATTTCGGGTTTTGATTCGGATCTAATTAATTATCGCAATTACTGTACGAAATTCAGTAAAACATTATCGGATAATTATGCGGCATACCTTTTTGACATTCCGTCGAACTTGAAGAATAATTCGTGAAATTTTTGGAAGTATATAAATAACAAGCGTAACGATAATGGTTGCATTGCTCAAATGCAATACTTGAATGTTGTAAATGATTTGCCACAAAGCGTTGCCAACATGTTTGCATAATACTTTGGAAGTGCGTTTAATGACGCTTCATCTCATGGCAGTGATGATTGTTGCTTCAATGAAAGTTTTGATCATTTAAATGGAATTAATTTAAATATATCGTGTGATGAGGTTTATGCGGCTATTATGTCGGGTTGATTACAACTGTGGCCCCGATGGTATACCGTTGACTGTTCTCAGGGAATGTTCACGCAATCTAACGTTGCCTTAATCAATTTAATAATTCTTTGAGTTCCAATTATTTTCCATTTGTATGGAAGGAATCTTTTATTATTCGTTCTTTTATTATCCTTCATACGGGTGGCAAAAAATTTGATATTTCAAATTATCGTCCTATTGCTAAATCATCCTGTATACCTAAGTTATTCGATTCACTTGTCACAAAGACCGTATTATTTCACGTTCGTACTCTTATATGCAATGAGTAACATGGCTTTATGAGGGGACGTTCAACCACTACAAATTTGTTGGAATTTATAACCTTCTGTGTTGATGAATTGGCCAAGGGTGGCCAGATAGACTGCTTGTTTACAGATTTTAGTAAGGCTTTCGTCAGTTAAAATATTGCTTTATAAGTTATGTAAGCTCGGTTTTAATGACGATTTCATTTCATGGATTCAATCCTACTTATTGCTTAACCGCTCATATATAGGGTGCATTTTAATGGTGTTTTGTCAAACTCTTATATTGCAACTTCTGCAATTCCCCAGGGTAGTCACTTTGGGTCAGCTTTATTTATTAATGATTTACCAGAGATTCTGAAATATTCACACTGCTAAATGTACGCGAATGATGTTAAGATATATAAAGCAATTATTGGCACGGATCACTGTGCTAAAAATTACAAGATGATATACATTTAATGGTTAATGGTTTAAATGTATATCCATGATATTTACACGTAAAAAATTATCTATTTCAAACTTGTACCATCTGGCAAATATTGGTTCAAGAGGCGAATTGTTAATTAAAGATCTTGGAGTTTACCTTGACAAAGAATTTACTTTTTCCCATCCACATCCATTTTGTGATTGTTAAGGCTATAATGTTGTTCTGTGATTCGTTACAAGTGAAATGTTGAATCCATACTGTTCCAAGGTTCCATTTATTTCACTGATCAGATCGGTAACGGTAATACGCATTTTAAGTATGGTCTCCACATTGACATGGTTAGAATCCATACAAAAAAGGTTCATTAAATTTGCTTTACGACATCTTCCCTGGAATATGGACCAACTGAATATTCTTTTATATGACCTAAACAGGCCCTATATATGATAATTAAAGTTCGAATATACAGCCTTTTTAAGCCCTATAGATAGTCCACTTCTTATGGAAAAATTACCGATATAGGGCCAATATTTATAGGGCTTTGAATAAACCCTATATATCGTACCAAATAATGCTAAATTTGCTACATGGGCATGTTAGTATTTAGGTTTTTGTTCATATGTACATCAGAATTTAATGTTTTTTTTTTAAATAAAATTAAATTTAATTCATAATTTCGAAAGGTCTTTCCGGGAAATACAATTTTCCCAATTTTTTTAATTTTTTAAATTGCAGTCCATCTCCAATTTTGCATTTTCCTCTATTAATTTGAAAATTCAATCAATATGTGATATTGCATAGAAGTAAGTTTGAAAATTGTTCAACCGGTTCAAATGGATATATGGTCGATTTTCTAAAAAGTGTTTACTTTTACAGCATAACAAATTTGTGTTCAATTTTCCCTGAAATGGAATGGAAAATCGGCTATATATTTTTTGAATCAATGAGGCAAAATTTACGTCTATGAAGTATTAAGAATTCTGGCTAACGATTTTCCATCATATGTGATGAATGCTATATAAAGAAAATCTATAATGCTCATAATATATTAGATATACATTTCACGTATAGGATCTATACGGCATACTTTAACTTTTTATCAGACCATTCAATCAAGCAGAGACATTCTGTAAATATATAGTAAATATTTTCTTTTCTTTTTTTGATGTTCTATGTGTAACTTTAATAATAACATATACGATTGTGGAAAATCTATCTATATACTGTATAATGAATATATATAGTAAAATATATAAATAACTAAATTCTATTTATATTTATTTCATCTTGCGTGTGTGTGCCTATTTCTTTTTTTGTGTGTTTTTATTTTATTAACGACAGTATAACATTTCTAAATTAAAATTCTATAAGAAACATAAAAATTTTCTTTTTAGTCATTATATAGTAACATTGAATTTATATTTTCATTTCCATTTAAACGAAAAATTACATTTTTTTTGTTAATTGAAAATTCATAACATCATTATTTATTTTTAAATATTCGAGACAATAAATAAATTAATAGAATTTAAATTTTTAATCTACAAATGGATAAAGATACATCGGAATTAAAACATACAACACAATGTAGTTTAAAAACAATTCAATCGGATGAAAAAGGTTTTTTCTTGGAAATGTATGAAAGTGTTAAAAATGAATGTACAAAAAAATGGTTAAATAATAAATTTAATGGATCGACTGATCGTGAAAAATTACATATATTATTTAATGATGAATTATTGAATGTCAGTGATATTTTATTGGGTACATTAGAGCACGTTCAACCAGTTTATAAAAAAAAGAATGCACAAATATCAATGGAAAAACGTAAAGCCGGTGAAAAATTAGCCGAATTAAATGAATACGATAAAGCGTTAATACTCTTTAGTCAAGCTATTTTAAGGGCACCACCTAAAGGTAAATTTTTTTATACACATTTTGTCTTTAATATAAAACAATTTATATATTGATTCATAAACATATATACATATAAATTTACAAAAATATATCTTCTTTATGTTTTAAAACACTTTAATAAGTAAATGTATACATAATATAGATATTTAAAGATGCATATTTAAATGGTTTTTCATTGT
Source organism: Dilophus febrilis (assembly GCA_958336335.1). Lineage (NCBI taxonomy): Eukaryota > Metazoa > Arthropoda > Insecta > Diptera > Bibionidae > Dilophus > Dilophus febrilis. The sequence goes on from OY284470.1 coordinate 28,756,573, forward strand.
CTGTATTCTGTATATATATTTTATGTATATATAGATGAAAATGTACACATTGATGGTGGATTATCTTTGGCATTTGCATTATGGTCACGTTCAAAAATATTCATTCAACTTAAAAATGGAGATAAAGCTTTAAAAGACTTACAATATGCATTAGCCAATGGGTTACCATCTAAACAACACGGTGAATATTATGAAAGATTAGCCAAAGCACATGCATGTAAGTTTTTATTGTATACATATATCTGAATTTATATATAGGAATTTTTATATTTAGAAACGATTAGTTCATAAGATAGATAATAATATCTCTATATATATATGATGTCGGCAGTCCGTTTCAACTACATCCGCCGGCTAACGCACTCCTACGGTGACCACCTCTCCGGGTTTGACCCGGAATCTCCGGGTTTTGGCATACGATTTCCGGGCTCCGGAATTTAGAGACAGTTCTCCGGGTTTAGCATAATATAAAAAAAACACAAAAATATCAATATCCGCTATTCAAAGTCAAAGGGTGCTCTAAATTGTAGAACTTTCTTAACAGCATTCATGTAGGAAAGTGCAATCTCAAACGGAACGTTTCCAAACACTCCTCAACCCAAACACTCCCGCCCCATTCTCAATCCCCCTTCCCCCATTCTTAAATTAGTGTTAAGGAACTGCGTTTTAATAAGTATCTTACAAGCATGTGGAAAAATAATGAGCCTAAAGTGCAAAATATGGAAAAAATAATGAATAGAATGAGCGTTCGGTACTTCATTTATTCGTTCGGCAAGGTATACAAATTTGGTTTTTGTACGTGATAAAGACAAATTGGTTAATAAAACACTGGGGAACGCTTATACTTGATGGATAATGGAAAGGAAGTACAAACATTTTAATAAGGGTGTTAAAAAAATTCATTAATTACATTTTTAAGCGTAAAAGCGAAGAAATACGATAACATAATTTGAAATATAGTATAAATTTTGGCGTATTCATTGTTAGCAAAGGCCCATTTGTGTACCCTGCAACCTGTACTCCTGTACTCCCAACATAAATAGTAAATACACAAACTCTACGATTTTTTGCAAAAAACGTTGGTATAGATCTAGGCTTTTTGGCATAGATAAAAGAAAATTTGTATTTTATGGTATGTAATATTGGGACCCTGCATTAAAAATGTGGATTTTTTGGCTTGAAAATGACATTTATTTGTATAACAAAATAATTGATTACATTAACCAATATATTGTCCATCGTTAGCTATGACTTCCTCCCAACTTTTAAGAAGTTTGTTGATTCCTCGTTTGAGGAACTCCTCATCTTTTGTCCCAATCCATTTATCGACCACTTCTTCAGCATTTCGAAAGCGTACATCTGTCAGGCTGACCTGCATTGATCTGAACAAATGGTAATCAGAAGGAGCAAGGTCTGGAGAGTACGGGGGGTGATCAAGATGATCCCAATCGAGCCTCTTTATTTTTTCCTTAACGATGTTTGCACGATGTGGTCTGGCGTTGTCATCGTGAATTAAAACTTTGTGGTGTTTTCGAGCTATCAATGGTCGTTTTTCGTTCAATTTCTTTGCCAATTCGCCCAGTTGTCGTCGGTAGCGATCAGATGTAACCATTTCATTCGGTTTTAACAGCTCATAATACACGACACCCTTCTGATCCCACCAAATGCACAGCATAAGCTTCTGGCAATGAATATCGCGTTTTGATTGTGAAGTTGATGATTGGCCGAGATCAACATACGATGCTTTACGTTTAGGGTTGCCGTAATACATGCACTTTTCATCGCCAGTGACAATTCGACTCAAAAAACTATGTTTTTTGTGCTCGGCAAGGTGTTTATGTGGGACCCATTTTCCTAGCTTTCTGATCTTTCCCATTGAATGCAAACGTCTAGAAATGGTAGAGGCATCTACATTCAACTCTAATGCAAGCTCTTGTTGCGTTCGACACAAATTTTCATCCAACAATGCCTGCAATTCTTCGTCTCCAAATTTTTTTGGCGGACCTGGCCGTTCTCTGACTTCCACTTCAAAATCACCGTTGACAAGTTGCTTGAGCTGGAGCATGTCCACCATAAGCTTCAACCAACAAACGATAACTTTCAGCAGCAGTTTTCTTCAAATTAAAGAAAGTTATTAAACTTCCCCCCAAAACAACTTTTTCGGGCATGTGTTTAAACATATTCGGGGCAAAAAAAAGCTTTGTTAATAGCTTAAATATTTACCAAATTAGCTGACTTGTTGTTAATATTATTATTTAAAATATATTATAGCAAACGATCAAAGTTTTTTGGTTAATTAATCTAAAAGTCTCACAAAAGGCGAATTTGATGTGGTAAATTATGTAAAATCTGGTAACCTAAGTTTAATTCATCAGTTCGTTGTTTTAATCTATATCTCTCATAATTTCCGTATAACTCCCAATAAGTATTTGCCGTTGACTATAGGTTTTATATTTTGTTTATCAACGATACATTTTATATTATTAATAAAATTTTTAAATGATATTTAATCATATAATTCGTATATATTGAAAAAAAGTTTTTAAAAAAGGTCATATTAAAATGTATACGTACGCCTTCTTCAAAATATATATATTATTGTATATAATAAATACATTTATGTATATTTAACAATAAATGACAAGAAATATAAACGTAATTAAATTAAATATATATTATCAATTAGTATATATATGCGTTTTCCCATTATATATACATAAATATAATTATATATACGCAGAATTATCTTAGAATATACATGGTATATATACAAAATACATATGCAAATATATGTATGTATATTTAAAAGGAACACATTTAATTAATTATCTATATTATATTATTTATTTATATGTAATTAAACCCTAAATATTTCATTCCCATACGATACATAAGTATACATAATTAAATAATAAATAAAATATATATATATATTATATAGTAAATGGTGAAACAGCAAAAGTTAAAATATGTATAAATTTAGCTGAACGCTTTCAAACAGATCAAGTTATATTAGCTCAACTTAAATCGGATGTTAATGAAATTGTACCGAATCCAATTGTTAACGATGACAAAGCAGGTACAAAATAAAAAAAAAACAATATCTTAATTAAAAATTAAAACAATTATTAATACAAATTCTTCAAATATTACATTTTTAGTACCAAAATTAACACAGGGTGAAAATCAAAATTTGGAAAGTGCCTCGAATTTATTAACAGTTATAAATGAAAATGATGGTGGAAATTATATTATAGCAAAAGATAATGTTTCAACTGGTGATATTTTATTAGTTGAAAAACCATTAATTGCATGTTTATTACCAAAATGTTTTGGAACACATTGCTTACATTGTTTTAAAAGGTATATATTTTAATGACAATCAGATTAAAACAATTACATATATGTATATTTAATTTTATATATATATAGACTGACAGCACCAGTTGGTTGTCCAAATTGTTCTGGTATAGCATTTTGTTCGGTTGAATGTATGAATTTAGGATGTTCAACATATCATAAATTTGAATGCAATTTTATGGACTTATTAATAGGTAATAATCCGTGCGTAAATATTAAATGGTTTTCTTTTCAATTATATTTTTATACACATGTTATTATTGTGCGTACAGGTTCTGGTATGTCAATATTATGTTTTATTGCATTGCGATTTATAACACAATCTGCAAGTCCTGCTGCGGCTATTGAAAATGGACGAAAATTAATTAAACAATTTTGTGGACATTCAGAATTACGTAAAGTTAATGATTATTTATTACGTTCAGTTATGGCATCATTTTTATTACGTGTTTTACAAAAATCAAATTATTTTGGTCATAGAAAAACTGAATCAGGTATATTTGATATTTTTAATTTAACATACACAATTTATTTAATTGAAACTCCACATTGGATGTATTTATTTATTTTTTATAGCCTGTCCGGATGAAATTGAAATGGATATTGCTGAAATACTTTTAGGTTTATTACAAATATTACAGTTTAATGCTCATGAAATATATGAAACACAATTCGGTGAAAAACATAGGTATATATATATTCTACTATATATGAAACTTAATCAATAGTTCAATTTAATTTAATCCATTATTGGAACACACTTACTTACTTAATCGCGCCTACAACCTACAATTGATACTGGCGTCCATCGTCCATCTCCTCCAACCGGGCCTATTTACCGCCAACGTGCGCCAGCGGAAACACCGAGGGCCCGCGGCAACACCGAGGAAAGTCCGCTTCCACTTCATCCTTCCACCTACCCCACGGTCTTCCCATACTCCGTGATCCACCCGGCTTGCTGTCCAGCATTTTTAACTGTATGCGATCCACACCTCAGCCATCCACACCTCAGGCGACCAATCTTAATAGATCGAACGATGTCGGGTTCGGTATACAATTTATATACTTTAAAGCCGTACCGCCTACGCCACCGTCCCATTTCCTTTGTCGGTCAAAAGATGAGGTGTAGCACTTTCTTTTCGAACCCTCCAGACGCCGTTCATTAGCCTGTGTCATGCACCACGTTTCAAAACCGTAGGTGACAAGTGGACGAACCAGTGTTTGATATAACTGTGCTTTCAATGTTTTACTTAATGTCTTCGAGAAGATCATATTTCGCAAACCGTAAAAGGCCTTGTTTCCTGAAGCAATCCGGGATTAAACTTGCTCACCTATATCATTTTAACTGTTTATGCTGCTTCCAAGGTAGCTAAACCTGTCCGTTGTTTCATATTTGTTATGACCAATTGATACGCTTTGATGTTGTGGCATAAACCTACTGTTCGTTTTGTTGCGATCATATACTTGGTTTTCTCCTCGTTTACCCGTAATCCCATTTCCGAAGCTTCACGTTCCAACAGTAAGAACGCTTCTTTAACGGCACCCATACTTCTCCCACTACGTCAATGTCATCGGCATAGCCGAGTAATTGAGCAGATGACGTAAAAATAGTGCCGTTGGTGTTAATGATCGTCCTCCTTATACATTTTTCCAATATAACATTGAAAAATAATGTAGCCATCAAACACAATATAGTGTGTGTTAAAGAATAAAATAATTCAAATGTTATTTTATTTTTATTTTTATAGATTTACTGGTTCAAAACATATTTATATTGCTGTTGGATTGTATAAAACTGGTGCATTATTTAATCATGATTGTCATCCAACGGTTACAAGATATTTTATTGGAAATGCAATTGTTTTACGTGCATTACATCCGGTGGAGAAAGGCAATTGTGTTGCTGAAAATTATGGACCAATTTATACGAAACGCAATTTAACTGAACGACAATGTAATTTGAAAGCACGTTATTGGTTTCAATGTAAATGCTTAAGTTGTAAAGAAAATTGGCAATTATTGGATAAATTAAATAATAAGGCACGTCTTAAGTAAGTTAAAATTTTACACAGTTTATAGCTACTTTATTGAAACCCTCTATATCATATATTTATTCATTTTTCATTCGATAAAATTTCTAATTTTCAATTAAAAAGATGTCCAACACCAATGTGTACAAATATACATAATTATCCGGATAATCCTAAAAAAACAATTAATTGTAAAAAATGTAGAAAAACAATATCATTATTGGAAGGTGTTAGAATCATATTTGAATGTGAAGAAATTTATAGAAAGGGTGCTGAATTAATGGAGGTATATATATTCATTCGTTTGTTTGATGATCAATCGCGTTTTTGTTATATTATATTACTAGAAATATTCAAAATCCAAAATTTTTTACCACCATAATTATTTATAGAAAGAAAATACGGCCGATGCTTTACAGAAATTCATTGAAGGTATTAACTTGTTTTATACAATTGCTGTACCACCACATAAAGATACACAAATTGCTGAAGAATCGTTAAGAGCATGTTGTTCTATTGAAGGAATAACATACGGTTAATATATATGAAGATACAAAATGCACAAAAAAACGGAAATATATGAATTTATACTACTTGCAGTAACGATAAATGTTTAGATTATTAAAGGAAAATTGAATCGTAAGCAGACGGACAAATTTTATCATTAAAAAATAAATTTGTCGATGAAAATTATATTAAAATATTTCTTAAAGGGTTGACTAACCCATTGTTTTTTTTTTTGTCGAATAAATGCACATAAATTGAATTAATTGTTGCATTTATTGTTTTTAATTTTAATTTTATCCCTTATTCTTCATTTTAACTGTTAAAAAAACTGGACCAGCAAAATTGAATTGAATTAAATTTGTTTACACATCCGATTCATGTTTAACATTGGTTTTTTTTTATAAAATATTTACACCAAACTAAACTCACCAAATATTTTCAATATGCGAAATTTCTCCTCTTTTTCTCCTCAAAAAATAAATATTCAATATTGTAGAAACACTGGAAAAACTACAACAATTTTATTCTTTTTGATATTCGAACATTAGAATTTTCGAATAGAGTCGGCTCGTCACACACGAATCGATTTTTTTATTATTCAACACAGTTTTTGTTTATTATTTTTTATTAAAAATTAAATAAAAAATTGTGATTTTGTTAATTGTTTGTGAACGGCATAATAATAAATGATTTAATATTTATTAATTAATTAAAAATTAAAAAAAAAATGTATAAACGACCAAGTAATAAAGACACAGACGATGATTTAATTAATATGCAAAATGAATTCTTATCAAATAAGGATAAAGAATATTTTGCACCGGCTGCAAAAATTGTGAAAATAAAACCAAGTAAATTTTGTTTTTATTTAAAATTGTTGATTAATTATAGCTGCTTAACTATTTTTTTTTAATATCTTCTTCTTTATAGAAACTATTTCTAAATTTGCACAATCACGTGCACAATCGGATAAAAATGATTCCAAAAATAAAGTTAAAGCCGATGCTATAAGTGAACAAGATCAAAGAGATCAATTGAAAACCAACAGCGAAACAGCGTTTGTTTTAGGTGATATTATTGAAAGGAATCCCTTGCAAAGCAGTAAAGTTACAAAGATCTCTAATGATGTTGATGATGATGATGATGACAATAATGTTGATATGGTAGATGATACAGAATTGAATAATCATGAATTTCCATTGATTAATTCAATTGACCAAGATCATTCAACACAGACGAATAAAAAAAGTTTATTTGCTCAATCAATTAGTAAAATGAAATCTAATAAATTAATTGTAAAGCAATTTAACGACGGAGTAGCAAATGATGCAAATGTAACACCCATAAATTGTTTACAATCTAAAACAAATGTATTAAGTTTATCAGAGGCTAAAGCAATTGATTGTGAAAATGCAGAAAAAATTAATCAGATGTCACAGAAAGAAATTTCCGAAGCACTTGAATCACTTAATCAATCCGAATTTTTACGTAATTACTTTAAAAATAAAAAAGGTAAACGTTTGAATGCACCACCGCAACAGCAGCCAGAACAACAAAAACAACAACCACCGATGAAAATCGAACAACTAGAGCGGATGTCCGTCGACGAAAATGTTCATGAAATTAAACATGTGAAAAATATCAATTCATTTGATTCGATTAGTTTAACAACACAAACACTTTTAAAAGAATGTAACAACTTTGAAAATATGGTAAATTTTAATATCATTGAACCGGCAAAATTAGAATGGATGAAAGATATACCAAATAAAATAAAACATTTAAAGCCAAATGAATCATATGAAGCAAGGTAACTATTTTTATAGACATATTTACTACGGATTTAACTTCAATTTATTACATTGATAAATTTTACATAAAATGCATTGTTCTTTACAAAAATCAGATTTGATTGGAAAGGTATTCTTTTACCATATACAAAGACTGAATCGGATGCATGTCAATTAAAAGATGATCGTGAATTATATTTGCATGGTGATGATGCACATCGCCCAGGTTATACACTACAAGAATTATTTCGTTTGGGAAGGTATGAAAAATTCTTTCATTTAGATTTAGAAATTCTTTCTTTCATTCACTTTCATTTCATTCATTTTATTTTCCAATTAAAAAAACCAAAAAAATCAATTAACAGATCAATTGTTGTACAACAACGTATAGCTGCAATTAATTCAATTACTGGAATTTTACAAATATATAATCAAGGATTTTACGATCAAGTACTTGAATTACCAATTTCTAAAATATTTTTTCTATTACGTTTTGCATTCGACGATAATACATTGCCAATGTTAGAATGTACATCAAAAGCATTATCGGCTTTATTTTACAATGAATCCGATGAAATGCTATTAGATTTTACCTATGATTGTTCCATAGATTGTTTAGAACCCAATTTAGAATTATCAAAAGAAATTCCCGACAAGAAAAATAATATTGATCAACAACAACAACAATTGTTAGAAGAAAATCTATCACAATTAAATATTACATCATCAAATGGTAAAATGTTTCAAAATACCATTCATGAAACGGAGGATGATTTAAAGAATTATCAATCGGTAAACGATTTTTATTTAGCCGAAATAGATTTAATTGAATGTTTATTACGTACAAATATAATTCAACGTATAAATTATATATTCACACAAGTTAAACCCGATAATAGTACAATTGAAAATTGTTTAAAAATTTTAATACGTTTAGCACGAACTAATCGTACAGTATGTGAACAAATTTTAGAAAATGAACAATTAATCCTGACGATAATGACATATTTTTTGAAATACAATCCTGGTAAACAAAAACAATATAAATTTTATTATCATCCACAATCATTAGCAATGAAATTACTACGAATTATTGCATCAAATTGTAGTGCTCTATTACGTAAATTAATTGAAAAATATAAATTAGATGAATGCATAAAATGTATCATAGCTATAAATACGGATTTAAATTTAGAATTAATTAAAATTCAAATTGAATCTTTTCGTACAGCTAAAATATTTCATATATCAAATCAAGCAAATCAATTTTTCAATTCAATAAGTACATCAATGCGTTATTTACTTGAATGGCATTATCAATTTATTCAATTTGATAATACTGGATCATCAATATTACGACAACATGCTGCAGCTACTGTTTCATTAATTGGCTATACCGAAAATTATCAATTGTATGAAACATTAATGTTATGCTTTTCAAAATGGTTTGATGCGGCTACAAAATTAAATGAATTACAAGAGGTAAATATACATACCATAAATAATGTCTTACTTTAGTTTTATGATTGTTAAGTTTTATTTTATTTTTCATAGTTTTCTCAACTAGTTTTGCTTACATCATCTTTAAATACGTATTCAATGTATTTAAAAGAACCGCATTCAAAATGGATCGTATCAAATCCAATATTTGAAGATTATTTAGAAAAATTTATGGTATCCACTACGTACATTAATATTACAAAACAATTATGTAAAACATCAATACTATTATCATCATATCGTTTACGTACCGTACAACATAAACCATTACCACATTTACAATCAATAATAATTGATGAAAACAATTTAATAAATTATATAATTAAAAAATTATATCCATTATATTTTATCAATAGTTTATTAGAAATTCATTTAATGTTAAATGAATGTTCTTCAACAACAATAAAATCGATTTCATTAAACGGTGGAATGAATTTAAATGAATTTATTTTTGAATATTTCAAATCAATATCAATGGCATCATCAAGGGCATCTGTATCATCATCATCGCCATCGGCATTAACATCATCGCCATTGATTAATAAACAATTATCAGGAAATTGGTTTTTGAGAACCGAATTACAAATTTGTTTAAAATTTATAAAATTATTCGATTTAAATGGGATTTCAACAGTAACAGGAACAGTTCCAACTATATCAAAAGCAGTTATATTAAATTTAACCGTTAATATTTTACCATATATAAATGTAAATGATTTAGAAAATATAATCTATTTATTTTCTACCATTTTATTTAAATATAAATATTATAATGATGATACAATTGATCTAAATAATAAAATGATAGAATCGGATTTTTTTAATATTCAAAGAATTTATTATGAAATGTTTTTAACTCGACATTTTCTAAACGATGATACTGATAATAATAAATATAGAAAAACATTAACGATAACAACAAATAATCAATGTACAGTTTTACCAAATGATTGGGCATATCGTCCATTATTATGGTTATTAAATTCAATTACCGATCAAAATATGAAAATGCCTAATGGTACAACAATAATAATATTGAATAGTAGTAAAAATGTTTAAAATAAATTTAATATATTTAATATATTTACAGGTGTAACTGAAAAAGATACAATATTAAAAGTATTATATATTACCGGATTACTAATGAAACATTCAGTGCATGGCATTAGACCAATGGAAAAATTACGATATATTATGCTGTTATTTTTAGGAACTGAAACTGTATTTTTAGATCCACATGTTAAATTACAAATTAAAAATTATTTTTCGGAATTTCTTAAACAATCTGCTTGTGAAGAACCATTTAATTTTGATGATACAGAATTGGAAGAAAATGTTGATGGTTTGTTTGTTTGTTTTGATATTTTTAAATAAGTAATTTGAATATTTCAAAATAATCAGTTTTTTTTTTTTTTTATTAATCTCTATTTACAGCAAAATATAATTTTCAAAATTTATATACACTATTTTTAAATCAATTTCAAGCAACAAGTTATGGTGATGATTTATTTGGTGCCGTATTGATGATACCATTACAACAGAAATATGATTTAAAGTGGCGTAAATTGGTTTGGTCGGAACATGCAGAAATATTACGATTTATTACGTGTACAGAAAATCAAGTAAAAAAAAAAATAGAAAAATTTATTTGTTTTTGTTTTTTTTTTTCCACTACACATACCTTTCCAATAATTATAATTAATATATTTCTAAATTATAGCTAATTAATGGTACTATTGATAATTACCTATATCCATATGAATGTGATGAAAGTTTATTAAAATCATATTATCAATCAATTTCATCAAATCTATTACGTATTGATTCAATACCATATAAAATTGCTGAACATCATTTAAATAATTATCGTCGAAATAACATTAAAAAACAAAATAATAACCAATAAAAAATATAAAATAACAATATAATTTCATTACAATTATTAAATTATATTTTTTTTCAATAATTTGTTGTTTTTATACTTAAATAAATTAAATAAATTAACAAAAAAAAAAAAAAATAAATTGTGTTTTATATATGTTTATGTTAAAAGTCATGTTCAAAGTTAAAATCAATTTTTCTCTGTTCCAAATAATCATAATAATAATACAAAACCAAAATAATATACATATATACGATAATAAATATCAAAAATATATATAATTATGTTTTATATTCAATTAACAATTACACAGAAAATATATGCAATGTATTATGTGATGATGTAATTGCATATAATTTATATAAATCGATTAAATAAATTGTTTTGTATTATTAGGAAAAAAAAAACAAAACATAATTATTAAGAAAAATCTATGTAATATAATAATTTTTGTTTTTAATATTTTGAGGAATTTTTTAGTTTATTCATTTGCAGACTGCATTTACAGAGAAAACAGCATTTTTATATTAAAAAATCTAACCAGTTTTTATGCTATAGTTATGGTCAACCACAAGAAATTTCAACGGATTCAAAATATTTATGTTATTTTGCAAGCCTCTAGAACTCTAGTGGTTTTACATTTTTTATCAGATGAAGATATTATGGATATGGTCGAAGTAAATCCAAGTATAAACACAAGACGAGCGGCCACCCAAATTGGTGTAAATAAAAACTATGCATTAAGAATGGTCGCCTGAGGTGGTTTGTCCATGTATACAGTCAAAAATACTGGACAGCAAGCCGGGCAGATCAAGGAGTGTGGGAAGACCGCGGGGTAGGTGGAAGGATGACGTTGAAGTGGACCTTCTGGCCCTCGGCGTTTCCGGCTGGCGGACGTTGGGGGTAATTAGGCCCAGAAATCAGCCAACTGAATAACCTTTTGTGACACATTTTAAAAATTTGTACATCCAATTAAAGCTAAAACATCAAAGGAGTTTTCCTAAAAACCGACAGCTGATAAACGTAAAAGCCCTATAGTTCTAGGCTTACAAAATAACATATTTATGTATGTGTTTATGTTTAAATCAGTTGAAATTTCTAGTGTATGACCGCAGCTATAGCATGAAAACGGGCATGAGTTAAAGATAGTTAACATGAAAAGCATGAAAAGAGTTAAAGATAGTTAAAATACCTTTCCAACATGGTAATAATTATTAGATGCCGATAAGTATGGTTACTGATGAGATATGTTAAATAACATTTACGTACTACCTTGAACTTCGAAACCCAAGCTAGATAGACATGGGGTCGCCATACACTTTTTGATTGAAAATGAGGTGTACAACCTGCCTGTTTCGGGTTGGCACCCTCTACCCGGAACACCCTGTATGTAACTCGTTGATTACTTTCACCCGGAGAACGGCGTATATTGGAACGTGAAGCTTCGTGGAAATGTGATTAAAGGTATATAATGAGAAGAAATTCAAATATATGATCACAATAAGCGTAACAATTGGTCAGGGAATAAATACGAAACGGTGGACGTGGTCTTGGATAATAGCCGCATAAACAGTTAATATGATATTACTGGGATTAAGTTCAATCCAGGATTGAAATTCAGGAAACAAAAGGCATTTTATGATTTGCAAAAGATGTTCATCATGATTCCGAAACGCGTTACATGACACAGATTGACGAACGCGGTGTCTTGGGGGATTCCGAAACAGCTGCCCCTCATCTTTGGACTACATATACAAAAAGGAAAGGAAATGATGGCGTAAGCGATGCAACTACAAAAATTTATCAAATGTATGATGAACCCGAATTTTTTTTTTTTCGTTTTGTTTATCACAATAACAGAATCGGTTTAGCGCACGTAAATCCGTTGAAATTCTATTGCCGTGATAACGTGACGAAATTACTTAATCAGCACATGAAACTATCATGCGTTGAATGCATTTAAGTGATTTTGGGAGGTTAAAATTTAATTATATGTGGATTAATTTATGAAAATTTTGAAAATAACAGCAAACATATGAGAGAGAAAAAAAAACTTAAACTGGAAAGCAGTCGGAAAAAATCCTTCATATGTTTTCAAACAATTGTCCAAGTTGAACTTTAGGTTGATGAGTCTTTAGATTTAGGATGAAATGCCTAATTTAAATGATTGATAGTCGCATAAGAAGGGGGAAATACTCTAGCTCTGGGAGACCGTTCCATAATCTGAATGTGTTCTTGGAAAAAATTAATTTCCAATTCCTTTTGGTTCGAAAAAAGTTAATCTATACTGAGTATGAATATGCTGTTTGAGAATTTCTTGAATTATAAGCGAAGTTAATCCCATCCCAGGCCATAATTTGAAAATTTCATTAGAACGCATTCTTGGTGGTAATATTTATAAAATGTGCATATAAAGCTACTGTATGTCTATGATCCAATAATTCAATGGAATTTGTTACCGTCTCATGGCTGATCGGTGAGAACTCATGCTTTTCAATCCTGTCACTAAACTGTAGTGTAGTAATTGGTGAACCCGCCCATATGTAAGAATTGTATTCTAGAAGTGGTCTTATATAAATGCTTTATAAACTAGTGCTAAATTTTCCGAATTAAGGAATTCCTTGGATCTTCTTAAAAATCCAGCTGCAGTAATTATCTAGTTTTTTTCCATGTAAAATTATTTGACAAAGGCATTCCCAAATTTAATAGGTCCTTAGATTGCGGAATAAGAGTATTATATTCATATTGATTGGGTCAACATTTATGGATCTTTTGTTTGTTTGAGAACAAACATGCACTTATTTTAGATGGATTAAATTCTACTATAATTTTATCTTTCCCCAATTAGATATTGATTCTAAATCTTTGTTAATTGAAGAAATCGTCTTCTACCGTGACTGAAACATTTGGTTCGCATAATTGTTCGGTTTATCAAGATTGGTCGGTTGAGGTGGTTTGGTTATATGTGGTGCTGCGTATGGATTGCGATCGTATACCGCCAAAAAAAGGCTAGACAGCAAACCAGGTGGATCAAGGAGCGTTGGAAGACCGCGGGAGAGATGGGGAAAGTTAAAGTTGAAGCGGACCTTCGAGTTCTGGAAGATTCTCGGTTGGCGGACCTTAACGGTGAATATAGGTCAGGTTGGAGAAGGTTGTTGATGGAAGCCAATTGTAGGTTTTAGGCGCGTGAAATAAGTAAGTATTTTCTGTTCAAATTTGAATACCATGCAGAAATAATTAAAATTATTCTCAAATTCCGAAGTCATAGGGTAATATAATTGAACGGCTGAAGTACAGTTTAGCGGACCTTGAGCTAGGACATTTGGAATGTAAAAAACCACATTTTCCCACCCCCTGACCCCTATATACCTCCGATTTATTCCGGGGTTGTTTTAAATGAATGACAATGAAAATACCTTTATTTTGAATATCTACTTTAGAAAATCGCCCGTCAGATTGCGTCACAAATCAGGATTTCCCCCTATCTCCGGAAGGGGGGGTGACCGCCAACAAATTATAACGGTTATTTTGTCTGTGCAACATAGGCTTTCGATTGCAGGTATCCCCAATGTCCTAGCTCAAGGTCCGCTAAACTGTATATTCGCCAATTGAACATTAAACTATATAATATTTTAATTTATAGTTTATTTTCTAATGAAATATTAATAAACTATATTTAAAGAAAACTAAAAATGTCTATCAAATCTGTCTAATCTATATCTATATATTTTATATATCTACTATGTTAAAAATAGGATGAGATATTTTGGACAAATTATATAGCAACAAAACGCGTTGTTAACATGACTTTTAAATTACTGACTAGCCGAAATAACTTTTATATATATATGAAGTAAGAAAAATTTAGAAATAATCGGTTAGTTCAATATGTATATAAATTGTGGATGATAAAAAAAAAGTACCTATACATAATACAAAATTAATTAATATAAGATATTTAACCATTTAACAACCTCATATATATATATATAGAGAAAAAAAAGTAATAAATCAAGGTTTTAATTGATAATATGATTTGAATTTGTTTTTACGAAAATAATGTGATTCAATATACATATAATTTTATGATATGATAAGAAAGTCACACTTGGAACACTCCATAAATATATATTTGATTATAAAAAAAAAATGTACGTATGCCTACAAATAGAATTAAAAAAAAAAAAAAAACTTAAAAATCACATATTTTTTTAGACATAAAGCGACGAGTATATATTTCAATAACATATATTATATTGTGATTTTAATCAAATGTCACTCAAAATCATTTAATTTATTTATAATTTGTGTTATTATCATATATTTGAATTTAATACACTTTCCATTATGATATGTTTATTTTTTTTTATTTAATTATGTAATAAATATAATATGTGTTGTAGATAGGTATTATACAGTATGTATATGTTTATATTGATGAAAGAAAATGAAAGATCAAATGTTTTTGAAATGATGCTATACAATCCTGTTATTACCCGATGATATATAAACTATATTCGCTAGCTAGCGAATCCCGAATAGTGATAGTGATTGATTAAAGATCATGTGGAAAAAATTGTCATTTGGTCACTATAAAACACTTATTTTTTCCTTAATCTCTTTCAACTGCTTTTTAAACTATTTCCTTACCTTGTCACATTTTCTAACTAAAAAATGTACACCTCGCGTGCTTCAACATACCCACTCTGTACATATATATGCTGAATATATCATATTACATATTTACTATATTTGGCATTAAATCAAAGTGATTTTTTTGATTAAACCATATTTTAGCTATATATACAAATAAATCTGTGTTACGGTTAAAAAATTAAAAAAAAAATTTTAATTGTGATTAAAATAAGAGTTGATAACATTGTCGGTTATTATCATTATATACATACCTTTTTTTTTTTTAAATCATATGCTTTATTGTTTTTTTTTCGTTTCGTTGTTCCTTAGGCTGTTCTCTATGTGCTATGGAATATCAATGAACTCTATATACTATCGAGAATATCTATCCAGATGGACGCACTTGCATTTTTGTCCATAACTACATTATAAAAACCATGCATAGAACCGTATTTTTTTTATATTATCTATCGCATATACGTTTTGTGGCATCGCATATATATACTACAATTGAACAATTGAGTCAATGGAAATAAACACAAAACTGTTAATATAAATATATATTGAGATATAGCGAGGCATGCACACCGTATGTGAAATTTTATAAAGGAATTTTTTTTTTCAATTTTTACAATATATTGTATATATTGGCTTAAATAATGTGATATATGATATCTGAAAAAAATTTGGAAATAACATAAAGATTTAATATTATAATGTTTATTCTTATATATAAATTTTAGTAAAAAAAATGTATAATATATATAACCCATACATTGTTTTATAAACGATATATCAAATTTATTTAAAGTTTTTTTTTTAAAAATATTCCTTATATAGTTATCTTAAGGAAAATTCTTAATAGTATTCTTAGGGAAATTCTGTATAATTTTCTAAGGAAAGCTTGTATTTTCTTAGAGAAATTCTGCATAGTTTTCTAAAGACGTTCTACATAATTTTCTTAAGGAAATTCTGTATCATTTTACTAATGAAACTCTGTATAATTTTCTTAAGTAAATTCTATATAATTTTCTTAGGACAATTCTGTATTATTTTCTAAAGGATATTATGTACAATTTGTCTTAAGGAAATTCTGTATAGTTTTCTAGAAGAATTCTGTATAATTTCCTAATCTAATGAGGAAAACTCTCTACAATGTTTTTAAGGAACCTCTGTACAATTTTCTTAAGTAAATTC
This sequence comes from Dilophus febrilis, assembly GCA_958336335.1. Taxonomy (NCBI): domain Eukaryota; kingdom Metazoa; phylum Arthropoda; class Insecta; order Diptera; family Bibionidae; genus Dilophus; species Dilophus febrilis. The sequence goes on from OY284470.1 coordinate 28,773,474, forward strand.
TGTACAACTTTCTTAAGGAAATTCTGTACAATTTACTTAAGGAAATTCTGTACAATTTACTTAAGGAAATTCTGTACAATTTACTTAAGGAAATTCTGTACAATTTTCCGAAGTAAATTCTGCATAATTCCTAATCTAATAAGGAAAACTCTCTACAATGTTTTTTAGGAAACTCTGTGTACAATTTTCCGAAGTAAATTCTGTATAATTTTCTTAAAGTAATTCTGTTTAATTTTCCTAAGGAAGGTTTATATAATTTTCTGAGAAAATTCTATACAATTGTGCTAAGGAAATTCTGTAAAATTTCCTAATCTAATAAGGAAACTAAGGCAAATTACCATGTTCTTTAGCCATTTTATTTTCTGATTTTCTAAAGAAATCCTGTACAATATTTCTAATGAAATTCTGTATAGTTTTATTAAGGAAGTTCGGAATGCTTTTTTAACGGAAATTCTGTACAGTTTTCTTTGGCAAATTCTGTATAATTATCTTTGGCAAATTCTATATAAATTTCATAGGGAATTTCTGTGTAACTTTCATTGCGAATTTCTGTATAAATTTCATTGGGAATTTCTGTATAAATTTCATAGGGAATTTCTGTATAAATTCCATAGGGAATTTCTGTATAAATTTCATAGGGAATTTCTGTATACATTTTTCTAGGGATTTTCTGTATAAATTCATTAAGAAAACCCTGTACAATTTTTTGCGCACATTCTGTATAATATTCTAAACAGATTCTCTTTAATATTAGAGGGAAATTTTCTATAATATTCTAGGGCAATTTTCTAAAATTTTCAGATCGAATTCTGTTTAATTTTCTTCATTAAATTCTGTACAATTTTCTAAAGAAAAGTCTGTATAATTTTCTTAACGAAATTTTGTATAATTTTCCCCAAGGAAATTCTGTGTAATTTTCTAATAAGGATATAAATTCTGTATATAGTTTTCTAACTAACAATAAGACACATCTGTACTTATGTATATAGTTTTCTGTAACTTCATATAACTTTCTAAAAATATAGATGGACATATATTTAGAAATCTTATTTTAATATATATATAGTTACCTAATTTACCTAAACGCTTTTAATTTTTAATTGATACGATCTCAATACAACATAAGAAAATCCATAAAAAAAAACTAAATCTTATTCAGGATTATTCGAAGATTTTGCGCGAAACCAACATTATACTGAAACATGAAACTGGGAAATCTATCATACTACTAACAAAACATACTGTATATACTGTGAACCATTAATAATAGAGCGAGTATGCATATGTGAAATAAATTTTACGATTCAAAAAGATAAATGAATGAGATATTATAAATATATAAAAATTTTTTTATTTTTTGTTTTTCTTTTATCCAGAAATAAATCCCGTTTTCCTAAAGTATAGGTGTTTATATAACGTCTATATATTATATATGCGGCGACTACTCAACGAATCAGCAATTTATAATAAAAAAAAAATACATGGTATAATTAGATGACTCACAACTGCAGTACCTTTATATTAGAATCGCCAAATGCATTACAAATTTTTTTAAATCTATTCACATTCTCATTATTATAACCAATTCTTTAAGATTAAAAATAAAAATACATTAATAATAATAGTTGCGTTCCATTCAATTACCGGGAGTAGGTAGGATTAGATAAGAGTAGAAAGCATCTACACTTTTCTACGCCCAACTACTCCGTAATATAGCAAAGAGTAGTTCGGAGTAGAAAACATCTACTCTTTTCTACTCTTACCTACTCTTACCTACTCCTGGTAATTGAATGGAACGCGGCTATTGTCATACGCAGAGTAGTTTGAAATCTTAACCTGTATAATATAATATGTAGGTATATAACAAAAAACTGGATTTAATGGTTTTAAACCATATATATGGAAAAGAAAAATTAATATAACATAGATAGACACCCTAATTTAATATTAATTTTTAACTATTTTAACTTCAATATATACCTACATCAAAAAGCATATGTTAAAAAATAAAAATAATTTTTCATATGGTATTATCGTTACAAAAAAGATTTTTTTTTATATATGGATATACATTACCCATAAGATCCCAATTGTCGTTTTGTAATTGTTTTTTTTCTTTTTTTGATATAATATGTAAAGAAACATATGTATAAATAAATATTTAAAAAAAAAACTGAAGAGAGAACTCCTTCAATATACATATATATACAGCATCGGTCCTTTCATACGTGCAAAAGTTGTACTTGCTTGATGGGCGCTTCTTTCAGTACGGCGTTTTTTTACTATAATAGAAGGACATTGCATTGTTTTTTTTTTGAATTCACCTGACTTGAAAAATTATTTAGAATACATAATCAGATTTCAAAATTCTTCTTTAAAAAAAACTTTGGAATAGATTTCGCCAAAAATAAAAACCCGAAGTGTGTCCACAATTTGTTTTAAAATATATTAAACATTAAAATTATAATTGTTATTCGCAGAACGCTAGGCCTAAAATGGGATACCTTAACAAAAAAAAACGCATTATGAGCCGACCTCTTGCATGGATGATGTGGAAATGTCTATCATACACTACTGTGTACAAATATGAGTAAGACTTTTCAATTTAAACTTCCCTGGTTTATCTATTTGGACAAATGCTTTTATTTTTACGTTTTTAGTACTGTTATTGACATTTTTGACAAATTTTATGTCAATTGGTTCATTGCTGTAGTAGTTACGTTTGTGTGTGTGTGAACAAAGAAAAGTTGTTTATTCGATTTGTTTATTTTTTGATAATGTCTGAAATTATTCAACAAAGAAGTAGTATTAAATTTTGTGCGCGAAATGAAATATCGGCCCCCAAAACGTTCGGAATGGTGCAGAAGGCTTTTGGTGAGAAGTCGATGTCAAGAGCAAGTGTTTTCGATTGGCACAAATTGTTCAAAGAAGGTTATGAACGCGTTGACATTGGACGAACCACATCAAAGACGACCAAGAACCTCTACTGATGAGCTGCACGCCAACAAAATCAAAGAGTTGGTACTTCAAAATCGTCGATCGACTACTAGACTACTAGAGAGGTTGCTGATATTGTTGGAATTTCAAATGGGTCGGTCAACACCATTTTGAAAGACATTTTGTGCCTGAAAAAAGTCAAATGTCGATTGGTGCCAAAAACACTCAATTTTTTCGAAAAACATCGTCGCATGGAAGTCTTTGAAACGATGCTTTCTGACTATCAGGATAATGAAAAGGACTACCGTATTCGCCAGATTTAGTTCCGTGTGACTTCTGGTTATTCAGCAAACTCAAAAGACCACTTCGGGGACACCATTTTGATTCGATTGAAGAGATAAAAGCCGAATCGAAGAGGGAACTGATTGCCATTCCGGAAGACGAGTAGAAACAATGTTTTAAAAATTGGAAAAGGCTTTGGCATAGTTGCGTTGCATCCGGCGGGGATCATTTTGAGGATGATGATTTAGATTTAGAAGAATAAATAATGCTTTCAAAAGTTATAAATAAAGTCTTACTCATATTTGTACACAATAGTATATATGATATATAGGGTGCAAATATTTAGATTGCGTAGGGCTTGAACACCGTGTAAAGGACCGGCCCTGCATATATAGTACATAAATGATATTATTACAACCAAAAACCTATATATATAATAGTCGTGATATGTGTGTACATCTGCGTCTATATAGCTGCGTGTACATATAAAGTTTAAAAATAAATTTAAAATAAAATTAGTTAATATTTATACCTTATCATGGAAAGTTACAAGTAAAAAAAAAAAAAAAAATTAAATGTGAAATAAAAGCAGTGAATAAAAAGTTGTTCAATTTTATAATTAATGTATATTTTTTATAATAATAAACATATAAATAAAATAAAATAAAAATTAACGTTGTTTAATTATTCGGCAAGTGATATTTAAAATTTTTTTTTTAATTTATACTACAAAATTATATATTAATTTTATTAATTATATAGTTTTTGTGTGCGTGTGTTTTTTGTTTTTTTTTTAAATCTATTTTAAATCTATTTTAAATCTATTAAAATAATTTAATTTATATTCCAAAAAAAAAAAAGTGCAATTGCAACATAAATATTTTAAATCATTTAAATTATTATAAATATATATATAGTTTACATAATTATAATTAATTGTGTGTTTGTGTGTGTTAGTGTGTGTGTGTATAAATCAAACAAATTATAAGTGTGGCTATTTAAAAAGAAATTTATTCAATATACAATATATATAATTTTTTCGTGTGTGCTCTTAATTAAATTTCAAAAAAAAAAAAAAACCGATTGTAATCATATTATATATATTTTTATATCAACAAATCACTAATATATCGCGTTATTGTATATAACACCAAATAATATATAGAAGAGTAAAAAAAAAAAAATTCAAAATCGAAAGGCCAAAAATGTTCTTCATCATCATATGATGTTGTATTATATTATATTATATTATATTTAGAATTTATTTTTAAATCAAACACAAAATTTTATATATATACAAAATAAATAAATAGCATATTTTTTTTTTTTTTTGTATACATTATACGATATATGTATAATGTATATATAGTAGAGCAGAGACTGTTTAATTTAAGTTTTAATTTTCCTATATATATATATATTTATATTTTTTCCTCATCATCGCATATAGAGGTTTTTCATTACATTATATATCGATATGTCTTCTATATGCTATTTGCTATTGGTTCTATAAGTATGTGATTTTGTTTTTTTTTTTTCGCATTTTCATCGTGTACCAAAAATTAGAAAAATAAACATCTTTTATATATGTAAAGTTTATGTTTTTTTTTTTTTTTTCTTTATTTATTCTTTATATTTTGTAAGTAAGTATTTCGTAATATGATTAATACAAAAAAAAACTAAAAAAATATAATAAAAATGGAAAAAATAAAAAAAATTTTCTTTTTATATCAGAACCATATAATAAATTATTTTAAGATTAATTTTCCATCAATAAAATCGAATCGTTTTTTTGATTTATTTGTTTTTTCGTCTATAGACGCGATTATTAAAAATAATTTTTCTTCCGCGAAATTTGCTAAAATTTATATTTATTAAAAAATTTTCATTCATATACAGACACAATAACAGCGATTGGATCGCAAACAGACAAAAAAAAATGCATTGAAAAAAATTAATCAAATTATTATATACAAACATTTTTATTGAACATTTATTGATCGCAATAAAATATTTAAATGTGGTTAAATTTCTTTTTTTTTTGTTTTTCAAAGATCAGTTTCCCTCCTGTTTTTTTTTTTGCGCGATTGCGGTTTTATTAATTGTAATAACTTTTATTGCTTTTTAATATATATATATAATTGATTGTAATTTGAAGCATTTATTCTAAAAAAATATATATTCCAAAAACTTTTGTTTAAATTTTTGTTGTTTTTGTTAAGTAAAATAGATTAAAACAAAAATTGCATCGTTAATCAAAATTTTATATAACTTCTATTCCGAAATTTAACTCTAATAAATATTTGCACAATATAAATATATACACAAAAATAGAACTGACTTTATAGAATTCAAATTATAGTCAAATGTTGTTTATTATTATAAATGTTTTATTATTATTATTATTATTATTATTATCAGGCCCGTTTTAGTCCATGTGTGCGCCTGGCTCAAATAATAAAATATAGCGCCCTGAAACAAAATCCGTAAAATGCATAAATATTTATAGGGCAATACCCATTTGTTAGTGCATTTGTGAATGCGTTGGAATATTTACAACATTAGCTGCGATTTGTTAATTTTATTATAATTAAAATATATTATTGAAAAGGATCAAAAGGTTTTATGGTAAATGGAGCTTAATTATGATTGTTTCGCAATTTCTATAAAAGTTCCACAAAAAAAACGAATTTGATGTGGAAATTTCTTATAGTATATATAGTATTAAACAAAGCATTTTATTTAATTTTTAGTTTTGGAATATATCAAAGATTAAAGACATCAATGAATTTATGAATTACGCAAGATTTCGACAAGAATTCTGATTTAATACACTATTAAAAAAAATGTTTAAATCCGATTTGGAAATAAACTAAGAAATAACCCCGTTTTTTTCTCTTTAAAAAATAAAATGTCCCACAAAGAGCTTTTTGTGGGAAATTTTCTGGCAAGCCTAAGTTAAATTGATCAGTTCGCTTATTTAATCAATATATTTCATCTATTCGTCTTTATAAATACTCTACCCGTAGGTTTTTGTTTGAATAATTTTCTTTAGAACAGAAATTTTATATTATTTAAATATAAACAAGACAACGGCCTAGACAACGGCCTAGCCTGATTCGTTCGCGCCAATATCTTATATACCGTTGCGCCCCTGATTATTATTAATATATGAATAAAAAAAAAATTTAAATATATTATGAAATCATATGGTAAAGCTAAACAACAGATTTTTTTTTTTTTATTTTTATATATATATTTTTTTTAAACACTTATATAATATAATATTTTAATATTTTATCATAATTTTTGTTTATAAAAAATTTTCTTGCATTATATGCATATTTTTAAATATAAGTGCAATCGCTTCGTTACAAACATTATTATTATTTATTATTATTATTATTATTTATATAATATTTGTTTATATGTACATTTATATGTCAACGAAATATATACATATAACAAATATATAGTATAGATTGTGTAGATATTTATAAAAATTCTAATATATATGTATATTGTTAAAAAAAAATCAATTATTCATAAAATTAATAATATAATGAAACACATTAAAATATTTGCAAAAAAAAATAAATTATTAATATTATTATTATTATAAAACAATATACATCGATTACGTTATTTATGATAACATTTTTTGTTTTTCCATGTATATGATAAAAAAAAATTAATTAAAATATCACATAATTTGAATTTGTGATTGCAAAAATATTTCTTATATATATATATATATATATAACATATATATATGTCGGTTTATAAATTCTATAAATTGTGTTTAAAATTCAAAATCTTTGTAATATTAGGTTGTCTAAAAAGTATTGATAATTTTTTTCACAAAATTCAAACGATTTTTTTATATATTTCAAATGAACTTTATTAAGCCAAATATGCGCCGTTTTGATCGATGACCCTTTGCCATTTTTCTGGTAAAGACATTATCCCACCACTGTAGAACTACTGTGTTTTCTGGGCAAAAAACTGATCCAAGTGCATTTTGCAGTCCTCTGCGGAATTTAATTTTAAACCATTAAGGGAGTTCTGCAGAGACCGGAACAAATGATAATCTGAAGGTGCAAGGTCCGGGCTATATGGTGGATGCATTAAAACTTCCCAGCCAAACTCTCTCAGTTTCTGCCGAGTCATCAAAGATGTGTGTGGTCTGGCGTTGTCATGATGGAACACAACACCCTTTCGATTGATTAATTCTGGACGTTTTTTTTTAATCTCGTGCTTCAATCTTGTTAATGGTTGACAATAGAGATCGGAATCAATGGTTTGACCGGGTGCTAGTAATTCATAATGAACGATTCCTTTCCAATCCCACCAAACAGACAGCATTACCTTTTTTGGTGTTAATCCAGGTTTTGCTACTGTTTTAGGAGCTTCCCCCTTCTTGGACCACGATCTTTTTCGCACATTATTATCGTATGTGATCCATTTTTCATCACCTGTAATCATTCGCTTTAAAAATGACTCGATTTCGTTCCTTTTAAACAGCGTTTCGCAAATGGAAATTCGGTTTATTAAATTATTTTGTGTTAATTCATGTGGTACCCAAACATCGAGCTTTTTCTTGTATCCAGCCTTTGTCAAATGGTTTAAAACTGTTTGGTGATGGATGTTTAGTTCTTTAGCGATATCATGACTGCTTATGTGTCGATTTTCTTCAATTTTTGATATGATTTCATCGACTTTTTCAGTGATTGGTCGACCAGAACGAGTTGCATCTTTGACATCAAAATTACCGGAACGAAATCGAGCAAACCATCTATAGGCTGTTAATTTTGATAAAGTTCCTTCACCGTAAACTGCACAAATTTGTTCATGTGCCTGCGTTGCATTTTCACCTTTTTCATAATAAAATTGTAAAATGTATCGAATTTTTTCACAAATTTCGCTCATCTTTAATGCACTACAACTTTTAACTGACTAAACAAATTTAATTTTTTTTTTTTTTTATCTACGAAATGTCATTTTTCGAACATATGTTAGTGTTACCTGATCAGATTTGTACTACTTGAAATATTCAATTATAATGACATCTATTTATAAAAATTATCAATACTTTTTCGACAACCTAATATATAGTTTTTTTTTTGAATACTACATTATAGTATTATTAAAAAAAATTCATCGTATGCGTTAACTATACATTTATCATTATTTATTATTATGTAAATGATAAAAACGTGGTTATTTCTATAAATGGTCAACACACACACAGAAGGACAATCACTATACAAATTTTACTATGATGCGAATGATGTGACAGACATTATTCTATATAATTGAATTTCTAGTAACATCCCTCTGCTTAAATTTGTAACCTCGGGAGTGGGTGGTAAAGGGCAAATTTGAAAGAAATTTCCTTAATACATAGATTTTTTAAACATTTCTTCATATATCTGTAAAATTTCAAATGTATTATTTATACATAAATATCGAATACAGGGCGGCCACAACAAAATATTGGTGAGAATGAAACAGGATCCGTTGTCTAAAGGGGCGCTGACCAAACGATTAGATATTTTAATCAATAAAAAATTTTTTCCGTTAATGCAAATTTGATTCGTAAAACAAAAACTTCTACGGGCAGAGTATTGATTATAATAAAGAGGGAAATTATGACATATATTTATTATAAACGAAACGAAATGATCAATTAAACTCCATTTACCTAAAAAAAATTTTATCCTTTTTTAAACTTTTCCCGTTTCTATTGTTTAAAAAAATGTATCCTTTTCTATTGTTAATAAAATTAACAAAAAGAAAGCTTAAGGTACGATAATATTTCATTCAAATCCATTTACAAATGAACTAATAAATAACTGGGTATTTTATTGCCTTAAAAATATTTAGGCATTTATGGATCATCAGGTTTTAGGGAGCTATATGTTATTTTTTGAACCAGTTGCATACATAGGATAAATCGAGCCCGATCGAATTAAATATCTTGAAATGATTTTTTGAATTTTTATAAGCAGCAGCAGCAGCAGCAGTGGATGCGTTATAGATTTCGGAAACATTTCCAGTAATATTATTTTTCACATTTCAATTAAACAATAAACTCTTATGACATTCAAACTTTAAGGTAAAAACACACGTTGTTTCACTCGACATTACTAATAAGGCTTTTGACAGAGTATGGCATAAGGCATTAATATCCAAAAGTCATTCTTTTGGGTTAGGAGCTACATTTTTTAATTGGATTGGGAACTTTTTAGGTGATAGAAATATTACAGTTGCACTAGATGGAGTTAATTCAGATCTTTATCCAGTCTATTCCGGCCTACCACAGGGTTCTGCTCTGTAATCCATCCCCTTTTTTAATTTTTATCAATGATTTTCTATCAGTAACCGAAACCCCATTTCACTGTTATGCTGACGATAGTACGTTGCATTCTTTGTGTGAACTACCTCGTAATCATAATGAGAACCAAATGCTTCAGTCGGGCCAAAAGATGATTTCTTTAATTAACAAAGATTTAGAATCAATATCTAAATGGGGAAGGCAATCAATATGAATATTATACCCTTATTCCACAATCTAAAGACTTATTAAATTTGGCAATGTCTTTGTCAAATAATTTTACATGGAAAAAAACTAGATAATTACTGCAGCTAAAAAGGCGCCTAGTCGCATTGGATTTTTAAGAAGATCCAAGGAATTCCTTAATTCGGAAAATTTAGCAATTTAGCACTAGTTTATAAAGCATTTATATAAGACCACTTCTAGAATACAATTCTTACATATGGGCGGGTTCACCAATTACTACACTACAGTTTAGTGACAGGATTGAAAAGCATGAGTTCTCACCGATCCGCCATGAGACGATAACAAATTCCATTGAATTATTGGATCATAGACATACAGTAGCTTTATATGCACATTTTATAAATATTACCACCAAGAATGCGTTCTAATGAAATTTTCAAATTATGGCTTGGGATGGGATTAACTTCGCTTATAATTCAAGAAATTCTTAAACAGCACATCCATACTCAGTCAGTATCTATTAATTTTTTTCGAACCAATAGATTTGGAAATTAATTTTTTCCAAGAACATCAAGATTATGGAACAGTCTGCCAGAGCTAGAGTATTTTCCCGTTCTTATGACTATATCAATCATTTCATCTTATCTAAAGGTAAATTTAAAGTGCAACTTCGACACTTGTATGAAAACATATGAGTTATTTTTTCTTACTGCTTTTCAGTTTAAGCTTTTTTTCTCTCATATGTTTGTTTTTATTTTCAAAATTTCATAAATTAATCCACCTATAAATAATTAAAGTTTGGCCACACACGCAAAAATCACTTAAGTGCATTAAATGACGCATCATATAGGTTCATCACCTCATTAAGTGATTACGGGATTACGGGATCACGGCAATAGGATTCCGAGGTTTAAAGGCGCTAATTCTGTCGTAGTAACGAACAAAAAAAAAATGACGTTATAAACAAAAGGAAAAATTGGAAAAACACGAAATATTTGCAAGAAAACGGGTGAAGAAAAAAATGTGAAGAGTCAATACCTTAAACTTTTTCATAATTCAATTTCAAACTAAACTAATATAACTCGACACCTATATTGCATACCACCTCTCAAACATTATATATACATATGTTATATGTACTTTTTATATAATATGCAAAACAAATAAAATGTACCTAATAGAATCGAGTAGTGTTTAATTAGTTCAATGACAATAAATTGCGTTAAATCCATTTTGTGATTGTTATTATTATTATTATTATGATACGTGTTATAATTTTGATGAATACAAAACGATTGTCTGAGTTGTATATACTATTATAAATATATATATGAAATTGTATAACATTACCATATAATATATACATAGTTAAGACTTATGAGTAAATAAACAGAAATTTAGATTTATTTTAATAACGATATTAATAATAATAATAAAATAATAATAAATAATATCAACTACTATATAGACATTAAAAAAACTAAACCGCGCGCTTAAATAAAGTGTTTCTATATATTATTATTATTAATATTATTATTAGAAAACAATAAATCGAAAGTAATTTTTGTAAATGCATATGCATATACTAAATGATAGTATGATAGTATATAGACATTATAGAGTCAGTATAATGTTAGTGGAAAATCTTTTTTTTATTTTTATTAATATTTTTTAATGAATTTTCAATTTTTTAGAAAATATTTAAAACAAAGTTCATTAACTATACATATTTTTGAATCAAATTGTTTAGTGCATCTAATATATAGAGATATTGATATTAAATTGTAAGGAAAAAAGGTTCATTTAATTAATTGTCATATCGCATCGATTGTTTTCTCAATCATATAATGTATAGACACTTATATAATGATTATAACTAATAAAAAAATTGATCATAAGTGTTGGGTCGGTTAAAACACATTTATGTTTTATAATGGCAAAAATTAAATATAAAGAGATGTAACAACATTTACATAATAAGTATGTATTTACTCTTTTGAAATGATATAATCATTTTATGAATTATATTATTCCATTAATATTCAATATGCATTTTTTTATATATTTTTCGTAACAATATAACATCCTGTTTACGAAACAAACCAATAAAGAAACAAATATTATAAAAGAAATTTCTGATTGAATTATATATAATTCCAATCGAAGTATTTATTTTTCAAATTATCACTTTATTAAATATATATTCTAAGAAATTCACATTACCTTTTAAATATTCGCATGATTTGTAATTGCTGTTAAAAAACACCTGTAAAATTAAGGTAAAATAATTAATGACCAATTTATGATTAAGTAAAATATGTTTATATGAATATTTTTACATACATTTGTTATACATTATGATGATATGATGACCGATCCGACCACCATATGATATATTTATTAGATATCAAAAAAAAAAAACATATAAGAAATATGCGTGTAAAAGATATGAAATTTTTGTAAAAGTTGATTGAAAAAAAAAATAATATAAACATATTACAGTTTAACAAAATAAAAATATATATGCACATAATTTTAATTCAAGTTTAATGGAACGAGGACTGCAAAATTTTTTTTAAGTCACATACATATTTTGTATACACAATACATTACAATGCACATATGCGAATATATTTATACATATATTGAATGCAATCTCTATGCATTTGATGAAAAACTTATTTAATTTGAATTATGTTTCGCATGTATATTATATTGATTTATTGTACGATTATATTATGGTTTCTATATATATATTTAACATTATTTTGTGTAATTTATCATAAAAAATAATGCGTGTTATTGAAAATAATTATTTGTATTTTATTTTCTTGTAAATTTAATATAATTGTGATTCATGCTTTAGTATTGTACAAAGGCCAGGAATGGCTATTTTTTCACGTCCTATTCAAGATATGAAAAGATCGCCCTCCTTTCTAATAAAAAAAAATGTCTTAAACTGTATAATGAGTAAAATCAATATTTCAGCTTTGTAAAGGTTAAATTTCCGTAAAATGCGGTATTGATTTCCATAAAATGCAGTTGAATCTTAAGTAAAATAAACTTAATTTTCTGAATTTACAATAATATTAAGGGATCTCCAAACAAAAAGTATATAGGATTAAATTGATATTTTTCACTATTCAAGATTTTTACTATTGAAATTGGTATACAACCCCATTTGGTCGGTAAGGGAACTTTTTAGAGAATTTAAATATCGATTAAATGAACAGTATTTTTACTATACAACAATTACAGAATTAAAAAAAAAACCTTTTAAACTTTTAAAATTTAAAATTTTTTTATATTTGGTATATTTTCCAATTTCTTGAAGTAACAGATGCGGACCCGGTTATGCATACACACAAAATTTCTATTAACCGGCAGTTTATGGTCCTAATATTTATATGAAACAATTAATCAACTTGTGTACGATATACTTATTGGTACTTACATTAGCAATATCACAGATTTTTCTCATTTTATGTGATCGTAATAAAACAAATTAAAGTCGCTGGTACGATAATAATTCAATAAAGGATTTCTTTAGTGAAATGATTCTTAACCAGTGTACCGCGGGGGCCGTATTAAGTTTGCCTGGGGTCTCCAAATGGTGCAAAATTTCTTCAGAGAAAAGAAAATTAAATAAGAAATTAAGAAATCAAGAAGAAAATTACTGAAATAAAAAAAAAAAGTTAAAATTTTGTGAATCGCCTTCAAACAAAATGAAATTACAAATTTGACCCAAAGATAATAGATTCAGATATGGTATATATATGAAATGTTTCAATTCAATTCACAATTGCTATCACAGATGAAAAATTTCAATTTGAAAAACAAAACGTAAATGCATTAAAATCACATTTTTTACCTTTTAAAATTAATAAATAAATTTGATAAATATTTCCCGATCGATTAAGGTGATATTAAAAAACTAACTATGGATTCAAAATCCTTACAACAGTTATAAAAATACGAATTTATCATCTCTACTGAAGATAAAGATAAATTTTTATAATAATTAAACGATTGGAATTTGAATTGAATTTTCAAGTCTGAAAGTGAAGAATATTCTACCTAAGAAATATATTATTTAATAAAATGGCCCCTTAAAAAAGTATGAAACATTTGGTGGGCCTGCGCGCGTATAAAAAGGTCAAGGACAACTGCTTTATAGTGTATATAAACATAAAAAAACTCTATTATATAACAAAAAATAGAATTAATTAAAATAAAATTAAAAGGCATATTAAAACATTTTCACAAACAAAATTCCGCATAAAATCGTATATTTTATACATTAAACGATTTCTTTTTTTTTTGAAATTGGAAAGGAAAAGATTTACTTTTATATAAATATACTGTTTTTTTTTAAATGTTTTGTGGAAAATTTCCACTTCCGCATTATTGAAATATTTGATTTTAGCACACACGTAAAAATTCGTAAATAAATTCTTTTTAAAGAAAGTGTAAATATCTTTAAAAAAAATAAGTGCATTTCATAAAATTATTGTTAAACTGATTCAATAATTTGTATATTATAATTTATTTTATAGCGCCGAATAACTTGATCCAGAGTGAAATCTATAAGAAAAAAAGCAATAATTTTTTTTGGTTAACAAACAATTAAAGTTATATATACAAAATAAAAATAGAAAAAAGTTAAAATGACAGACTATAGTATTGATATTGGAATTGGTGAAAAACCAACACGATTTCAAGTGAACGCCGTTGGTCAAGATATATATACGAAAATTTCCGATACTGATGCTCATTATGAAAATGATGTACTACCGGAATTAGAGGATGCAGCAAATATTATGAATCGAAGGGCATCAAGGTAATTATAATTATCTTTTATGGATTATATTTATCTAAAAAAATCAACGTTTTTTTTTTGGGTTTTTGAGATGAAATTTATCATTGCGATAACTAAAATTTTATATTTTTTTTTTTGATCTTTATTTGATCATTTTGATAGGTATTTTGTTAACATAATTGATAAATAAATAAAGTATGAAGTTGTAATATCCTGGAACAGATCTGAGAAAATGTTTTACAAACTTACAAACTGTATGAAACTTATATTTTAAAATGTTAATTAAAGAGAAATTCCATAAATTATATAGCAGAGTTTGGTTCGTAGGCTAACAAAGAAAAAACTTTGTTATTTTTAAATTTGATTTTATTTTTCAATATAGTTGCCTATATACAACGATTATAGCGTTCATACAATTTTCTATGTCATTTTTATTATACGATTTGTTTTTAGCACCAAAATGAGCCTTAGTTTCGGCGATCTTCATCGGCGCTAAATTTCTTTCCAGAGAACAGGAAAACTGGTCGCTGGTGGCCAGATCTGGAGAAAACGGGGGATGCGGAAGAAATTCGAAGCCCAATTCATGCAATTTTGCCATCGTTTTCATTGTTGTTTTTGATCCATTGTGAGCTAGCGCAGCACTTATTTTGTACAGAGTTTTCGCATGCCCAAATATTCATTCACAATATGTCCAATACGTTCCTTTGATATCTTTAGAGTATCAGCTATCTCGATCAACTTCACTTTATGGTTATCCAAAATTATTTTGGGGACTATTGTGATGTTTTCGTCCGTAACAAACTCTTTGAGGCGTCCAATGCGTGCATCGTCCTCGGTGCTTATTTCACCCCGGTTTAAACTTAGCAAACCACTTCTCAACGATGGATTTTCCTGGTGCAGAGTCCGAATAATGTTTATCAATCCAAGCCTTGGCTTCCACAGTATTTTTTTTCGCCAAAAAGCAATGCTTTACTAAGACACGAAATTCTTTTTTATCCATTATTTTTTAAAAACTAACACAAGTTGCTTCACTCAACAAAATGTTATATCTCATAAACTAATAGTTTGAAAGCGATCAAATTTATATACGTATATCATTTGAAGATTTTAGGGCTAAATAAAAATCATGTGGATTTAATGCTTGTGGTGCCATTTATATGTTTCAGAGCCCATCTCTTATTTTTAGAAATTTCCATTTTAACATAAAAATATTATTAAAAAACAATTTCACAATACGCAGAAAAAAATAATTATTAATTATAAAAACTACTATTTAAATTCAATTCAATTTATATTTTTATATTTTTCGATAGAATGTCCTCAATTAAAAGTAGTTTTCGTGATAAAGATAAACCACCACGGTTAAAAGATGGACCAACAACACGTTTTCAAGTGGCACGAAATGGTGATGATTCAGATTCGGATAAAGATCGTGAAACATTACTGGACGATAATGATACAAAATATGCAAGAAGTTTTAGGTATATATAAATAACACATTATATAATTTTCCATATGCGGTAATATTGGTCGTATACGGCAAATTACCGCGACACCGTAAAAGTATAACGAATTATATAAAAACCAACAACAGAATGATGTTGTTCGGTTGTACAAAGGATTTTTGTTTATAAATTTACATAATTTGCATAATATATCAATTAAATATTCATATTTATATATAGACACTTTACACGTGAGGCATTACCCCGTTTGGATAACTATCGTAATATGATGTCAATACAAGCGGCTTACCGTCCAACATTAGATGATTTACATAATTATACTCTTCCAAATAAGGTTGGTATACCCTAAAAATAATTCATTCGATGATTTAAAGACCCATTGAATTGGAAAAAAAACCCATTATTATTCTTATTTACAAATTTATGAATATCTTTAAAATGAGTAATTGTTGAATGTGCGTTTTTTTATATATAGTTGATATAAATTTCAAATTCTAACAATAATTTTTAAGATAAATATATTTTCACATATAAATGTAATATAAAATGAATATATATATAATACGAATTTTATATGTATATTTTCAAAATTACATATAATGTATTTAAGCAAAAAATAAAAAATAAAATTAAAACACAATATTGATTAATTAAATTTTAATTGAGCATATTAATATTAATTAAGATACTACTAATGCAATAATAATAATAAAACACACATAATATAATTAATGTTCTAATATACACATGTTTTAAAAACATTAATAATAGCATCATCATCATCTTCGCCTTCGTCTATATCATCAAAATTCAAATATTATATACTAATCGTTATTTGAAATACAAATAATCTAATCGTTTTTTTTTATCAGAATCTTAAGAATTGAATTTTATGTATTGTTCAAGGTATATATAAATATTCATTGTGGGTTTTAGCTTAAAATAATATTTGAGTGGCAGCGTGAATGGAAAATGTTCACGTAGTAATTCGTTATCAATTTTAAAAATGAATTGATTTGCCATTCTATTTAAAAGATATAAAAGATTGAATAAAGTCAATGTTACTTAAAATTCCAAGTATTTACGTAACGTATATACATATATGGGAAACGAATTAGACACTATAAATGTAATATAGGATACGAATTAGACACTATATATAAGAAAAATAGTGTAATAACGCCATATAATATCTATATATAATTGATATATACCGGAGGTTTTTGTTTTTGTAATTATAAACTTTTATAAAAAAAAAAAAAAAACAAAAAATTTCCATTTGCAATTAAATAAAAACAATATATTTTTTCTTTCCTATAATTGAAGTGAAGATCAAACGCGATGGCGTCAAATGTCAATGAGATTAATTGAAAATTGCATATTTATATACATATATGATCGTATATATTATAAATATACACTCGTGGTCAACTAATTAAAACACTTGAATCATTATGAATGATTGGTCATTATTATTACGATATATAGTTACATGATAAATATACATAGCAAAAAATGCATTAATTGTATTGAATCTTTTATTGAATTTATCGCTTTTATAGCAAATATTTTCCCAATATAAATTTATAGCAAAAGATGTGATGTTTAGTTGATCACGTGTGTTTATATAATATAAGTATATATATATAGTACATATAGCGAAGATCATTGATAATTCTGTCATAAAATCATTATATACATTTATACAATATATGTATATAAATAATCAGATTACTGTATAGTTTAATCAGATATATTATACATATACCTATATTATAACATGTCTATAAGAAATTGTATACGCAAACAGAGTGATCCCGACATGGATGCTCTAATACAATATAATGTAAAGCAATCCTTTTTTGGGTTCATTTTGAAGCCAAAAATTATTTCGTAAACATTTTCTTTAACTAATTGAGCACCCACAAACAGAATTACAGAGCATGGGGTTAAAAAAATTCTTTTAATGCGCGTATAATAACTTATAGTGAAATTGTTTCTTTACACGGGGCAAGAATTTTTAGAATCGTAAATGTTTAATTTAAATTTACACCGAATTATTTTGAAAACGCCAATATTTTGATAATTTAAAAATTCTGTGTATTAATTCTCTGTGTAAGTTTTTTACACAGTCTATTATAGTTGGTGTGGGAAAACATAACCTCGAATTTATTTTTAATATTGAAATTAATTCATCAATAATTCATGATCACACTCCACCGAATATTTTGTCTATACATACAGGACACATTTTCAAAATTTTGTATAATGCAAATTCGGTCTGTGTAATTAAACAGTTCACATGACGATATTGACGACATTATAGTGCAATTGCTTCTTTACACCCGGCCGTTTTTTTTTACACAGAATTTTTAAAATCGTCAGTGTTTGAGAGAACCTTACACAGAATAATTTTTACACGATCATTTTTTCGTGTTTTTAAAATTCTGTGAACCTTTTTTACAAAATCTAAAATCGTTGTTGTGGGTAAAAATTTAACCATAAAAATTATATGTTTAAAATTCATCATTTTTACATAATTACACTACACAGAATGTTTTGCGTACACTGCAGGACAAAATTTTTAAAATTCTGTGTGGTGCAAATTGATCTGTGTGCACAATAATTCTGTGTAAAGAAACAATTTCACTATTAATTAATCATACATGCGTATGATACATGATACATTAAAGTCTATTTTATTTAAAAACTTTTATTGCAGGTACAAGGAATGCAACGAGATAATGGTGATGGCCAATCGGAGGGTGTCATAAAATTTGGATGGATGGAAGGTGTTTTAATGAGATGTCTTTTAAATATTTGGGGTGTTATGTTATTTTTACGATTAAGTTGGTTAACGGGACAATGTGGTGTTGTTGAAGGTTTAATATTAATATTGTCACAAACACTTGTAACACTCATAACATCCTTATCGATGTCAGCAATCAGTACAAATGGTCAAATTAAAGGAGGTAAACTTATATACCCTTTTTGAGCACATATAAAAATTTGAAAACATCAAAAAAAAAATCTCAATTTTTTAATCATTCTATAAATGCATAGGTGGTACATATTTTATGATATCACGATCATTAGGACCAGAATTTGGTGGTTCAATTGGTTTAATATTTGCATTAGCAAATGCTGTTGCATGTGCTATGTATATTGTTGGTTTTTGTGAATCAATGACAGATGTTTTAAAGGTGTTTCATGTATCGATAACGGGAAGTACAATTAATGATATACGTGTCATTGGATTAATAACAATTGTTGCATTAACGTCAATTGTTGTAATTGGAATGGAATGGGAATCAAAGGTAAACTACTGCACTTTTACGGAGATTTTTTTGTCATGTTCCTCAGACAAAGATTTATAAAAATGAATTTTCATTTAAAATTGTATAGGCACAATTTGTTTTATTATGTATATTACTGGCAGCTGTTGCTAATTTTGTTGTCGGAACAATAATAGGACCAACAAGTGTTGAAGATATTTCCAAAGGATTTATTGGATTTAATAGTATGCGCAATTGAATAAAAAAAATTAAAAATGTAATCAATCATTATTTTCAATATTCAATATATAGTGACATTGCTTCAGAGCAATATGTGGTCCGATTATCGAATGGATGATGGGGTTATGCATAGTTATTTTTCTGTATATGCAATTTTTTTTCCAGCGGCTACCGGTATTTTAGCTGGAGCAAATATTTCAGGTGATTTAAAGGTAAATTATACGGAATATACGAAAATTTATCATACGTATATTGTATATATGAAAAAAAAAAAATGTTAATATTAATTTTTAGGATCCATCAAAAGCCATTCCAAAAGGAACAATTTTAGCTATTGTTATATCGACGATAACTTATTTGATTATGTGTGTACTTTGTGCTGCAACCGTTGCTAGAGATGCAACAGGAAATGCAACAGATGCAATAAATGGATCATTAGCATTTTTAGACTGTGCACCGGGTAATGCGCATATTTTGATAAAACATTTTTTCATTCATATCACGTATAGTATAACAATAATCATTTTAAATATAATTTATCCAATTAATATAGGTGAATGTGAATATGGTTTGCATAATAATTTTCAAGTAATTGAATTGGTTTCAGCATTTGGACCACTTATTTATGCTGGTTGTTTTGCAGCGACATTGTCATCGGCATTGGCAAGTTTGGTATCAGCACCAAAAATTTTCCAGGTACTTATGTTTTATATGCAAAATATTTAAATCAATGGGTTTTAATATATACAATTATTTGTATCTAGGCTTTATGTAAAGACGAATTATATCCTTATATTAAATGGTTTGCAAAAGGATATGGAAAAAATAATGAACCAATACGGGGTTATGCTTTAACATTTACAATATCAGTTGGGTAAATATTTTTAAAAAAAATTGTCCTTATGTGATTTAAATTTATTTAATTATTTTCTTTTTTCTCTATATATATACATTAGCGTAATTTTGATTGGAAATTTAAATTTAATTGCACCACTTATTTCCAATTTTTTCTTGGGTGCCTATATGTTGATTAATTTTAGTACATTCCATGCAAGTTTAGCAAAATCAATTGGATGGCGTCCAACATTTAAAGTAAATATATATATATTTTAGATTGTCTATATATTGCGTTTGATTTTTTAACTAAAATTTTTTCACTATAATATGATTTTTTCCAATATCGATATAGTATTACAATAAATGGTTAAGTTTATTCGGTGCAATATTATGTGTAGCTGTAATGTTTTTAATGTCTTGGTCAACGGCTCTGATAACATTTATAACTGTTATTGCATTATATTTATATGTATCACATTTAAAACCAAGTAAATAAATTATATAAATATTCATTATAATGAAAATCTACACAAAAAAATCTTTAACCTATTTATATAGATGTAAATTGGGGTTCATCACAACAAGCTCAAACATATCGTAATGCATTACTATCCGTACAACAATTGAATTACGTAGAAGAACATGTTAAAAATTATTGTCCACAAATATTAGTACTTAGTGGTTTACCAAATGCACGTCCAATTTTACTTGATTTTGCATATTTATTAACAAAAAATATTTCAATTTTATTGGCCGGTCACGTTATTCGAGGTTTAAGTTCACATAAACGATATGATTATTTACATCAACGTGCAAATGATTGGTTTTTGCGGCATAAAATTAAAGGATTTTATTCGTTTGTAGATAGTGAGGATTTTGAAAGTGGTTCAAGGGCATTGATGCAGGTATAAATTATATTAAAAAATTATATTATTCCAGAGTATATTAAAAAATTATGTAAAAATTAATTGTTTTTAATTAACCATCAGGCGTCTGGCATTGGAAAATTGAAACCAAATTTAATTTTATTAGGTTATAAAAATAATTGGTCATCGTGTGATCGTAAAGAGCTTGTACAATATTTTAATACAATTCATAAAGCATTGGATATGTATTTATCGGTAGCAATATTACGTGTTGATAAAGGTTTAGATTATTCACAAATTTTAGGTGAAGAGATACCAATGACAATGTATGATACACAATCAAAAACAATGCCATCAAATGATAGTTCAGCTGATTTATTATCGGCTAAAAATGAACATGGTAGTTCCGATTCATTAACACGAACAATTTCACAAGGTATGTTATTGACATTCATAATATATCGTATAAAGAAATCTACATTACAATAATGTATTTCTATAAATACATTTTTTTTTTAAAACACAGCTCTCATTATGCGTATGATGAATTTGTTAAAAACTTTAACAAAAATATTTCTCTATATATTAGTTAAAACAATAATTCTTATATTGCATTTTACCTCAAAAACTAATACAAACGAGTATAATTTCTAAGGCTATAAAATAACCTTTAAAGCAATAAATACCAAGTGGATGATTGCCAAGAATTGTGACAATTTCACTATGATTTCGGTAAAAAATATTAAACAAATTATCTATAAATCTAAAAAGGATACATCCTTTATCCCTTTCGAATTACGAAACTTTTGTTTTTTTTATTGTAACTTTATATACCTATATATTTCAATAATTCTATTTTATATTGATTTAAAAAAGCACAAACATTTACATATACGCAAAAATCACACAACATTTTACAAAGCAAATTTTTAAGAACACTTATATTATTATTTATTTTTTTATTGCATTTAATATTTTAAAAAATATCAATTCTTTTTTAATATTTTGCATGAATCTATATTATGATAAAAAAAAATATGGCTGTGAACAAAAATAAATCTTTTTAAAATCAATTTTGTTCAATCGATTATTGCTTATAAAACATTCAAAATCGAATATTATATATACCATATTAATGCGCAATTAATGCACAATTAAAAAAATAATCACAATCAACAATAATAATATATAACAACAGATGGCAAAAGAAATAAAGGTAAGTACACACCATAATTTATATTATGATAATAATAATTAATTGCACACGTTAAATGCGTATAAAATATAAACTATATTGAAAAGACGTTAAAGAAATTAAATTAAATATAATATACCTATATAATAATTTGATAAAAAACTTGTAATGAATTTGATTTTTTTTTTGTTTGTTGGAAAAATATAGCCAGCAGTACAAGTGATTTAACAAGTTCATTTATATCGACAAGATTAAATGGAGTATCAGATTATCCAGATCCAATGGAACGTGGACGAGATGTTCAAGTAAATATTGATTATTATAAAAATTACGATTTTGTTTATAACAAATTTTTTATCAAAACATCTCCTAATATATAGTTACATTTGAAAAAATTAAAAAAATATCCGGATGCCTCATTGTATGTTAATCCAATTGGCGGTGATTTACCAAAAGATACATTAGCTGATTTATCACAATTTACAAGAAAACGTAATAATGCAGTTATTGATGTTTATTGGTTGTACGACGATGGTGGTTTAACACTTTTATTACCATATATTATCAGTACACGAAGAACATGGCATTCCTGTAAATTAAGGTTTGTTTTCAAAGTTGCTCTTTTATTATATATGTACAACTTTAACCAATATATAATATCGGACACCTGCTATTTTATCCGTTATGCTCGATTTTGAGATACCGAGAAAGGACTTTCAACTATAATTTTTTAATCCGTCTAATTTTATTTCATAAAATGTTGGTTTTAGTTAAATAATTGCGTCCACCCGCTTTGTCCAATTTTGGAATACTCTTTCCAACATTTCGGCGGGTATCTCACGAATAAATGTTTCAATGTTGTCTTCCAATCCGTCAATTGAAGCGGGCTTGTCTGTATAGACATGAGCTTTAACATAGCCCCACAAAAAATAGTCTAAAGGCGTTAAATCGCACGATCTAGGCGGCCAATTGACCGGTCCCGAACGTGAAATAAAATGTTCACCGAACTCGCCTCTCAATAAGTCCATTGTTGCGCGTGCTGTGTGGCATGTGGCACCGTCTTGTTGAAACCACATGTCATGCAAGTCAAGCTCTTGCATTTTTGCATGCACCATTCACAGTTACGTTACGATTCGCATCATCTTTGAAGAAGTACGGTCCAATGATGCCACCAGCCCATAAACCGCACCAAACTGTGACTTTTTCTGGATGCATTGGTAGCTCTTGCAATGCTTCTGGCTGATATTCACTCCAAAATCGACAATTCTGCTTATTTACGTACCCATTGAGCCAAAAATGAGCTTCGTCGCTGAACATAATTTTTCGGTAAAAAGGTGGATCTCCGGCCAACTTTCCAAGAGCCCATTTACAAAAGTTTTACGTTGCGGTAGGTTGTTCGGCTTCAATTCTTGCACCAACTGTATTTTGAAAGGCATCACACCTAAATCCTTCCGCAAAATTTTCCACGTTGTTGAGTAACAGAGGCCCAATTGCTGCGGACGGCGACGAATCAATAATTGATGGTCATCATTAACACTGGCCGATACAGCTGCGATATTTTATTCAGTTCGCACTCTACGTAAGCGTAGGCGTGTTGGTGGGTTAATTAAGTCACAATAGCCCGAATAGCCGCTTCAGTGGGTCGATTAAATTGACCATAAAATGGAAGAAGTGCGCGATGAACTTTCTTAACAGAGCACGCATTTTGATAATAAAATTCAATAATTTGCAAGCGTTGTTCGTTTGCAAGCGTTGTTCGTTCGTATCGTGGCATTAATAAAACAATGTTAAAAAATTATTCGAAAGTTATGATTTTATCATAATAAAATTAAAAAAGAAATACATTTTTCGCCATACGACCAACAATTCGGTTTTATCGTCCAACAACACAACCTTCTGTTTTTAGTTTCGTAATTAGTGGTTTTTACGGTGTCGGTAATTAACCGTACGACCAACCGCAAGGGAAAATATGCAACTCTGTGTTAAAATTCAGACTCGGAAAATAACCGAAAACGCAAAACATATGCCGTAGGATTCGAATCCACGACTCCAAAATTTCGTTAGAATTTCAGGTTGGCATTTTTATAATTTACACAACAGAGTACAAAATTAGAAGGATTAAAAAATTATTATTCAAAGTCCTTTCTCGGCATCTCAAAATCGAACATACGGATAAAATAGCAGGTGTCCGATATTATAGTGGTTAAAGCATAGTATAACGTTAAAAAAATTAAAAAATTAAAACATATTTGATTTTCGTTTGTGATTAGAGTATTTGCATTGGCCAATAAACGTGCTGATGTTGAAATTGAATTAAGTTCAATGGCTAGTCTATTGGCTAAATTTCGTATTGATTATTCAGATTTACAATTAATTTCGGATATTACGAAAAAACCACAAGAAAGTACAACACAATTTTTTAATAATTTTATTAAAGAATTTATCGTATCCAATGATAATGAACATATAAATGGTATAAACATTTTTTTTTATTTAATATTATATAATAATCTAATGAAATTTTACTATCATAATTATTTCTATCATATATACACACACACACAGATGAAGAATGTATAACAGAAAGTGATTTATTGGCGGTACGTGATAAAACAAATCGCAATTTACGTTTACGTGAACATCTTCTTCAACATTCAGTAAATTCCGATTTAATTGTTATGACATTACCAATGCCACGGAAAAGTATTGTTTCAGCTCCATTATATATGGCATGGTTAGAATGTTTAAGTCGAGGATTACCACCATTTTTATTTGTACGTGGTAATCAACAAAGTGTTTTAACATTTTATTCTTAGATGAAAAAGTGTATTTAGATGAAAATAAAAAAAAAATATTTAGTATATCTATAGTTTAGGAAAAATTTTATAAAAAAAAAACTTTTTCTTTTATTTAAATTGACAAAAAAATGTATTACAAATAAATATATATATGCGTATTTTTGAAATAATACGCTTCTTATATTATATTATTGTAAAAATTCAATATTAAAATTGCACACATAAACAATCTATATTTTAATTTCCACAATAGAAAACATTACACAAATTATTAACAGAAGGAGAATGCCAAAATATTTTAAAATGTATATATTTATAAAAAATTATTATAAATATATTCTACGGTCTATTTTAATGATTTTATTTCATTATTATTGTCCTTTTTGATGTCATAAAAAAGTATTATAATTAATTTTCATTTAATTAAATTTATAGATATAGTAATATTAAATTTATTGTATGTAATTCTGCTGTACAAGATATTTATGAAAAGAAATAAATGTTTATGTTTACAAACAATTTTATTAGAAAAGGCAAAAAATTAATTGGCAATTAGGCATCGCCTGACCTAGTTTGGGCAGGGAGCAACTTCAAAGTTTGTATGGGGAAATTTTTTTTAAAAAATATAATCCTTTTAAAATTAGTTTCAGAACAAAAAATTTTCAGTACTGACTACCTCTCACCACTTCAGGTACTAAAACAAAAAATTCACTGACCGGAACTAGGCTTATGGATTTTCCAAACGTTTGATCGCCTCCCCTGGTCGAAAGAGAGGGGGAACCGACTAAGTCCCCGAACAAAAGTTTAGATTCCCATGAACCTTAACAACTTCCACACTATATTAAAAATTTTCCCATATACATTTTGACTACTTCCCCACTGGCCAAAGGGGAAGAGTCCGCTACAAAGTCCAGAATAAAACTTGGTCAGGATAGGACCCACTACAAATGCGCATGACTAAAATTGAGTTTGGTAAAGTGTAGTTTTAGCATAATTAATTATTCCATTAATTAAAACACGTTATGAAAGAAAAAAAATGTTTTCGCTTTACAACCAACAATCAGTTTTTGCGTCCAACAACAAACTTCTTCTGTTGTCAGTTTCTTAATTTGTGGCTTTTACGGTGTCGGTAATTAGCCGTACGACCAACCGCAAGGGGAAAATACAACTCTGTGTTACAATGTATAATAGTTAAAAATGTTTTTATTCAAAGTATTTACCATTAGATTCTATACATATCTTGCTCATATTTCAGGCAATTTATGGGAATACCATCCCAATAAAATTGTTCGCCTTTTGAGCGAAACCGTATTCAATCATCAATTTTGAGCGTGTTTGAAATTAGTGAAGTGTTGCTCTCCAAATGCGTGTCTCATTGATGTAAAAAGGCGATGGTCGGACGGGACAAAGGTCCGGAGAATATGGCAGATGCGATATTGGATCCAAGTGATTTTAATGTGTCTTTGTACAGTTTTGATGTATGAGACGGTGCGTAATTGTGCTGTAAAATCACTTTACAGTGTCTTCGTCGGGTCCATTCTGAAGGTTTTTCTATCAAAGCTTGATTTAAATTTATCATTTGTTGTCGGTAGCGTTCACTATTAACTGTTTCACCTGCTCGTATATCATTAACTTGCCCGAATTTTCTCATCTTCTGAATCTTTCTCATTGATTTTAATGGTTACTTTACAAATTTACATTTTTTCACACAACTTCTTGCTCAAGAAGTTTGACGTCTTCACAACCTCCATTTTTAATAATTATAATCATTTAAAAAAATTTTTACCTTTACATTACACAACTTTCTAAACAATTTTTCGATGAAAATTTGTGTAACAAATCATTTTTGTTTATGTTTTTTTTACCAATAACACCCAAATAAAAATATCTTTATGGGTTGTATTTTTAACTAATTTCTCCATATACTGCACCATTAATAAAATTAAAATATAATAACATTTTACTTATATATTTTTTAGTTTTTTTTAGTTTATATTATTCTATATTTTTCTATATTTTTATAATGATATATTTTTGTTGTTTTGCTTTTATCGTTTGTTTTTTTATTTAATTTAACCGAAGTAGGTATGTCCAATTGATAATATAACCAAAGAAAAACAACATTAAACATCAACAAAATAAAATCAGTGAAAAAATCATTGAAAATGGTGACCGTCCCATTTTTCAGAGATTTTTGCACTGATTAAGTTATTTTATGTTTACACCACAAATTTTTTAGACATCAAACTTCTTGAGTAAGAAGTTGTGTGAAAAAACAGTAGTGTAAAGTAATTTTAAACGAATGCCAATACATTTTTGAGACACATTAAAACACTTTTGCCATTTTGGGTTGTGTTTGGGTTTGGGCGGCTTCGTCCAATAACTCCTGCAGATCAGCATTTTCAATTTTTTTTGTCTACCGCCAGAATGTTCATTGTTGTCTTTCAAATCGTATTTGCTATTTTTAAGGTGGCAAAACCAAATGTTTTAATTGATGGAGCAAATGTTTTAATTTATTGAGCGTGTTCAGCATAAGTTTCTACCAAAAGACGATTACTTTCACTAGCATTTTTTTTTTGGTTGATTAAAGAACATATCAGCAACAGCAAGGTATTTCAATGGGTTATAAAACTATATAGAACCCTATTAATTTCACGGAATTTTACTTTGCGTGTTTTTACTTATAATTGATTGTATAGAACAAAAAAAAAATATATGTCAAATCAATCACAGAAATGTTTATTTTTCATTAGCCTTGATATCTTTTCAGTCAGTGGAACACAAATTGAGATTTTAAATAAATTTTTTTATCCAGATCAATTTTTAACAGTTAATGGAAAATTCAGGTAATTATTTATCGAATAAAAATCACTTATCTGCAATGATTTTTTATTTTATTGTTTTAAACTCTTATATAGTTTGTTTATAGCTTCAGAGATTTGTTGATCAAATATTAAAGGTATAATTAATTTTTAAGTATTATTAATATAAGATGTAATTTCAAATTACGCAAATGAGAGATTCTTAAGTCTTCCTATGTACATAATTAATTTAATTAACAAACCATCGAATTCGAATACACGTATGTCATTGGGATTTATAATAATTCAATTAAAATATTTATATATGAATACGAATTTTTAATATTTAGGGGCTGCTATAATTTAATTTAAAATTTACTAATTTTTATTTCAAATTTTTAATATGTTATATTGAATTTAACACATATATAAAATATATATATGCAAATTCATTAAGAATAAAAATATTTTTAAATAAAAAAAAAAAAAATTCTAAAGTAAAATATTGAAATAATAATAATACTATTATAATATACATATGTGTGTGATTCAACTTTTGTCAAGGTGAAGGTATAATATCATAAAATAAAAATGAACTAGTAATTTAGTGTAATTAAATAAATTATATACTAAAAAAATTAAAAAAATACAATATTTTATATCTCTATGTGTATTTTAATTTATTATTATTTATATGTGTATTTATTAACAATTTTATGAAATGAAACAAAATACAAAATATAACAGACAATTATAATTATAAATTTATAGTTACCTCAACGGAAAGAATTTTTTTATAAAGTTGTTATTATTATTATTATTATTACTGTATATATTGAGCTAATATATAGAGATCAATGAAAATTTATAAAACTTAAAGAATAAAAATATATAATACATGAAGTGTATGTTCTTATATTGATGTATATATAAATAATAATCAATGTATAATTGTAATTTAAATATAAAACACTATAGAATTTCATAGTCAATATAATCGCTATTTAATTCTTATATTATATTTTATATACAAAAAGAAAATTAGAATTTAAAATTGAATAATGTAACTTTTCTATTATATATTGAAAATAAAATAAGTGACGCGATTTTATACCTTTTTTTTTTTTTTTGTTTTAGTTTATTTGTATTTATTTTTATTTCTATTGTATATTAATTAAACAAATATATACTTTTAAAAATATATATAAAACAATTGTGTGTTCAACAATTTTAACGATTTGTGTGTATATTCATCAATATATAATTTCAGTTTTGTTAAAGGGTTAAAGTAATAATAATATACGCACACATGCCGTGTGTTTAAAAAAAAAAAAAAAAAAAAAAACTCGTATTGTATTATATTTATGTAAAAAAAAAAAATTAACAAAAAACTCTGAAAAAATTAAAGGCTTAATTTTTAAATGCCAATTTGCGAATTAAATAATTTGTGATTTAGTTAATTTAATGTTTTGTTAATTTAAAAATGTTATGAACTCCGTAATATCTAATCGATCAAAATTAAGTTTCGTTTGGGGATTTTTCTTCTAATAATAATTGTTTATATTGTCTATTCACTGTGAAATATTTAATTTAAAATTGTTTTAAACTGTTTTTGATAATTTAAAATTGTTTTAAACTCTTTATATAATAAAAATATATATTTTTATTTAAATATTATAAATTATTTGAAAAAAAATTATATAAAACAGAAAAAAAAACTAGTGCATATATAAATTTTTGTTTATAAATTAATTAAATTGGTTTATTTTATTTCATATAAATACATTATATTTTTTGTGTAATTTTATAGAAAAAAAAAAACACATTTGTGGCCGTAAACAATCATAATATATTGATAATTAATATTTAATAATAATTAATCAAAGGCATTTATACGGAGAAAACTAATAACAAATCCACCAAAATTGATAATTCCATAATAAAATGAATTTAAAAAAAAAAAATTAATTAATAATAATGAAGTTTAAACAATTGTGAAAAAAAAAATCGAATCGAATCGAACGAATATATAATAAAATGCGATATATATATAAAAAGAAAATGTATTCATAGTAATTGGCAATTCAGTAAGAAATTCGTTTATTTTTACTTTGTTCTTTTTTTTTTTTTTTTTTAATACACAAATATACCAATAATGTATATTTTTTAATACACAAATACAATGTCTTCATCGTCGTCGTCGCCGTTGTTACGAAACGAAAAATGTATAGCATATATTAACGACATTAGTATATAGAATACAGTAAAACGAAGTGAAATTGACTGATTTAGAATGGTCCCCTATGAATCAATATATATGGTAGATATTTCCTTATAGAAAATGTCTTTGTCCATATCTAAATTCACCCTGACCATGATCGCACAAATCGTGTATAATCGTCACAAATAGTGACCACATACACTTTTCAAAATCACTGGAAAATTTTACACCTCCCGATATAATTATGAAATATGTCTTGCTTTACATCCATATGGTCTAAAGCGAAATCATTTGTAAAAAATATTCACTTGATATAGATTTATATACTAAATATATCGATACTAAATTTACACAATTTTATCTATATTACTTTTGATACATCGTTCTTTTTTTTACCTGTGAACTATATATGTAGATGCATCTAGAGTTAAGCATATAAACTGTGTCTGTGTGAATCATTAATATTCATAAGTTCGCATTTCGAAAAACTACGCAAATTGAAAAAAAAACAATATCGTATAAATCAGAAAAATTTGTTAACTTACTTTCTTTTATTATTTTTATCACCCATTTTTATACGAACAAATCAAAATTAATGAGTAAACAACCAAAAACATTTTTTGCGTAAACCACATAGTGGAATCAGGTCCGGTCATTTCATAAATACAAACGTTGCACTTGCTTGGGGCGCTTCTTTCAGTGGGGCGCTTCTTTCAGTAGGGCGTTTTTTAACTATTGGAGGACGTATTAAAATTTTTTTTCATTCACCGACTTGAAAAATGCTTTAGAATAATTAATACGATTCCAAAATTCTTCTTTCAAACAATTGGAATAGATTTCGGCAAATATAAAACGCGACGTGTCCAATTTGTTTTAAATACTTTTTTGAATTATAAATGTTATCAAAAGAAGGCTAGGCCTAAAAGGGATCACCAAAAAAAATACATTATGAGCCTGTGATGTGGAAATGGAAATGACAATATATGCTACTGAAGTCATCTACTAAATATCCCCATGCAAATATTTAGATTGCGTAGGCGAAAAAGTAAAAGACCGGTCCTGAGTGGAATGGAGTGCAATGAGAGAGCAGATGCTATCGCAAGAAAGAGCTCCACTCACCCAAACATTCAACCTAGAGTGCATTATGTGAGTTGGCCGATTGCATTAATGACGGTAAGATTAATAGAACTCCTGTTAGGTGAATTATTCTAGAAGGAATGACACCGATGGCTGCGTAGACACTCAAAAATCTTTCTTCCTGCATATTCCGAAGGGCTGTTAAAACAAATTCACGCATCCTAAACAAAACAAACAATCGACTAGTCGGATCGGATATTTAACTGAACACTATAATCTATAAAAGCTCATAGGATGAAAATCGTAAAAGACCATACTTGTAAGCTGTTCCACATGGAGGAAAAAATTGAGGAGCACATTCTATGTGTATGTGTGAAGCAATAGCAGGTATAAGACTTCGGATCATTGGCAAATTATTGCCAATGCCTAAGAAAGTTATATGTGAATATAACCGGTAAACAAACAATAATATAAATAAAGGACGAAATATGGAAATGGTTTTGAAAACGTAGTGAATCTAATGGGACAGGGTTATAAGAATCAAATTTTTGTATGAAAAACTTCATTTTCAATGTTGTTAAATGTTCAACCTAAAAACTATTTTTGTTTACTAAAAAACCTCTTTAATCAATATATGGTTAAGGTGCAGGTTAAGCGTAACTTGACGGCAGAACTTTTTATCATTTCTGCGTCGAGTATAATAAAAAATTAATTTTTTGCACCAACAATCGGGTTTTAGCGTCCAAAAACAGCCTTCTGTTGTTAGTTTCTTAATTTGTGGCCTTTACGGTGTCGGTAATTAGTCGTACGACCAACCGCTAACGGAAAATACAACTCTGTGTTAAAATTCAGATTCGAAAAATAACCGAAAACACAAAACATATTTTATGTCATCAGTAGGATTCGAACCCACGACCCCAAAATTTCGTTAGAATTTTAGGTTGGCATTTTTATCATTTACACCACAGTGAGTCCTGGGCCGAGGATGGACATCTTTAAACGCAGAGCGAGGTTTCACTGTTTTTTATATATTTTATTTTGGTATAGTAAACAATGGAATGGAAATTTGTGGAAAATTTCTGCTATATATATACAAAAGTTTAGAACATTTAAAAATATAAAACCTATATTTTCATTTGAATACGAATCCATAGGACAGCTGTGGTTATAAATAAATAAATATAAAT
The DNA here is from genome assembly GCA_958336335.1 of Dilophus febrilis. Classification (NCBI taxonomy): domain Eukaryota; kingdom Metazoa; phylum Arthropoda; class Insecta; order Diptera; family Bibionidae; genus Dilophus; species Dilophus febrilis. The sequence goes on from OY284470.1 coordinate 28,805,998, forward strand.
AATTCTTTGCAGTAGGTGTTTGGTTGCCTTTTTTTTTTTGTAATATATCATTAATTAAAAAATTATCCTTTTATATTCATATAAAGTAAATGCTTTTATATTTTGTATTTTGCCGTATAATTATTGTTTATTGTTTATTGTATAATTGTTCTAATTAAATTAAATCAAATTTCTCTTGAAAATTCATTAACTGCATAACGATAAGATTTTGATAATTTTACATATAGTCTATATATGTTACATTATTGTGTGTGTCTGGTTCTGTGACATGATTTCTATAGCAAGATATATTAGATGAGATTTCCTTTAACGTGAATTTGGTCATAGAATTGAGTACTTCACAAGTAATTTTATTAAGCTATAGTTATTTGATCATTCTCCAAGAAACTTTTGAATTATGTACCTGCAGTATAACTAAAAACATAAAAAAAACTAAAAATCCTGAAATTACTTGTGAAGTTCTGAATTCTATGACCAAGTTAGCGTCAGAGGAAATCTGGAAAAAATGGAATTTCAGAAAAAACGGAAAAATAATCTGTTTATTAAATATGTTTTTTTTATTATAAAACAGATTTGATTGAGGGAATTTCCCCAAAAAAAAAGTTACTATTTAGAAATTTTTTTTTTTTTTAATTTATCTACCACCTACCACAAAATTTACCATCACTGCCTGCGACTATGGTCATTTAAGAGTGAAAAAGAAAATTATGAAGATGTTATCAACATTTGTTTACGTCTTTTTATATCTTTTTATGATAGATACACCACACATCATATACTATATATGCTATCAATCTATCTATCTACAGTATGTATATATATATGTTTATCTAAATAATAATGCATAAAAAATAATAAAATAATTGATTAATTAATGTGTCTGAAATACTTTTCAGTTGACAATGAGATATTTATATAAAATAAATATATTCATATATATAAAAATAAATAAATAAATATATGTTATATAGGATTTAAATAAAAATTAAACAATCAAAATATATATATACAATTAAACACGGCTATAAAATATATAACTCAATAAAAGTTTTTTCTTTTTTTTTTTTTAGTTTGCATATACATACAATCGTAATCATTTTTTTATTATTTCTTTTTTTTTACGGTGAAAAATTTAAATAAATTTATTTATATTATATGAATTTCATTAACATTGATTTGTCTATATATATATATATAATTGGTATATTATATATATATATACTATCTAGTCAATAATAATAATAATATAGATATAATACACGCAGCTATTATTTACGAAATAATTCATCATATTTAAGTTTAAAATTGATTCAAAAATTTGTGTTTTTGTAAAAAGTAAATTGAAAAATATTATTAATTCTTTTTTTTTTTGGGTTTATAAACCTATATTTTGTTGTTTTTTTTATTATAGTTGTGTGATTTTCCTAATAACAAAAAAACCACGCATGGAAATACAGAATAAAACAGGATGTTTTTATATATAATATATAGAAAATAAAAATTAAAATTAATTTGGATGGTTAAAGATTATCTTTGTTTTATTATTTTAGTTCTTTTAATAATAATAAATAAAAGTGATAATTAATAAACATAAATAGTTTGTATAATAAATAAAAAAAAAATTAAATTAAATTTAATTAAAGAAAAATGCCATGTTCAAAATATAAACGTATTTTACAAAATGGTACGGTTATCATTTTAGAGTATCTCTTAAATAATAGTAGTCAAAATAATAATTTTAGTGTTAATTTAAGTAATAATAATAGTAATAATAATTATGGTGATAATAATAATAGTAATAATAATAATAGTTTATTTAACAATAATACATCAAGTGGTGATGAATGTTTAGGAAATGCACCAACATTAACAAATGATACAATTATACAAATTATTGTATTGTTAATTATTGGGATTGCATCGTTATTCGGAAATATTGCAACAATATGGAATATAAAACATGATGATGCATCAAAACGTATAACACGTCATGGATTTAATGCAATCAATTATTTATTATATCATTTATCGATAGCCGATTTATTTGTAACAGCATTTTGTATATTCGGTGATGCCGGATGGAAATATTCAGTTGGTTGGTTAGCCGGTGATATTGGATGTAAATTGGTTAAATTCGCACAAATGTTTGGTTTATATCTATCAACATATGTATCGATTTTAATCGGGTTGGATCGTTGGATTGCCGTAAAATATCCAATGAAAAAATTAAGTATGACAAAACGTTATCATCGTCTATTAGCTGGTACATATATATTGTCGTTGATTTTAAGTATACCACAGGTAATTATTTAAAATTAGTTATTCCAAAAAAAAAAAAAACGATACATTTTTTCATAATGAAAAAATCATATATACAGGGTGTCCCAGTACAACCCCACATAGCCGAATACCACGTGTTCCTGGGACTATTTCCAGCAAAAAAAGCGTTCTGGGAGGGAGGTCTAATTTCAACCCCTACCGATAGTTAAACAGGGTGTTGAAAAAACGCTGTTGACTGAAAAACATGAGTTCACTTATTTACTCATAATTTCCAAACCGTTTAAGCTAGAATAAAAAACATGGGTTCACTAATTAACTCACAATTTCCAAACCGTTTAAGCTAGAATAAAAAATAGATACTCTATATATAGGTAAATGAATTACCTTTAATTTTGCTCATGATATATTTTTTCCTATCTAGCTCTCGTTTGGAGTTATTGATCCTCAAAGTGAAAAAATATCATATTTTTCCGTCAACTTTTAAAATTCTCTTAAAGTTCACCATACAAAGTTAAGCGCTACGACTTATAAATTTGGAGTTACTACGTGATTAGAATAACGGCGAAACGGAAAACATCATTAATTGACTTTTTTTTAGAAAACAACAACAATCTTTTTTTGCATTAAAATTAGTTAAAATAAAGCCAATTATAATAATTTCATAGTATTTTAACGTATAAACTTATCTTTTAATACAATTATGTGTTTTTAATTTGTCAATTCGTGATTTTTTTCGGTTTCACGGTTTCTAAGGAAAAAATTAAATTTTTACTCCGGAAAATTTTGAGAAAAATCAATTTTTCTGAAAAAGTTGACGGAAAAATATGATATTTTTTCACTTTGAGCATCAATAACTCCAAACGAGAACCAGATAGCAAAAAATGTATCCCGAGCAAAATTACGGGTAATTTATTTATCTATACATAGATCTAATTTTTATTCTAGCTTAAACGGTTTGGAAATTGTGAGTTAATTAGTGAACCCATGTTTTTCAAGGAACACCATTTTTTCAACACCCTGTAACTCGGTAGGGTTTAAGTTAGACCCCCTCCCCCTCCCAGAACGATTTTTTGCTGGAAATAGTCCCAGCAACACGTGGTATTCGGCTTTGTGGAGTTGTACTGCGACACTCTGTATATATATTTGGACGTAGTTGGAAAATTGTTAGTCAAGAGAATAAGATATTCGTCGGAATGAACTAAATTTTCCGGTAAATCTATATTTTATAAATTTTTCATTTTTTTTTTTCAAATAACTACAACACGCGTGTTTTTCTTTCTTCCATTTACGTTTTCCTTTGAATAATTTAAAAATTCAAATAATTTCTGGTAATTTATAGAAGAAAATTTTAAAAACGCTCAATATATTGGTTGAAACGAGTCGATTTTTCATTTGATTTCAGTGAATACCGTAAAAGTGAACCACCGTACAAATGAATAGATAGAAACATTATTTACAGTACTTTTTAAACTGGTTGAGAAATTCCTTTTTACGGACATGGTGTCGGATTCTCGAAATGTAACGTCCTATCGACTAAAACCTCACCCCGAGATTTAAGGGCCCCGTGTACGGGACCTATTTACGGGAGCTATGCAGTGTCTATTCTGTACTCCTCGAATATAATTATCGCACGTATTTAAACGTATTTAATATTTGTGTATTCGTCTCGAGGGTATGAGACTGTCGGACTAGGGCCCTTTACGCTTGACTTGATTTCTGATTCAACATGCTCAGCAGTCGTTGACGAGAGAGAGAGCCTTCACGATCAAGAATCATAACCAAGCATTCCGGTATCAGAGATATCAGATACCGTGTCTTGAATGAAACGGTAAAGTACCGTTGTTTTATATATGGTACGTTAAAGTAATGCTTTTCATGAAATGCCGACGGCAGACGACGGCAAATGTCAAATTGAAAATACATGCATTTCAATGGCGGTGCTTTTTATGAATATTGGACGGCGGACTGACGGCGGACATTGATATTTTTTCTTCTATTGCCGTCGGCTGACCGTCGTCCAACCTTCATTTTTCATTTTATTTACATTTTATTTAATTTTTATGATTTAATTTCATAATAATAAAATATCCAGTTAATTTACAAACTAATAAAAAATGGAATTATTTAACAGCAATTGGTATTTATTATTAAATTTCGGTTTTTTTATCCAGGCAAAATAAATTTCAGAAAAAGCACATTTTTTTTTATATCACAAATATCATATTTGTGATAAATAAAATATTTTCATAGAAATCGAGGCTTAAGATACACACCATAACCTTGGGCTTTTTGTTTTGTTGGACTCCATTTACTGTTAGACTTGTAGTTGAGAATTGGTTAGTCAGCCATAGAAGAGCCTCTTTATTCTATGGTAAGGCTAATACTCCCGCAGCGGACGCCCGCGGTGTCTGGGAGTTGAAAGTTCTAGGCCTTTGGTTCATTCCAACCTAAGCTCTAGCACCACGTTAAGGTGACTTCCGAGCAAGAGTTTTTTTTTACAGTCTACGAGAGGGACAAGTTTTTACAGTCACAAATCGACTATATCCATATATTTGAACCAATATGGGACGATTTTCAAATTTTCATCTATCAGAAATATCAGAAATTGATTGTATTTTTTAAATGATTCGAGGAAAATGAAAATTGGAGATGAATAACTATGGATGTAATCCTAAAAAATTTCAGCTTTTCAGGAAATTTTAATACGAAACAAATTTTTATTTTTGTAGAATAATTAATATACTTTTAGTCATGTGTCCCTTTCATGACTATCATATTCTTTTGGTAATAATATGGCAAAAAAAAACAATGTCCAGCTCCGCCTAAATGCAAAATATATTTATATATATATATTATAAACTTTACCGCATATATATTGATTACAATCGCATATATATTTTTTTATATTTAGTGTATTGTATTTAAAGTTGTTAAAGGACCATTTCTACAAGAATTCTATCAATGTGGTACATTTAAAACATACAGTGAACCATGGCAAGAACAGCTATATGCGATATTTACATTGATATTTAATTTTTTAATACCATTAATTTTAATAATAGCATCGTATGCTTCAACGTTTACAGCAATAGCAGGTATAGTTATATAAAAAAAAATTAATTATTTTTCCTTATAACAATTAATTAATATATATTTTCACAGGCAGTGAAAAAGCATTTGAAATTAATAAACAACAAGAATTAAATAATCGAGTACAAAGTAATCGTCAACGAATTATACATCGTGCAAAAATGAAATCATTACAAATATCTATTGCAATAGTAACGGCATTTTTAATATGTTGGACACCCTATTACATAATGTTGTTAACATTTATGTTTTGGAATCCAAATGATGCGGATTCCATCGGTTTACAATATTATATATTTTTTTTTGGTATGTCAAATAGTGTTATGAATCCAATCATTTATGGTGCATTCCAATTGATGCCAAAACGTAAAGACACATCAATATCACATAATATTACAAGGTAAAATTTACATAAATAATTATAATAATATTGTTTATACTATATATTAATTGGAACGTTTCGCCCCGGTTTGAATGATCAAGATCAATTATATTTGTGGTCCGCGGTTATTTTTTTATTGCAATTGCATTAATTTTTCATATTATTCGCTAAGGTTTGGATTTTATTTTTAATTCAAAGTCTTTCCTCCCGGTTGGGATATTATTCATATGACAATAAGTCATCTAAATATATAGCTCAAAACACACACAAACTCTTAAACCTATCAAAAAGTTGAATGAAAATTTTAAATTAATCATTAACGAGTGTTAAGTTTCAAATTCCATTGGGATATTAATACCAATATAGATTTGACACCAATAAATGAAAATTTTTATTAGTTATATACCAAACGCAATTATAACCCAGACGGATGGTATAGGTTGGTTACATTCGGTAAAAAAAAAATATTTCCTGACTCAAAAAAAAAAAAAAATCCCAAACTGTACTGTATCAAATGATCAGTCGATTTCTTCCGATGGTATAGGGACATTAAACGGCCAGCCATAGAAAAGAGGAAAACGAAATGTGAACATCCTTTCAGTTATTTCCCTATATATTAATCCTTAGCGAACGAATGCCACCATACTCGCGACATTGCTAATATTAAAAAAATGCGCTCGTTCGTTAAGGGTTAAAATACATTCTAATTGGTTTATAAGTTAATTAATTGATTTATATTCAAATTATTATATAGTCAAAATTTGGATTAATATTTAGTATGTAATTAACAAATATAAATTTTTTTTTTATTATTATTATTACAGAGATGGAAGTATTTATCATAGAGCTACAAAAACTTCGGTTACTTCGGTGTCGGATACTGTAATTACTAATAATAGTTGATTTAATTCTTTACTATATATTTTTAATATATGATGAATAAAACATTAAAAAAAATATATATTTAATATAATTTCATAAGTATATATTTGAACATAATTGAAATAATATTCTAATTCGGTAATATTTTTCAAATCAAAATTACTTTATATAGCGAAGTTATTCAAAACTGTAACTTGTCGCTTCATATAGTGCCGCAGCCAACAAACAACTGGATGAGAAAAACGGAAGTGTGTGCGGTTGGTGTACAAATACAAATAATTAAAAATATTATAATCTTCTATTATATTATATAATATATATATATATATATAGATATATTAAAAGCAGGATTTTAAAAAGGATTGGAAGTATATATATAATTTATAATATGGCTATTTATTATGTATTTATTGTTTTTTATGTATGCTATAAAATTAAAAACAAATGCGGTTTTATTATTTGTTAACGTTTTTGTTTGTCAACTATTCCAAATATTAAATTTTGTTGTTTAAAATATGGATTTTGTTCTAAAGGGTGATTTTTTAAAAGCTATAGGAAAGTTTTTCAAAAAAAAAAAACACATAAAATTCAGAATAATGCATGAAATATTTATTTGAATCGATGGTACGGTCCATATAATTTAATGTTTGAAGATTATTTCATGCAAATGTTGACCTTGACTGCGCCTCAAATGGTCCATCCGCTTAGTCCAATTTTCGCATACTCTTTCCAACATTTCGGCCGGTATCTCACGAATAAATGCTTCAATGTTGTCTTCCAATGCGTCAATTGAAGCGGGCTTGTCTGTATAGACATGAGCTTTAACATAACCCCACAAAAAATAGTCTAAAGGCGTTAAATCGCACGAACTAGTCGGCCAATTGACCGGTCCCGAAGGTGAAATAAAATGTTCACCGAACTCGCCTCTCAATAAGTCCATTGTTGCGCGTGCTGTGTGGCATGTGACACCGTCTTGTTGTCAAGCTCATGCATTTTGGGCATTTTGGGCAAAAAAAAGTTGGATATCATCTCACGGTAGCGCTCACCATTCACAGTTACGTTACGATTCGCATCATCTTTGAAGAAGTACGGTCCAATGATGCCACCAGCCCATAAACCGCACCAAACTGTGAATTTTTCTGGATGCATTTGTAGCTCTTGCAATGTTTCTGGCTGATATTCACTCCAAAATCGACAATTCTGCTTATTTACGTTCCCATTGAGCCAAAAATGAGTTTCGTCGCTGAACGCAATTTTTCGGTAAAAAAGTGGATCTTCGGCCAACTTTCCAAGAGCCCATTCACCAAAAATTTTACGTTCCGGTAGGTCGTTCGGCTTCGATTCTTGCACCAGCTGTATTTTGAAAGGCATCACACCTAAATCCTTCCGCAAAATTTTCCACGTTGTTGAGTAACAGAGGCCCAATTGCTGCGAACTGCGACGAATCGATAATTGATGGTCATCATTAACACTGGAAGATACAGCTGCGATATTTTCTTCAGTTCGCACTCTACGTAAGCGTGTGGTTAATGTCCAACAATGTAAATTTGGTGCCAAATTTAGTCACAAAAGCCCGAATAGCCGCTTCAGTGGGTCTATTAAACTGACCATAAAATGGAAGAAGCACGCGATTTTGATAATAAAATCCATTATTTTCCAAGCGTTGTTCATTTGTAAAACGATTCATGGTTAAATTATAGACCAAACTGAAGATGTTTGACAGTGAAACAAAACACGAAACGTGCGTCAGCTGTTTAAACCAGTGTTGCCAAAAAGATAATAGCTAAAAAAGTCATCCTTTATTTCAATTATTTTAATATAAGATCTTAAATGATTTAAAAACCAAAAAAAAAATCAATTACAGGCAGTTACAAATTTTGCTCAAAAACTAAAATAAAATAAATAATTATGTATATTTAATACTTGGTTGACCCCCAGAATGCTTTATTACTTTAAATATTCGGGTTTCCATAGATAAAATTAATTTTGGAAGCGTTTTTATAGAAATTGTATTCCACTCAATTTGGATTTTTTATTTCAGAACATTTAATGATAAAAAGTACATTCCATTTGTATAAACTGCACGGATTAATATACCCAAAAGGGTTTCTATTGGTTTTGGATCTGGTGAAGCTAATACAGGCCAAGCTAATGAGTATATATTGAAATTGACTGGACCCACTTCAATGTCTGCATGGTTTTGTGTATTGGTGCGTTGTCTTGCTGAAAAACGAATGTACCGCTTCAAATATCATCACCGAAATGAGCTAAAACGCCTTTCAAAGCTACATACAATTGTTGGAATTGATTTTATTTGAAATAGAGCCGATAGGTGTTTAACCACTATGACAAAATGCAGCCCATACCATAACATTGACCCACCCAATTTTCGACCCATATGTACGTTTCCGGTACTTTTCTCAAATCGTGTAAATAAATTTACATTTAAAACCATGTGAACCGTTCAAATTAATTTTTTTTCATCAAAACACATATGAGTCAAAACTTTAGTATGCAGTCAACGTTATCGTAGGAGCTGGATTTTGTCATAGGAGGGGTAAAACACCTATCTGCTTTATTTAAAATAGAATAAATTCCAACAATTACAATATATGGAGCTTTGGGGAAGTCGTTTTAGCTCATTTTGGTGATATATCTTATTTATATTCTCTTAATAGTTTTAGCATTCGATCATTTTTAAAAGGAAAATTCCTTTTTTCCCATAAAATACACGAAAAAATAAATGATCTCAGATCAAATTTCGCCTTCCAGATCACATATACAATACCGGCACCCAAAGTTCAATATATGATGCGATGCGACATATAATAAATATTTATGAGGTACGTGACTATACACATCGTTAAAAAAGAATCTACTAATTCACAATGTATATTAGAATATCATATCATTTTTTTAAAACACGACATCATCCACCATCGATATATCAATTAAAAATACATACAGAAAAACAAAAAAATTTGTTTATAAAACTTTATCAAAATCCACAAATAACAATAATAATAATAATGTATAATAATTTTGGCTTTAAATGCCCATTATATATATATAGATATTTTAGATGAAGTATATAATAACATCATATATATAAACGTGAAGCCACTATACGGACATAATCACTATTAAAAATGAATGATTTGAATTTAAATGGATAAAATTATTAAACACAAGATACAAAATACAAAAATTTCAATTTATTTTAATGGATATAACACAAAAATTCTGTGTTCTTTAAACGCGCAGTCTATTTTAATTCAACTTATTGCTGATGGTGACAATAAGCAAAAATATTTTTATTTTTTTTTTAAAGTTTTTAAAAGAATTGTATATTTTTGAAAAGAATTCGGCTATATATTCGGTAAAAGAACTCGCCTATAAAACTTCGGTATTTGTTAGTGGTAACGCGACGTGTTTGCAAAATTGTGAGGGAATCGCGATTTCAGTGATTATGGTTTCTTATAATAATGATAGCAATAATTATCAAACAACCGTTATAAATAATCATATTAATTCAAATTCAAACAATTCGGAAATGAATTCATTTGATAAACGACCAACTGCAAATCTATTAATTTTAATTACAATCAGTTGTTATGTAATTGGAATAATTGGAAATTCAGCAGCTTTAATTTGTCTAAAAAATAGTGATTCTAAACGTAATAAATATACATTATTATTACGGTAAGTTTGAATTCTTTTTTTTAATTATTTGAATATTATTGTTAAAAAATAAAACATGACCGGGAAAACCTCGGAATTCTATTGCCGTGAGTCAGTCGTCATGTTACCATTGAATTAGGTGAGATTAACTTATGGAATACATTTAAGGGATTTTGGATGGTGAATCTATATTATAGTATTTATAAGGTTTCATTTATGAAATTTTCAAAATAATACACGGGAAAATAACCTTAAAATGAAAAGGAGAAAGATAAAAAAGGATCTCATGTGACGTCGAACAATTGTCCAAATTAAGGTGGATGGGTTCGAATGAAAGATATATATTTTTGAGATACGGTTATTCTATACAAAACACTTAGAGATATCGATATTAATAAAAGTACAGGGCCAGATGGTATTCCGCCAATTGTTTTAAAAGAATGCGTCCATTCTCTTTAATGCACCCGCTAAGAAAACTCGTTCATAAATCATTTTCGACTGGAATATATCCGTCATGTTGGAAAATTGCAAATGTTATATTTCAAAAGGAGGTACTCTTAGCAATCCTTCAAATTATCATCCAATTGCAATAACATCAATACTTTCTAAGATAATGGAGAAGATAGTAAATCGTATGATTGTACAATATCAACAAAGCACTTATTAGTGATTGCCAATATGGCTTTATAGGCACAAGAGATCGACAGGTGATCTGATAAATTATTTGTTTAATAAAATAGGTAATAGTATCGCAAATTTTGGTGAAACACATGTTGTTTCATTAGACATTAGACTAATGCTTTTGACAGAGTATGGCATAAGGTATTAATATCCCAAAGTCATTCTTTTGGGTTAGGAACTATATTTTGTAATTGGATTACCAACTTTTTAGCTAATAGAAATTAATATTTCTATTCTTTATAGGGTTGTACTAGATGGAGTTAATTCAGATCTTTATCCATAGTCTATTCCGGCTTACCACAGGGTTCTGCTCTATCACCCATGCTCTTTTTTAATTTTTATCAATGATCTTCTATCAGTAACCGATTACACTGTTATGCCGACGATAGTATACATTAAATTCTTTGTATGAACTACCTCGTAATCATAATGCGAACCAAATGATTCGGTCACGCCAGAAGACAGATTTCTTTAACAAAGATTTAGAATCAATATCTAAATGGGGTAGGATAAACTTAGTAGAATTTTATCAATCTAAAATCCAATCAATATGAAAATAATACTCTTATTCCACAATCTAAAGACCTATTAAATTTGGGAATATGTTTGTCAAATAATTTTTCATGGAACAATAATATATAATTGTTGCAGCTAAAAAGGCGCCTAGTCGCATTGGACTTTTAAGAAGATCCAAGGAATTCCTTAATTCTGAAAATTGACCCTAATTCCAATAATTGACCACTGAAAGTTGACCAAAATTGAAATTGACCAATTGATAGACATACATAGTAGCTATTCATTATTCACATTTTATAAATATTACCACCAAGAATGCGTTCTAATGAAATTTTCAAATTAATACCTGGGCTGTGATTAAATTCGCTTAAAATTCAAGAAATTCTTAAACAGCCCATTCATGCTCAGTTTCTATTAACTTTTTTCGAACCAACAGATTTGGAAATTAATTTTTTCCAAGTACACATCAAGATTATGGAACAGTCTCCCAGAGTTAGAGTATTTGCCCCTTCTTATGACTATACCAATCATTGCATCTTATCTAAAGGTAAAGACTCATCAACCTAAAGTTCAACTTGGACAATTGTTTGAAAACATATGAATTATTTTTTCTTACTGCTTTTCAGTTTAAGTTTTTTTTTCTCTCATATGTTTGTTTTGATTTTCAAAATTTCATAAATTAATCCACAAATCATTACAGTTTGACCACACACAAAAATCACTTAAGTGCATTCAACGACGTATCATATAGGTTCATCACCTCATTAAGTGATTTCGTTACGGGCTCACGGCAATAGCATTTCGAGGTTTTACGGGTGCTAAATCGATTCTGCCGTAGTAAATGAACAAAAAAATCATTCGGTTCGGTGTAAATATTTATAAAATGTGCATAATAAATCTAAATTGCAATTTCCTCTATGATCCAATTATTCAATGGAATTTGTTACAGTGTCATTTTTGATCAGCAAAAATGCCTGTTTTCTTTTGTTGCATCCGGGCACTAAACTACAGTGTAGTAATAGCGGAGTACCGGCCCATTATGCTCTTAAATTGGTCTCAAATACATACCCTTTATAAAGCAAACGTTCGTGTAAAGTAAAGAAGATAACGTTCGTGTAATTCTAAGCCAAACAGAAGATTTTTTGATTATACGACAACATATTTTAATAATAAAAAAAACAAAAAAAAACTCTTTATAGATTTTTAGCTACAAATAATTTAATGGGATTGTGTGGTATGCTATTACAATTAACATTAACAAAATATATTTCCTCGGATATTTTGGAAATGGAATTTCGTTGGTATGTATGCATAGGTCGTGTAATATGGCGTTATTTTGGATTAAGTTCGGGATGTATTGCTTGTATTATGGCCATTGAACGTTGGTTATCATTAGCAAAACCATTTGTATATCAAAAGGTATTAATCATACACATTATAAACAAATTACATATGCATATTTATGCATACACACCACACACACAAACACACTAAATGGATAATATGATTTTTTTTATATATTAATTTGCAAATTTAACTATAATAATATATACAATTAATTACACGTACATTGTTTTATATTTTCATTTTTGTATACCTACATAAATATATACATATGTATATATACTATACAGCATGTAACATATTCAAGAATTATCCGTACAATATTCTTGGTATGTTTTATGGCTGCTATTATTACATTTTTACCATTATTTGGTATTGGTATCTATTATAATGAAAACACTAATCAATGTGTACGTTATCGGTATGCAAATGAAATGAAAGATATATTTTATGCATATGCATTTTTAATATTCGGTAAGGGTTTTGTTAATAATAATTCGAATATTTTGTGATAATTCTCACTATACATTTAATTTGTCTAATCCCAATCAAAATAGGATTATGTTTATGTATTTCAATTGTAATATTAAATTTTTTTGTAATACGTGTTTTATATTATTTAACGATAACACGTAAGCGAAATGATACCGTAATATTATGGAAAACAAATTCATTTATTAAAAATGTTTTAATAAATACTGCACCAGCATCAATTGCTGATGAAATACGTTTTGCAAAAATGATGGCTCTATTAAGTATAACATTTGTATTATGTTGGATGCCACAAATGGTATATAGATCTTTGTTTATTTAAATGTTTTTTTGTTTTATTTTATACCAAAGTATCATTTTTTTATTTTGTTTAGATAACAATAATTTTGGCACGTTTACCCGCATCTTATGATCCAAAACGTTGGTTATGGTTTTCCAAATTGGCTGATATATTAATGGCATTACATTTTACATTAGATCCATATGTTTATGTTCTATTGCGTCATAAAAAGTTTAAATCTAAACCACAATCATATGTTACAAATTACAATAACATTAACCAGCAGATAAATGATGAAAATATGACTTTCGGCAGAACGTTAAATTTTAAAGGAATAAATAATTTAAAATCATCTAATAAAATAACAATTATACCATTAACACATAATATACCGTTTGATGATGAGAACAATAATAATAATAATAATAATATTAACAACAATAATGATGATAATAAACGTAATAGAAAAGTTATTCGTACTAAAACGGTATATACAAGTGATGAAGATAATTGTAATTATAAATAAATAAATAAATTTTAATCAGAATCTCTTTTTGATTTCTTATTTAAATCATTTAGTGTAATTATATACCTCATTTAGTTCATTCTGGACTGGTCATTTTATCGATTGACGACCTAAAACTTATTTACTCAAGTTTATTTACTGAAAACTGTTCTTCAAATGAAATAAATATTTTGATATCGATATTTAAAGGTTAAGAGATGTACCAAAATGTAAAATTCTAGCATATGGTAATCTCTAAACCAATCATACGGAACCAAATTAATTTGATTTCAATAATACAGAAATTTAATTAAATTCATTTACCTTTGAATTTTCTATATAAGTGTATATTCCATTCGACTATAATCCGCACAAAACTAGTGCTACGACTAATACTACTATTATGCACACCGATACGAATTAAAATTATTGAAAAATACACGCGTTCTCATTCGCCATGGAAGATGTTGAATAAGCGAAGCTCTAATGCGGTTTAAAATAACAAAATCAATATTCATTTATTAATTATAATAATATATATTTCTGTTGATTTCGAAAAGTTATTATATTTGAAAATATAAAAGAAAAAAAAAAATTAAATCTAATAAATATACTAACGACCATCACGCGTTTCATATGGACGACGACGTGGTGCTTCTGTCCATACCATTGTATTAACCGCTTTTGATGTTTTATCGGAAAGTTTATGGCCACGTTTTGGACCCTTTACAAAACACCAATCGACAAGAACTTGTTGTCCTAAAATGTCACTGCCATTTAGTTTTTCTCGTGCAGCCATCGCTTGTTTATACGTTTCGTATTCGACGAGAGCATACCCCTTTAGGAAACCCGTTCGTCTGTCCAAATTCAAATGGATATTTTTAATATCACCGTATTCACAAAATTTATCATGGATATCCTCTTCATGTGCCTCCTCATGTATCGACGTAACAAATAATATCCAACCTTCAACGGAACGTTGTGGTTCCGGTTCAGCATCATCATCCTCTTCAATTCGTACCCGTTCATAATCGATACGTTCTCGGGCGACATTTTCACTTTCCAATCCACGTCCCTTACGAACACGAGCTTTTTCTTTTAATCGTAAAATTCCTTGGTCACCGTCTTCATCAATATCAAATTCATCGGCCTCCGCATTATCAATATCCAATACATCAGCCATTTTGGTTATTTTGATGTTGTTTTTTTTTATTTTGTTAATTGATTTTCAATTTATATTGTTTTTTTTTTTTGTCACTTATTTTATAAAACCAAACTGGGAGCAGCTCCACAAAAAAAAACCCCGTATAAACACTTTGATAAATTATAAAAACAAATTGATTTAATTAATTTATTTCAACAATATTTTAAGAACTTTTCTTGAGTTTTATTTTTATTTTTTAGGAATGTTTTTTTTTTTTTGATTGGTGTCAAATTAAATTAAAATAAATGCCCAGAAAGCAAAAAAAGCAAAAGGCTCAAAAAGCAAAAAAAAACCACTGCATTGGCTTACCACCATTTTAATTCATTCTATATTTTCTACAGCAATCAGCTAAAATGAATAATCGTATTATTTCGTATAATATGTCGATAATGCAGTTTTGTAGATTTACCATTTAATTAATTTGAAATTGTTTTTACTAATCTCTCGAAGTGTTTTTCACTTAAAAATTGGTTTTTTGAAATGTTACCAATCAATATGAAGGACGAATAATCTTTTACATTCTTAGAAGTTGGACAATTATTCCAATTTACAAATAAATATATATATTACAATTGTTTATTATTCAAAAATATAGTTATTTATTTTATTTTAAATCATAAATACAATATACATATATTTTATATATTAAACTGAAATGTTATTTACACAAACAGTGAGATAGGGGAGGCATTTATTGTTATTTTTTGCAGGTCAATCTAAATACTAAAATTGCCCACCCAATTACCAAAAATCGGATATATCTATATATATAGTGAATGATTAGACAAATTTTTTAACGCATTTATGTAATTTATTTACACAGATTTAACAAATAAACATAATTTAATAACATCAATATATATAACAGTTTAGTTTACATATGCACACACATAATAATTACGTTTAAATATTTAAAATTTGAAAAAATAAAATAGTAATAAAAGTATAATAAAGTTATATAAAACAAAAAAAAAAAGATAAAAGAAACATTTTATGGTAAAACTTCTACATAATTTTCTGGAATCAAACCGGATTTTCCATTTAATGTACCCTCTAACCATCCTGGTTCATTTGATGATCTCACTATATGAATATAATAATACATTTTGGTCATCCATGTTAAAATAAAATAAAATCTATAAAACCAAAATTTAAATTTTTTCCTACCATTTGTTATTATTTGATTTGGTTCAAATGATAGTTCACCATCATTTTCAGCTAGACATGCATAAAGTGTCCTTACTCGTCTAATAGTGTAAAAAACAATTCAATATTTTATAAATTCCCTATTAGTGGTTTGTTATTTATTTTTTTTTTTTTTTGATAAAACTTACACATTGTCCCTTGGCGAATTGAATTTATTTCGAATATTATTTTTCGTACGTTGACTTTTTTTTGGTAATATATTATTTAAATTGTTACCATTTTCACGGAAATTTAAAAATGAACCTGATGTTAAACTACTATTATTATGATCGATATTTGTTGTTGTTGTTGTTGCTGTTGATGGTATTGTAATTTGTAATTTACTTCCTGTTTTGTGCTGAAATGATGATGGATTTTGTGAATGTTGATTTGTATTTATATAATTTAATGATGATGCAGAATATACGGATTCATTGGAACTGCTCGTAGAATTCTGTAATTTATTGTCTGTAATTGTGCTATTATTCACGGATGACGATAAATGTGAAGAATTTGTTGTTGATGCAGTTGTTGTTGTTGTTGTTTTTGGTGGTGTTGTTGTTACATTAAATAAATTACTTTCACTTGCACAACGTAATAAATTTATTCGCTGATTTTGTGCTGCTAATTTTTGTTGTTGTTGTTGTTGTTGTTGATTTATTAAACTTAATTCAATATTGCGTACCGGAAATCCTATCGTTTCATTACTTAAATTTAAATCACTTATCGCCTCATTAGTTATATAATTATTATTATTACTGCTCTCATCGTCATCCTCTTCATTAATATTGTTATTATTTTTACTAATACTATTAGGATTATTACTATTAATATTATTATTGGTATTGTTATTATTATTATTATTTGTGGTATTAGAAGCAGCAGCAATATTAGTTGTTGTAATCGTATTAATAGTATTATCATCATTTTTATTATTATTCACATTTTGATAAATTGCAAGATCATTAGATATATTTGGTAAACTTGTTGACAATAATGTGTCTATATGGAATTAGAAAATAATAGAAACAAAATTGTGTTATACATTATCAATTCTATTTATCATCATCAGACATACATCAATACTTCACAGAACATCAATTAATCTGGTCAGAAATTTTCATTTTCATTTTTCATTACATCATCATCATAATGATTAAATAAAATCAAAATTTTTCTCACACAGAAACCTATTCAAGCCATTCTAATTCGTACATAAAAATCCTTAAATAAGTGATAAGCGGTCGTCCCACCACTGGACCCAAAACCTGACAAAATCAGAATGCCGCATTCACATCACACACATATAAAATACATCATAATCTAAAAGATTATTACCTGGTGCATTTTTAAAAATTAAATCATAATTTTCTATCAGGATTTCAATAATAACATTATTAAATTTTATGTCTAATATAGCGGCAAGCGTTTCCTCAACAGACCGCAAAAGTGTAGGACCAAATACAACACCTACATTGAATACTGACATTTTATTTTTATGTGATTTATTCGTTACACTAAAATTAAATAATAATTTTAAAAATCATTTTAAATTACATAAAAATTAATGTGTTTCAAAAAATTAAATTACTTTTTTAAATGTTTTATAACAATATCTAACATTTCAAAATTTGGTTTTGGTATCCGGTAGACCAATGTATGAACATCACTTATTCGACGGATTCGCATATCCTGTTCTTTATTCAAAAACAAACAAACAAAAAAAAAATACAATGAAAAACAAAATAGAATAGAATATTTTTTGGATAAAAAAGTATAGTAAAAAATAATTATTATTTAATATAAATGCGATTATTACTAGCAGCTGCTATAAATCCATTGTGATATCGAAATGTCATTAAAGGTTCCGATAAATGTCTTAAATAATGTTTTAAAGCACTGGCAATTGTCTTTGTTTCTAATAAATCAGCGTATTGTTCATCAGAAAATATATGATGTCTTTCAAATTCAGTCTTGTGTTTGTCCATTCCCAATTGTATTAATTTGGTTATTTTTGTATTTACACCACCCACACGATAAATTCCTTCTTCTTCCAGTCCACGATTCTCCAAAATTTCAATACATTTACGAATAAATGAAAAACCAATTTCATCTAATAGATATTCACCGTTATTCTTTGCCGTTATACCCGGCGGTAAATATGTCTAAATGAAGTGAAGAAGGGAAAATTAAGATACACAACGGTGGTTCAGCGTTTTATAAATTATTATAATATAAAATTATTTTATATACTGGTTCTTTTCCATCCATGGCGTTTAACCAAATTCTACGATCTTCTTCGCTCAATGCCTGGAATGTTAATACAACACCTGGTTTTTGCTCAAATATTAAATCAAAACAAAATCTTTTTTCAAAATCAGATGCCCGTCGAATACATTGGACTAGAGTCAAATTTTCTGGAGGTAATTCCGTACGTCCTGATATTTGATTATATGCAAGCATTTTAAATTGTTTATATTGTTTTTTGTATGTACAATAGTACTTGGACCATGTTGCTGTAAATGCCTCTATAAAAAAAAAAAAAAAAAAACGAAACGAAACGAAACAAAACAACACCGAATACAAACGGTTTTTAATAATGAATTCATTTAATTAATTTATATAGATATATTAAGCTTATCACACTCTTTTTATCCGCCCTGTGAATATATATTTCACTGTGCTTTGTAGAATCGATTAAGAGCTATAGATAACATTAACAATTTTCTGTTCTGTTCTGTTTACAGGACAATTAAATTATAGAATTATAAAAAATCTGTCAGCAAAAGAAAGTTTTATTTTTATGGCAAAGGGTGGTAACTATTGAAAAATTGCTTTAATCGCCCAAAAATTAAATCAAATGTGAATTTATTAACTGAATATTTGCCATCATAACATTATTATAATAAAGGTAGAAAAAATGTGCATTTTAAATAATTAAAAAAATCTCACTATAGCAGCGTGTAGTCGCATCTTTGACAAAAACATAGTCGTTTCAATATCTATAACTAATTTGAATGTTTATGTAATTTTTAACACCTTCATGATAGGCGTAACATTTTTAATTTCACGGTAATGAATTGTTTTGTGTTTTACAGTCAAATAATATATATATATACAGTATTTGAAATGAATTAAAATAATTAAATTCTACTATAATTTAGTGTAATATAATAAATATTTTTGCTACTTTATTTAGCATATACAAAAATGAAACTTCTTATTAGTTTTATTAATAATAAATTAATTAATCACTTTTTTTTTTAATACGATACCTGGCTGGCGGCGGGTAGTGATAAGAATGTATTCAAAAGCTTCTTACGATAATTGAAGATAATGTGAGCGTGCATGCATCAACAAAATACAAATACAAGAAAACTTACTTATTTTACTTTTTTCCATCAAAAATAAATATCCCTGTTTAGTGTACTCAGTGTCAGGTTTCTGAAAATTGTTATTGCGTTTATTAAAAAATTGAATTCACAATTTTATTTGGGGAGGAGAGTTAAACATTTATATTATAATAGAACGACGTTCATCTCCTCTGTATTTACAGATTTTATCGTTTAATTTTTGGTCCAATTTTTAGATTTGAATTTAATTTTTAATTGAAATATAGCAATTTTTAGATTTGAATATTACAAAATCAATAACTGTCCAATTACAACAAATTTTGAATTTTTAAATATTAATCGCGCCATTATTTTGATTAATAAATAAACTAATGATATTAGTATTGAAATGATAAAATTGAATGAGTAATTAATTATTATAATTATTCATGGTGATATAGAACCAATTAATTAATCTAAATTAAACAACAAATTGTAAATTTCAAATGTATCTTTTAAGGTATTTTTAAAATTTATAAAATTAAAATTGAATTTCATTTACGACTACAAAAAGGATTGCCAACATAATGAAATACCGTTCGTAAAAAATCGACGTTTTAATTCCAAGCCAATTGTTAATAATTTAGCGATTAATTAAAATTCTCAAAAAAAAAAAACACAATTGAATTAGAAGCAGAAATGTAGCTAAACATAATATAGTTTCAAACGATGAGCATATTGTAAAAATATTACCCCTTTAAAAAAAAAAAAAAAACGATCATAAATTTTTGTTAAACGCTTACCATTTTGCTATCCATATATTTGGATTTTAACTGTTCTGCCTTTGTACGTGTTTCGTCAAAATTTTCACGTGTCTGAAATATTTGATTAGTTCAACCATTTTCGAACGTTCACAACAACAAATTTATTAATAAAAGCATAAATAAACAAAAAAAAAAAATATATAAAATAAAACACACTTTTTTTTTTTTTTTTATAATCATGTCAAATATTAAATAACACAATCAAAAATTAAAAATTACTATCAATAAAATATCAAACTGTTTATATACTTACAACCACATTGCTGGAACTAATTAAAAAAAATTCCACAAAGAAAAAACAATATTCTTAAAATTATTCTACTAACCTTTTGAACTTTATGCTGAAGATCATTCATATAATCCCTTGATTCTTCAGAAGCCTCATATCCTAAATGATAAAATAAAAGCCATCCAGACATAAATGACAGTAATGTTTCAACAAATTCAAATTTAATTCGTTCTTGAACATCTTGTATTCCAAACACATAGCTAAGTGATTCACGTAAATATTCTCTTTCTAGCATACCTAAGCTAGCATCGGCCTGTGTGATAAAATGAAAACAAAAAAAAAACATCAATATAGTTAATATAATTTGTGTCACATTCAACTGGGCGATAGAATGTTACAGTTGATGAAAATCAGAAATTATCCGAGCCCATAAAATCTATTGCATATCTATTACTAACCTCTTGTATTGTATTATCTGCTTTTTTGGAAGACAAATTTAAAAATCGTTCTTGTGCTTGACAAAATTTTGCCGTTTTCTTATCGAATTTTTTTTTATTTTCTTTTACTCCACCAATTCGATCTTTGCGAAAATTTTCCAATGGAGCCACAATTTGATCATGTGCTCTGGCCAGCTTTAATTATTAGAGATTGATCAATTATTATTTATAGTTAAAATTCGAAATTCAATTCAACTCACTACATTATCTCGTTCATCTTCGATATTCGTTATAACTCTACTGAATTGCTTTAGGCTATCAACAATTACTTGTTCGTCATCGGTTTGTGTTGATCCAATACATTCAAAATTAAATTCGGCTAAACTTTTAGCAAGCGTACGTTGTGCTCTAGATAAATCTGAAATTTGAAATTGAAAGTTTTAATATAGTTGAAATAAATAATTCATTTTATTATATATCTATCTATGATGATTATGAAACCGATATATAAACTATATAGTAAAACCAAATGATTTTTGTTTACTAATTTTTGTTTTGTTTTTAGGGAATCGCAACTTCCAATTCATATATGCATGCAAATTACAGTCACTATTCATTTTGTTTTAAATATAATAAATCACATGATTGTTAAATTTATTTTTTATTTAAATAAATGCATAATGTATAATATATTATGAACTATGCACTATAAAGACTATATACAGTTTGAATTTTGCAATTTCGGTAAAATTTAACGTGATTGATACATATAATCGTACAGTGAATATAATACACTTCCACCACATAAATAAATTTTAATAATTTTATATAATCAACATTAATCATCAATGACAAAACGACATCATTTTCGACATCACAAACTTACTTTTCGAAGCAGCTAAAAGATCTTTTACTTCTTTTATAATGCGTTTAATTTGTTGACTAGTTTTTTCCAATTCCTTTTCGTGTTTATTTAAATTTTCCCGAAAATCTGGACTATCTAATATACAATCAGTAAATTCCAATGGTTGTAAACCGACCACCATTTTGTTGATAAATAATGATAAAGATATATTTTTGTTAGTTAGTATATTTTGTGGATTTCACCCGTCCTCCGAATTCCCTTTCTTTGATCGCCAACAAATCCGAATCGACTTTAGACTTTATTATGTATTACTATTATTATTATTATTATGGAGTTTATTCACCAAATTTAGAATTTACTAAATACATAAATAACACTAATATTTATAATAATAATAATAATAATAATAAAAAAAAAAAGTAGTTTTGCCTACGCTCGTTCACTATCTACGCATATATTTATATATTAATATGTGTATATGTATCTTTTTAAAAAAGTTATAATTAAAAATTGTTATGAATCAATCAAATCAAACAAATAAACAAGCTAATTTTTATAATACTGACTGATTACTAATACAAAAAAAAAAACTATAAAATATAATAACACTTATTAATAAATTTTATTTATTTAAATAATCCAAAAAATTAATGTTGTAAAAAAAAAATTATTTTTACAGCTCAAAATATAAAAAAAAAAAAAACAAAAAAATTAACCAACACCTCTTCTAATTCCCCCAATTCCTATTTACTTTACTACTCGGTCGGACTCGTGATAAACTGTCACTTCTCGTATTGCGTTCTTGTGCGTGTGCAGAGGATACTAGAGATACAAAGGATGGGAAATAATTTATGTATTGTTAAAAAATTTAATATCGGTGAATTTTAAGTATTATGCAGAAAACACAACAAGTGCTTCAGCTTCAGCCGACTTCAAAGTGACAGCATAGTAAAACATATGAAGCGTATATGCAACCAAACACAATACAAAGTTGAAGCCGACGCTGAGGTTGAAACAACGCCCGAGTAGATCTATTTTCTACTTAATGTAAACAAAAACCAAATAACATAATAAAAAAAGACATTTTATAATCTCTGCAAAGCCAACGCTGACGCTGTATTGTGTTTCACACAACTTCATGCAGTGATAAAAGCTGAGGTTGAAGTCGAAGTTGAAGCTGAAGCTCTTGTTGTGTTTTCCACATTAAAAAAACTGTTAAAATAAAATCATTAACCTATGTTTATATCTTTTTTTTATACTTTACAAATAAACAATACGATATAAAGAACGGTAATTAAATTATCTTTGATTATGAAAGCATGACTTTGTGGTGTAAATGTTAAAAATGCCAACCCAAAATTTTAACAAAATTTTGCTGTCGTGGGTTCGAATCCTACTGAAGACATAAAATATGTTTTGTGTTTTCGGTTATTTTTCGAATCTGAATTTTAACACAAAGTTGTATATTCCTCCTGGTCGTACGGCTAATTACCGACACCGTAAAAGCCACAAATTAAGAAACTAACAACGGAAGGCTGTTGTTTGACGCTAAAACCAGATTGTTGGTTGTATAGCGAAAAATTAATTTTATTTCATTTTTTTATTATGAAAATAAAATTATATACAAAAATAAACGAAAGTGACTGTATCGGCTGTACATTTATTTCCATAATCGATTTTGAGTGCTTTTTTTTTATTATACCCATTTATCATAACGATCTCCTATTGGTTTGTTTTTAAATTTGTTTTTTTTTTATCTCACCGCTAATGTTTGTTGTTTTATTATAAATAAATCCTTCGTCGTCGGCCGCATCTTTTTTTTTTTGCAACTGTTTTAAGATTTTTTTTAATAGAAACTTATAAATCATTTTTAATTTATTAATCGTTTTAATAATAAAAAAAACAATATTATTTAATAAATCGATTTGGTCAAATTAGACAAAATTCAATTGCATTTTGTTCATTCCCTCGCGATTCAACAATCATCAGCAGTATCGCAAACATACGCCGCCGACCAACCGCTAGCCAAAAAAAAAAAACAGGAATTTGTGTAATAATGGGATGTTTTTTTTGATAAATATATGGATAAATTGTGATTTACATTTAATAGTAATTAAAATTATAATGAATATATAAAATATGAGTATAATAAAAATTATGGAAAAATCCGATAACATCAAGAAGGATTTAAAAAAAACAAAACATCAAAAGACCTTAGATGATGATGCTGCTGGCGACCCTTATTCCAATCCACTGCCATTGTAAGTCCATACCTCCTTACTCAATTTAAAAGTTTTTTTTTTATAATATTTACATGTTTTTTTTTTTTTTTCAATTTCATTTCATTAATTTAAAATGCGTATAGCACTTCGACATCAATCGATAAAGATGAATGGAATCGGAATGCATTTAAACCATGGTCAATGGACAAAAATGATCCCATATTAAAGTATAAGAAAAAAATTCATCAAAATTGTGATAATCCAAAAAAATCCAATTTTATTATAAGGAAAATAACTGATCCAAGTGAAGTAAAAATTATACGACGATATGGTAAGTGAAATTTAGGTTTGATTAATTTTTTTCAATTATTATTTAAATGTATTTTTTTTAACATATGTATGTATATATAATTTTATATATATCAAGAACAAAACCTTATAAATGACATTTGTAAAATTTTAAATTTAATTAATAATTATTTAAAAAAAAGAAAAAACGGAATGTATAAACTATATTTTTGTTTATACACATTTAATTTAATAGTCTAACAGAGTAATAATGCAAAAATAATTACCATTTGCAATTTAATAATTTGATAATTTAGAGAAAAAAGTAAACCAATGGCATTTATGAAGTTTTTATTCATGAAAAAAATAAATACTAATCCATTGTTAAATTTTAAAGACATTGTAAGTATATCTCATACAGAGGATTAAGAAAGATTTTTAGTGATAAAAACATTAGATTCATTTATATACCCATCAACAATATTCACCAATCAACATATTTTACTACAATCAACAAATAGACAGCAATCAACACTATATATATATATTTTACAATCAACATATTTATCTACAATCAACACAATTCTACAATCAACAAAATACTACAATCAACAAATAACTACAATCAACAAAAGACTACAATCAACAAAATACTACAATCAACACTATATATAATTCTCAATCAACCTATTTATCTCTGCAATCAACATTAAATTACAAATATGGATTAAACTAGAAAAGTCCCATGGTAATTTTAAATTTAAAAAATTTATAATACAAGAATTTGGGGTTTTTTTTTGTTTATAAGATATCAGCAAAATAAACCATTTAATGCTCGGTAAGGTCCATGGACACGAATTTATAACGAATTCGGATGAGTGTTCTGACAACCAGATTGATTTATGCAGAAGGAAAGTTTACAGGTAATTCACATTTTATATTTCTATTCTTTCTTTTTTTTTTGCCTTATGAAATCCTTACCAATTTTATATTCGAATCCCATTTATTTTGTTGTAAGTGTTTATTAGTTTATACTTCTGATAGCTGTTCTGATAAGCTCTTATAGAGTATATTGTTAATAAAATACTATATTTTTGTTTGGGTTCGATCAACTTAAACAAATTCAATAACTAAAAAATAATTAACTATTGGTGAAATGTCTACAAATTATATATATTTTATCATTCACACGATACTAAAACATTATTTTTTAGGAGCGAATTTCTACAATCAACACACAATTTAAGTAATTAAAAAAAAAAAATTAACGTAATTTTGATAATCAATTAAATTTCAATACATACAAAATTTTAATTGGTGAAAATGTTTTGCAATAACGTAAAAACTAAAGTAGAGTTTTAAAACATTTTATTGAATTTAAATTAAAATTTTTATCGAAAATATAAGTACAATTAATTATAAAATTAGAAAACAAATTGAAATCATTTTAAATTAATATTTAACATAATTTTATTTTTTTTTTAAATAATTATTTGATTTTTAATAATATAAAAAAAAATTAACGTAAATTTGAAATTATCAGATTTTTCCAATTTTTTTAAATGGAAAACTAACAAAATCAACAATCAACATATTCTTCGAATTGTGATGGGTGTGATTCCTGATTCCTGATAATTTCTCTCACACACACAAACAAATAATTATTAATTTAATTATATTTTATTTTTTTTTATTTCCCCTTACAAATGATAACTATAGTTTTATGTGAAATGGATTGTTTGAAATGGTTTTAATAATGGAATTTTATTCTTAATATTTTTGATTTATTCTCCATAAATTAATACAGAAGAAGGACGACATCCAATTTTTCAACGATCTGATATACTTCCAAATTATTATCATCAAATCAGTGATGATCAAATAACATCGACAACCCCTACTCGTCTATCAACATCACCACAAAAATTAAGAAAATCTCCTTCACCCCAACGTAAAAGTAAAAGAAATGAAAACACTGCTAAAGTAAAAGTAAGGAATGTATTGAATATTGAAATGAAAATTAAAATTATTAAATTGTGTTTTTTGTATTCCATTCATTTGTATATATTAAAGAAGCGACTGAGATCACCATCGGTACATGATAAAAAATTAACAAAAAGAGTAACAAGACAAAAAACTAGAATATTTGATGGCAGTGATGATAAAAATTCCAGTGATAGTAATAGAAAAAATAGTAGTAGTAGTAGTAGTAGTAGTAGCAGTAGTACAAGTGATAATGATAACCGTAGACATAGTAGTAATTCTAATTCCGATGGTAGTAGCAGTCCACGGTATAGGTATCGCAGACGTGGTGATAAATTTAAGAAGGTAGGTGGTAATATTATTATTTTCGTTTTACAAGAATTTAAATCAACAATCATATTTCATAGAGAGAATCATCCACGTCAACTAGTAGACTTCGTTCTACACGCAGCCGAACAAGTAAGCACGATTCAAAGATCAGAGATCGTTCTAGTTCAAAGGTAAAAAACGAAACTGTTCCGTATTTTACTGATAAAGCCAGAGAAACGGAACGTTTAGAACGACTACAGAATAGACAAATTGGAAGGTAATTTGAAATATGACTTAATTGTTAATTAAAAAAAAAAAAAAACCATTTATTCTGACCAACAGAACAGTTAGAAGTAAATCAAGATCTCCATCTTCAAGATCAACTCAACAACAAGGTGTCCCGTCAACTTCATCATCAACTCAAATTTCTACGTCTAGTCAAACAAATGTAATATATTTCGTATATTTTGTACTGTCAAACAATTATATTAATGTACAATTAATTATTTATAAAAAAAAAACAGGAACCTCAACATAAAGATGAAATTCCATTATTTTCATCAAGTGGTAATATTTTACAGGCACCAATGCCACCACCACCAGAATTTTTTATGAGACCATATCCACCGGGTATGATGGGCAGAGGAATGCGAATCGGTTTAATGGTACCGCCGCCTCAACCACATCCACCATATCATCATCGTCATATGCATCCATCACATATGAATTATTCTCATATGGAATATCGACCGCGAATGTTACCACCACAATTAGTACCTCCACATCCACATCTACCTAACGAAATGTTTTTTCGTCCTCGATTTAATAAATTTCCCCGAAGACCTAGAAATTAATTATTTATTTGAACAAAATCAAAGTGAATTTAGAGTGTTTAAATTTTTGAACGTGCCAAACAAGTATGAGGTTTTTTTTTATTCAATTGTGTGGCCATCTATCAAGCAATATAAAATCTGCTTTGTTTGAGCAAGAGAAGAGAGTGGAGCCAGTAAAGCCATCGCACAAAACTTTTTTATTTTTATTTGTTTTTTTTTTATCGAGCTTTTTGTTTTTGTGTAAATAAAATCAAAATTATAAAAAAAAAATAATACACAACCAACCAACAACAAACAATACAAATTACAAATTGATAAATTATATATTTAATTTAATTAAAATAAACATAAATTTATAAAAAAGAAAAAACAACGTATTTTGCAGACTCCTTATAATTTTGATTAATAGTAATTGAAGAAAAAAAAATTATATAAAGAAAAAAAAACAAAAAATTTCAATATGGTTTGTGTACCTTGTTTTATTGTTCCTGTTTTATTATTTATATGGCATCGATTTATCCTACCAATTGTTTTACGTTACTGGAATCCATGGGAACGTAAAGACGAAGCTGGAAATGTTATAAAAACAGAATTTCCATTTAAATGCATAGGTAATCAATGTAAATTTGTACCAAACAAAAATCAAACTGAAGAAGGACACGATGACGCAGCAGCAGCAGCACCACCACCACCTGACATTGATGAAATAGAAACAACCTTGAAAAAATCTGATACTATTTCAAAAGAGGAAATAACAACCGGAATCGATAATAAAAAAGTTAATTAATTTCAATGTCCTTCCGGCTATAGAGCGTTATTATAATATAATTCCATGTGTGTGTGTTCAGTCTGTGTGCTTAGATGGAATTATTGGATCATTTGAACCAGTATATAATCGAGTTGTGTGATTTTTTTTTTTTAAAATTCGCATTTGATGGGATCAGAAAATTTTATTTTATTTTATTTTTTAATAAGTATTATAAATTGTATTTAACAATTTTAAATATATAATATAATGTAATATATGGTATTTTAAATGTGTAATTGATATATTTATGTTATAGTTGACACGTAATTGTTGGACAACAATCTGGATATGATTTACCGTTATTATTTTGTGTAATCGTACAAGTTTCATTTGCATTCAATTTTGGACACCTGAAAATTTACGTAAAATGTTAATGACTTTATGTTTGAAATGTATATAATATAATATTTTAATATGTACCCAAATATTGTCCAAACCAAAGTATCTGTACAAATATATTTTATACAATTATCATTATCAAAAAATTCCTCATTTGGCGAGTATGATTGTCTAGTGATTAACGAATGGCATTTATCTGGATGTTCTGTGTCTGTGAAAAAACAAGATATATATAAATGAGTTCGCGTTTTCAATTGCATTAATTGTGTACAATTAAAAACAAATACCTTCATCGTCAGAAATTGCCGTAATCTTTGCAATATAACCATTTCCAATTGATATTATTGTTAATAGAATAAAAATCTCGTAAAAATATTTCATTTTGATAACTTTTCGATATTGCTTTAAAAATAAATTGGTTTATAAAAACTATTAAAGAACTTGCTCGAATAACAATGAAATTAAATTTGAATATATTTTAATTGTAGCCAAAACTTTTACTATGAATACAGAAATTCAAACTTGATCTATAGTTTTAATTTATTCAATTTAAAAGAAGGAAACTCGTTTACAAAATTCTTTCAATATCAATTTTGCTAATGTATTTATAACGAAAAAAAAAAAAACAAATTAAATTTAATTGTTTCTAAAGATCATATAACATAAGCTATAAAAAAAAAAAAGGTCTGCGACATTCTAAATTTGAATTGAATATTTAATATGCAAGTAGAGTGGAATGCAACTTGTTTTTGATAAAAACAAAATACAATATCTGCTTTATCACAAGGATTACAGGATGAAGTGTCGTAGAGGAGTATAGAAGACAAGAAAAATTGTTTTATAAATTCTGAATAATGTTTTTTTTATCGAATTTCCCGTAGATTTCCCCAAATTAAAAAATGAACTCTATTTTTTACAAATTAACAATTCCAATTTATTATTTTTGTAATTTTCTTTTAATATTTTTCACTAATAAATTAACAGTAACATCTTTTTTCATCAATTTTCGTTCAGGTTCAATGGGTTTTTTATCATCTTCATCATCATCCGAATGTCCTTTTCGTTTTAATTTTTCACTTATTAAATCTTCCATACCTTTGGTTTTCTTATAATGTGGATCGGATCGATCGATATTAAACAGATGTGATGTATATACAGATGAAAAACGTGTATCATTAACATCTATAGTAAAATCATCAACTGGCTGCGCATTTTTATCCAAGGTATTTTCATTCGTTTTCTTTTTTTTCAGCAATTGTTTACGCTTTCGACGACGAGTTTTCGATTTAGTTTCATCTTCAGCATCTTGTATTTTTTTCAAACTAAAATGTGATCTACCATCATTTTCCAAATTATCCTCATCCAATAGTAATGCCAATTCAGATGATCTTTGTTTATCCTCATCATCATCATCATCAGTGTTTTTATCATCTTCATTCGTATTTTTTTTTAAATGTTGTTTTTTCGATGATTTTTTATTGGGTTCAATAAAATTACCATTAGCAAATTCTTCAGCAAAATACGGATCATTTAAATCGATACCTTGAGGGATATCGTCATCATCATCATCATCATCATGCGCGTTATTTTCCAAATTTGCGTCATCTCCATTTCCTTTGGCCAATTTTTTCAAATATAATTTACGTTCTTTTTTCTTTTGTTTACGTTTATCTATAATTTTTTCAAATGGAGTTAATTCAATTTGATGTTTTTGTGATAATTTCTTTTCTAAAATTTTTTTATCCGTTTTTTCTTGAGCACCAATACCCCAAGTATATTCCATTTCGATAAGTTTATTCTTTTTTTCTTCTTCTTTTTCATTAATATTACGTAATAATTCTTTATATTTGGATATTGCATCTTTTTCTTTAATTTGTGGCGGCGGTGATTTGATTTCGAATTCATTTGTAAGATTAGAATTTGTTTGAACCTCATTTTCCGATACGGCTCGATCCGTCTCATCAATATCACTTTCATTCACCGATTCATCTTCTTCACTACTATAGGCAACGTATTTTCGTAATTCATGATCAGCAATATCATTTAATTTACCCGATGTTAATTTATCGTTTAGCTCTTTACGTTCAACATTTGTTTCATCCCATGTCAATTCAACTTTTGCCTGTTGCAATGCTGTTGTTGTAAAATTTCGCGGTAAATACTTTGTTAAATCCGGTAATTCTGTACATGTATCTTTAGGTTCCTGAATGAAAAAATGTATGAAAAAATGTATTATTTATGGACAATAAAAATTACAGGTTTTCTTTACTTACATCATCGAATACCATATCATCAGGTACAAAACGTAAATCAAATTTAGTTGCTGTACTTTCATATTCTAATCCATCACATTCTTTATACAATTTATCAGCTGTTTGTACACTATCGCAAACAATAACAGCATAATAATATTTTAAACGATTCAATTGATATTTACGTAATTTTTCCATATGATAACTATCACCTTGTTCATCCTTATCATCATCACCATTATTATTATATTCTATACTATCAATATCACTTTCAACATCATCATCATCATCATCATCACCATTTTCACGTTCCACATTAACAAGTTCTTGTGGTCCTTTGATATTTTCTTCAGCTAAACGTTCTTTACCATATTCAGATGGATATATCTAAATGGTAAACAAAAAAAAAATTAATGAATTTCCTGTTTTAGAGTAGAACCTGATAAAATAATATTTACCGTTACGCTTAACACAGTACCACCAGGTGGTAAAAATGAATTACATAAAACCATAATATCGGATGCTCGCATACGATCCCAATCCATATTGCATGCAGCCAAACGATTCGTAGAATCATTAGTTGTTGGTGCATCACAATCTATTTCACCCCATCCATGTTCAATATATAATTCTCCATTCTCATCAACATCATCATCATCATCGTTGTCCGATGTCTCATCAGATGAACTATCGGTTAATAAAAGACCTGAAAAGTGATTTATAGAAGAAAATTTACTTATAATGTAAAGTTATTTTATATGCAGTGAATTTTTGTAGCAAAAAAAACGACTAAAAAACGTATGGCTTATTTTACCTTCCCCCCTGGCATAATCAATATCTAAATTTTTCAATTTAGTTTTAATATCTGTAGAAACTTCTTCATCACTTTGTAATTGATCATTATTATCATCATCATCATCATCATCAACAAATGTTTTTCGTTCATCATCATTTCCTTTTAATAATGCAGCTTCTTCTTTTTTACGTTCCTTTTCCTCGTCCTCTGCGGTTACTTCTTCATCATTTGACGTTGGACTTAAATCATAATATTTTCGTAAATTATCCGATGAAGATTGATTTATTTTACGTCCATATTTATCAATTGTATAATTGACTGTAAATTGTTTATCATTAAACATGGATTGAAAACGTTTATCAATTTTAATTTTTTGTGTTCGTCCATGAATCGCTCTAAAACCTGGATCATTTACAATATGAGCAAATCGTGGATCTTTTAACATTTCTGAATTGGCAGTTGTAGAAGATAAAGAAGCATTTGCAATAACATGAGATGTTGGTGATTCTTGATGAAGTTGTTCCTTTTTGTTGTTCTTTTTCTTCATTTTACTATTATTAATATTATTATTTGTATGCTTTTGTTTTGCCAGTTGGTTTTTTATTAACTTTTTATTATTTTCCATATTTATTTTAATTTAATTATTTATTAGAATTAAAAACAAAAACTTTTTTAATAAATATATCAAATAACAAGAAACACGTGAAAATCAAAATAAAAACAATAATTTTTGTTGTTGCGTCGCCGAAAAGAATTTGACATGCAATTTCAAACCTTGAAATTGTAATTAAATATCTTAATCCTTACAACGTTTATTTCTATTGATGAGAGAAAGTGGTGGAATTTTTAAAATGATTTATTTGAAGAATGCAATTGGAGAGAATTCATTTTTAACGATATAACCTCAAAATATGTATTGCATATTGCATTGCTATTGCTTTCATAATCATAACAACAAAAAATACACCGAAATTTTAAACTTCTAGGATAAGGATAGTTTTTATTTTTAATTTTAATTAATAAAATAAATTATGATAAATTTATTGCAAATCTGTGTTAAATTAAATACAAATCAGTTTTTCAATACAATTAAATGTAAATATAAATTACCATCAAATTATATGTTTGCATTAAATAATATAACAATAAGAGGCATGCAAAATAAAAGCAAATGCAACAGCAACAATAGCAGCAGTACCGAACAAAATCAACAAATCGTTGAAGGTAAAATTGATAATATATAAATAAATAGACTTAATATTTATTTTAATTTTAATTTAAACCTTGTATATTATGTTCCCTTGATCCAGAAAAAAATAAAATTAATTTTGATCAATTCATATGTGAACGACGTCAGCAATCGAAACAAAGTGTTGTTATTCAAGTGAATTCGGAAAAATCATATCCAGAACTATTTTCATATTGTGCTAAATTTGGAAATATCATTGGATCTTATCATTATTCTATCCCACAAAATCATCGAAAATCTAATCAGCAACAACAACAACAACAACAGCAGCTGCAACAAGATAACAATTTAAATAATTCACATTATATTTTATTAGAATATTCAAATCCTAATGAGGTTAATGAATTATTAAAATCAAGTATTCATGATAGTGATGAAGGTGGAGTACCAGCCATAAGTCATTTTTTATGGTTTCGTAGTGGACCAAAACCACAAAAATTAGAGAAAATAAATCCAATAAATTTATGTATTACAAATGGAACACAAAAAGTGGCATCTACCCAAGAGTTAACCGATTGGTTAAATATGGCTGAATCAATTGATGAACAAATTGTACTATTACATCGTTCGACGTATTTAAATGATATTGGAGTACGTTTACGTTTTTTAGCTGCTCAACAAATTGAATATGCAATGTCTAGTATATTTCCATCTTGTCAAGTATTTCCATTTGGTTCAACGGTTAATGGATTTGGTAAAAATGAATGTGATTTAGATTTAATATTATCATTGGATTCATCAAATGAACATCGGCCACCACAAACACAAAAAAATGCGGATCCTACAAAACGTTTAGTTTTTCACATTAAGGAAACGTTAATAAATGGACGATCCCAAATCCAAAGACAAATGGAAACAATCAGTGATATATTACAATTATTTTTACCTGGGGTTTCGCATGTACGACGTATTTTACAAGCACGTATACCAATCATACGCTATCATCATGAATATCTGGATGTTGAAGTTGATTTATCAATGTCCAATTTGTATGTATAGTAAAATCATTTTAATATTATTATTATTATTAATTACACACATTTTTATGTAATTTTATTTTTTTTTTTATAGATCTGGATTTTATATGTCAGAATTATTTTATATGCTTGGACAAATTGATGAACGTGTTCAACCATTTGTATTTTGTTTACGTCGTTGGGCACAAACCGTTGGCTTAACAAATCCATCACCGGGACGATGGATATCGAATTTCTCATTAACATGTTTAATCATTTATTTTTTGCAACAATTGAAAAATCCAATATTACCATCGATAAGTGTTTTAATGAAAGCGGCACGACCACAAGATGTTCGTATTATACAATACGAAAATATAAACTGTTCATTTTTAAGGGATTTAAATCAATTGAATTTTCCCAGTACAAACGTAGATAAACTAAGTCATTTACTATTACAATTTTTTGAATTCTATTCACAAATGGATTTCACAAATCGTGCTATATCATTGAATGAATCACGAACCATATTGAAACCTGATCATTCAGCAATGTACATTATAAATCCATTAGAACAACAATTAAATGTTAGTAAAAATGTTAGTCTAGAAGAATGTGAACGATTTCGTATGGAAGTAAGAAATGCTGCATGGATATTAGAATCATCTTTGGATAACAAAAATAATCGTTTAAATTCGACATCGTCCACGAATGTCCACCAACCATCACAAGTGTTTGAAGAATCATCGGGCGGCAAACCTTGGGGACTACTAAATATATTACAATCAAACAAAGAAACCCTTATACGACCACATATGTTTTTCAAATCACGTATGGTTGATGTTAGTGATTTATTTGATGATTCAAAAAATGATTCGGCAACATTAAACACTGTTAATACGAATAAAATGAATGATAATCAATCATTAAAACAAAACAATGATGTAAGTGGTAATACGAATACGAATGTTGAGGATATGAAAACATCCTCTATTGTATATAAAAATGATTTGATAAAAAATTACATTGAAAGTATTCAACGTAAAGGTAGAAAAGATATAAAACAATTGAAATACGAAAATAATTATAATCAATCAAATGATTCATCAGAAGAATTGCCAATAGCGTCGACGAGATCATCATCAAAACGCAGACGATAATTAATTGGGGGGGGGGGGGGGGGGCAGAAAAAAAACAGATTATACCCAAAAATATAGGAAAAATTAATATATTTCTGTAAGATATATATAAAAATTTTGATTTTATTTTATTATTATATTTCCTTTTTGTTAAATATAATAATATATACATCACGTACCTATTTCCGTATTTTTCTTTTGTTTATTATTGTATAGCAGCGAATGCGAATGGAACTGCGATAAATTAGATTTTTTCTAATTAATTTTATTTCAAACTGCGAATCCAATACATGCGACGTTGTTGTTCTTTAACATAAGCAGCATTTTATAAGTTTTTCATTGCATTACGTTAGATATATAGTTAAAATATGATTAAAAAAATTAAAATGATTATTATTCATTATGATTCTCCTTTCGATCGAAAAATATTTGAAAAATATTGTTTAATTCTATCATAATATGATTGATTTTTTCTTGGACATGGTACAAAATCTTGTATTAATGAACGATATAATTCGTATACAGTTGGTGATTGTTGGCAAACAGTACCACCACCTCGTCGTTTTTGACGTTCCTACAGTTGATATAGTTTCGGGAGGGGAATAATTAGATAAATGAATAAGAAAAATTAAATAATAAAAATTATTACCGCTCGATTAATATCACCGACACATATCCAATCGGTAATATTTGTATCGCTTATACACCATTTCGAATGATCATTTGTTGTAGAAAATGTATAATTTATTGTTTTGATTTTCAATTCAGAAATATTCCATACACTATGTGCGTTATCCATATTCAGAAATAAGATTTAAAATTATTAATTCTGTAGTGATTAAATAAATTAATTATTTATGTTATTATAATTTATTTATATACCTATTCTTTTTTGTACAATCTGATTGTATTACACCGGCACCATGTGTCCAGGATTCAACGTAAAGATTTGAATTTAATGTTGGTGCCACTAAATCTTCATACAATTCTTTACCATATTTTTTTGTTTTTGCAAATGATTTAAATTCAACGCCCATTGCCGATTTTAATGTTTCTTCATTTGAATATGGGGCTATTGTAATTTTCTCTTGATTTATTACATTCATTAAATTTGGATATTGTTTGCTATATTATAAGTAACACATATAAAATCGATTCATTTTATTTTAACAAAACACGCGTAATAAACATAAGTACCTTAATTCATCTGTTATTGTTGTATAGTATAAATTTGGTTCATTAAATTGTAATTGTTTTCCAATTAAATCAATATTTGTATAATTAAATGTAATACATAAAAAACTTTGTCCATATTTTCGTGCCGTTACTGGATACGTATATTTACTGGAATATGCTGTAAAACAAAAATATTCAATTACATTATTATTCTAGTGCTTCATCCTATATATTATATATTCACCAGTAACATTTGGATATTTTGGAACGGAGTGGATTAACCAAAATCCTGTATATTTATCAGCTACAACTAAACCTTTTGTATGTCCTTTAATACCATTCGCTCTACTATTTGGTGGTTCATCATTATAAGCAATTATTAAACGATCAGTTTTTGTCTATTAAATTGTAGTATAATGTGTTAAACCTAAAGACATTAGTAAAAAAGTTATACCTACATTATTTTCCATTGACTGTGAAATTGTATAACCAGGAATACTTGATTTATCATCAATTAATTTATCAGATAATTTCCATTGAAATGTTTTCGAATTTGATGTGATATATAAAAATTCTAATCCTTTATTATTACTACTATTACCACTTATTGCTGATGATTGTACTTGATGTTTTCCAGGTAATTTATATAAATAAAACCTTTAACAAAAAATGTTTTGATTAAAAATAAATCGGTCATCCTTAGAACAATAAATTTCTTCCACACATCTTTGCGGAATTAATAAGTATATTTATATATATTTCATATACCAATCAACAGTTTGATTATGTTCATCTTTACATGAAATCGATTCACCATTTATTGTTACCGGTGGTGTTATTAATAAATTATTAATAATTAAAATCACAATAATATTAATCATACTATTGAATAATAATGTGCGATCTTATAATTCAAAACACTCGCGCAATTATAATTATAATTAATTTTATAAACTATTATATTCTATTTATAAAATTTCAAACA
The DNA here is from genome assembly GCA_958336335.1 of Dilophus febrilis. Lineage (NCBI taxonomy): Eukaryota > Metazoa > Arthropoda > Insecta > Diptera > Bibionidae > Dilophus > Dilophus febrilis. Next base: position 28,843,542 of record OY284470.1, read on the forward strand.
CCAACAAATCTGTAGTTTTTATAAATTTATTTAATAATTATTTATACAAATATAATAAAGATATGTTTGTATTTCGATGATGGTTTTTATATTATTCATATGTGTTATACGTTTTATAATATCTTTATGCGTGAAAACGAGCACATCTTATATTAATATATTCTTCTTATAATTTCTTTTTATAATTTCATCTGTAAAAAACAAATCGAGCAAATATACTTTATAACATTCTCAATCAAAGGTGTTCGTGTGCCAGAGGTGGTGGGTGAAAAAAAATGAGGATGTTGTTTAATTAATGTGAAATGTTCTGAAATGTCCATGTTTGATTAGCTGTTCTATATGGAAAAACATCTGCAGAGACTCCATCCGAAATTTTCCCGAAAATCGACTTTTCCAAATTTCGGCCCTAGATTTTCTTAAATTTTCGTGTTTTTTTTCACTTGTAAATTAAAAGTGCAATCAATTCTTGATATTTCATATGAAGAAAATTTAAAAACCGCCCCGCAGATTGATTCAATTGGATATAGCGGGGTCCGATTCGATGATAATTCAACACAAATTTGTGATACGATCTGTAAAAGTGAACGATCAGAAATGGTACAAACATTTTATATGCAGTAAATCAAAAAAAATGGGACAAATTTTATGAAATACTTTTTTTGGAAATTCGACTCAAATATCTGCATTATTACGGGGCGATTTTCAAATTTTCTTCTATGAAATATTAGAAATTTATTGAACTTTTAATGTATGCGGGCCAAGAAAATAAAAATTGAAGAAACCCCGTGGGTATAATTATAAATCATAAAAAATTTGGAAAAATCGATTTTCCGGAAAATTTAGTATGGGGCTATGTTTTTCCATAAATTTTAGCTAATATTAGACATTTGCTTTTCAGAATCATATTTGACTTCGGTTAAACGATATCGTAAAAATTTTTGCGCGCACCGCAACTGGTTCGTGCATATGACACCTGTTCACTATTATACATGTAGAATTCATATATCAGTTATGCCAGGTGTTTATACTCAGAATTTGAATATATATGATTCTTAATACAGTGATTCAAACTTTTGATCAAGTGCGTTTGCCATAGTTATTTGTTAATCGCATCACATTGAATTAAAACCGCAGTATATTTATTTGGGTTAATATTTTTTTTAAACTTTATTTAATATTTTTTTTTTTTAAATCTAATTTATTTCTGTTTTTTTTTTTTTTTTTAACATTACCTTATTCTATTACATTTACATTTTCATACATACAATCAAAAATAATAACCTAACCAAACAAAAATCAAAATATAAAAAGAAAAAAGAAAAGAAAATAAACTAATTCGACCTAGCGGCCTGGTCAATCGACCGTAGCCCCGAGTCCCGTTTATATATATATTTTTTTTATCCCTAACCTATCCATTATATTCCTTAACCAAACTTTCCCTATATCTCCAATAACACACCCGCAACACCCTTCCATCCAACAACTTCTTCACCTCATCCCTTAACAAACTTCTTACCCCGATCCATTTCATCCCCACTCCTCCCAACACCGGACACTCTCCTACAAAATGCCAACCCGTCTCCTTAACCCCCATATTGCACATCCCAAGCAACAAATATATAACCGGGAGCAATTGATATAGTGAATGGTACTGTTAATTGTTACCAGGTTCTTTCCCTTACCATAAAAATGGTTCTATATAGTCGCTGGTAATTGCTAGTACCATATATATTGGCTGGTACAGTAGCGGTGTGCAACTTTTGGTATCTTATAATTATCGGGATTCTATAATGGCTTTGTTGTTGCCTGGTACAGTTTCTGGAACTGTATTATTGGTACATACGAGTAATTGGAACTTTGAATTACCAATTTGAATGGCCGGTACAGTACCGAGAACAACTGATCGGGACTAAACTAAGATGGGTAATTTATAGTCCCAATTTAAGTAATTGGTATAGTACCAGGAAAGTGACAATGTTGCTTGGATTTGGCCGGTACTTTATAGTGCCTTTTTAATGCCAATATAATTACCAGGAACTCTTAATGGTAACATAAAGTGCCGGTTACAACTAACTAAAAGTATTGGGAATTATAGGTTGGCAGGTATAATATTTTGGAACTGTATAGTGACTGTGATATATTCAGAGAGAGAGAGAAATAATTTTATAAGAAAAGTAATATTCAAAGTAAACCATAGTTCTAACATGTGGTACTTTGGCAGACGTAATATATTACATTGTTGCAGGGCGAAGACACCGAGTTCGATTACTGGATGGAGGATTTCAAAAACTATACACTTTCAATAATTGAAATAAAAAATAAAAAATAAAAAAAATATACTAGAACATATAAATAAAAAAAAATAGTAACAAAAACGAATAATCTAAAGAATTATTTTTTTAATATTGTGGATAAAATAATTCGCTAGAAGTACTATTCTTCAAATGCGAAAATATTTACTCTTAAGATTCAATAAAAAAAAATGTTTATCTTTCTCTCACTCTCCCTCTCTACTCAATTCCCTCATTTTTATTCAGCTCAAAACTTGGTCCCAGGTACATTACAGGGGTTGTCCTGTAACTAATTTTTATAATGACGAGCACTGTCCCTGGTACTATCCAGGAATATACCAGGCACCTAAAAATCATTCGTCAAAGTAGTGAGCGGTACTTACCTGGTAATAACCTGGGCATTGACGGCCACTAATTTTAAGTTATACCGGGAACTATAAAATTGCAAAATAGGGTACCAGGTAAGGACCAGCCAATATAAATGCTGCTTGGGATTGAGCACACCCGCATCTTTGCTCACTCCCCCAACCTCTGGCATTCAATCCCATCGCATCTCGCCACACTCTTATTATCACTCTGATCTCTTCAAACCACAAATTTCCCTTAAAATACCCCTGCACACCTCCCCCATTTTAGCTCCGGATACACCCAATCTTCCTTCTGTCTCCTTCCCTCGCTTGTCAACTCCTTTACACACTTATGCTCCACCTTCCTTATCAACACCTCCGCTCTTAATCTCCAATACTCCACATCCCTTGACTCCCAATTCCATTGCGTTTCCACTACCTCCGCCCACTTCTTCCACTCCGTTATCCAACCCACATTCTTTTCCACCATTTCCCATAAAATATTTCTCACCAACCTTGTGTCTCCCTTTTTCAACATCCGAACTACAAATCTCACGTGCAGCCTAAAACAGTACACATTGGCACCCTCCCCAATTCCATATACATCACATATTCCCTAGCCGACCTATTCAACCACATCATTCTTTTTAACACGTACTTCTCGAACCTATCCACCTCCTCATATCTCTTCACTCCCCATACCTAGCACCCATATCCTAAAACACTCCTTAGAACCCCATCCAACACTCTTAACTTCGCTTCTATTCCCAAATCCTTCCTTGTCATCATACCACCCCACACCTGCATCACACCTGCCTTTGGCTCCAGCACCTTATTATTCACATGTCTACTCCATGACCCTCCATCGGTCATTTCCACCCCCAAATACTTATATCTTCCCACCACCTCCACTATCTTTCCATCCATCCTTACTCTACCTCCATTCCTAAACACCGTCATTTTTGACTTCCTTAAATTTACCTCCAATTTCCATCTCTTACAATATCTATTCAATCTCTCCATCATTCCCTGCATTGTCCTCATAATTTCCGCCAAGCAAACAATATCGTCAGCATACGCCAAAATCCTTGTTTTCTCCCGCAATCCTTAATCCACCTCCAATTTCCTCATACAAATCATTCATAAATATATTAAATAACGTTGGGCTCAATGCACAAAAAGTTTTAGTATTATATAATATAAGGAAAATTCAAAATCCAAAAATTAAATTTTTCAACCAATTAGAAAATAATAAAATAATTCATTTTGAAATTCGATTTGATCAATTTTTTGTATCATTTTCATATATCGCACAGTTAAATTAATACTTTGTGTATCCTCATCCCTTCGCCTTAATAACGCCTTGAATTCTATTTATGGCATACTATTATACTATTATTTTCATAAGTATCGCGTATTCTGATAAATTTCTTTTAAGAACCACTCGCAGAGGTGTTCTATAGAATTTAAATCCGGTGACTGGAGAGGCCGCAGTCCAATATAATGTAAATCCATTATATTGAAACCATGTTTTAGTGATCTTTGCAGTACGTTTGGGGTAATTTTCTTGGTAAATAAATATTATTTGTTGTTTTTCCCCCAGTTAATTAATGTAGATTTTAATTTTCTTTTCATTATGTCAATTTAATAACTGTTTGCTGTCATTCGTCCATATATTCTTTGACAATTTCCGACGCCATTTACCTTCATATACAGCCCCATATCATTAATCCTACAACCGCCTCCAAATTTTAATGTTGACAATTGAAAGACATGTACGCGACGTCTTTCAATTAAATTTTCTTTTGGATGCTTCCATACCCTCTACTATATACCTACCATCGGAACCATATCTATTAATTTTACTTTCATCAGACCATATTTATTACCATAGCCCAATCATCCATATCATAAAGTTTTGATATTTTTTCGAGAATTCTAAACGTACATATTTTTTATGACGGTCAGTTAACAGCGGTTTTTTTACTTTTGCACGACCCTTTTATTCCATTTTTACACAGGCAATTCAATAGTTCAGAAACTTTAATATTATCATTTTCTCGCATAGATCTATTTATTTGAACTGCATTTTCATAAACTCCATTCTGAACCTGCTGTATTATTCCGCGCTGTTGTGGTTTTGTTATCAGAGATTTTTGTCCGTCGTCCAGGTAATGATATATTCTTTTTTCGTCAAAAGACCCGATTTTTTTTAATAATACTAATATATACTGCCTACTAATAGAACATCCTATTTTACGTGAAACTTGTCGATGTCTTAAACCTTCTTGTGTAACAACAACCGAGTGATTTCTTTCGATTTTGATACTGAAATAGGCTTCATCTGTATAATAACTATGGTTACCTTTATCCGGGTTTGAACCGGAATCTCTGGGTTTTGGCATACAATTTCCGGGGTCCGGGATTTAGAGCCTCTCCGGGTTTTCCGGGTTTAGCATAAAACACAAAAATATCCAGATCCGCTATTCACTGTTAAAGGGCGCTTTAAATTGTAGAACTTTCTTAATAGCATTCATGTAGGAAAGTGCAATCTCAAACGAAACATTCTTAAACAATCCTCAACCCAATCACTCAATCACTACGGCCCGTTCTCCCCCCCCCCCCCCCTTCCCTATTCTTGAATCAGTGTTCAGAGACCATGTTTTAATAAGGATGTTACCAGCATTTTAAAATCTCGGCCATTTTTGCAATTTTTATAACTACGCAGTTCTTACCGTAAAATAGATAAATCACTAGTATTAATTAATTATAGCACTTTAAATAATTTATTATTAGAAATTCACACGATACATGAACTTTCTTTACATTATAATTGATTCCACACTAAAAATTGATCAAGTGTGCGTAAACGATATGATGGCTTTATTGTAAATGAAGTAAAAGTAATATCATTCTAAAATAATGCAATATCTCTATTGTTTAAAACCCAATAAAATGTTATTGTAATGAGAACAAAAATAAAACATTTTATCAAAATATTGAGTCACTGTATATATGCATTCTTGGATTTAGTTATATTAAGTACGTATATTTTTCAATATATGCTACTTATTATGATCGTTTTCCAAAAAAAAAAAATTTGACTCCCACTTTTTATCACTTTTCTCCACGAATTGGAACTTTTTATCAATAAAAATCGAATTAAAAAAATGTCCTCAAAAATGTCACTCACTCGCTTGCCCGGTTGTCTCCACTTTTCCTTGGAAACTACTGGACCGATTTGGCTGAAATTTTCATCATAAGGTGTTTTTTGCGAAAAATTTTACAAGTTCGAAGATGGAGTATGTCACCCCTTCCCTTCTAACCCCTCCCTTGCAAATTTTCCGAATTTTCCGACTTTTTTGTTTTTTGTATATCTCAATGAGTTTTGCAGATATTTGCTTGATATTTTGGATTTAGGGGTTTGGTACGAAATGCAAATAATTACATACTCCGGAAATTTTTTCTGATCCCATGCCATCCAGTGGCTCCCATGCAAACCATCCAAGGGATTATAAGAGATATCTCGTTTTGTTTCTAACCTGTTGACTAGAAATTATGGATCTGAAGGTTTGATGTAAATTGGGGGAATTTTTTTTTCATCCCGCATTCCATCCATTCCCATAAATTCCGTTGGTATTTAATCGGAAAAGGTTATAGTTAGCCCAAACATTTCTTCTACAAGGTATATATGTTTCATTTTTATTCTCTACAGAACTGCATCATTAAATTTTTTCTAATCCCATCACACCGAGAAGCTCCCATACGAATCCAATCGTGTTCTTGGGAATGAATTTGAACATTATTTTATGTTAAAATCTTATGAGTAGTTGAATGATGATAAATTTAAGCCCAATTTACCACCTGGCCACCAATACGTACTTCTTATTGTTACAGGTGTTCGCCTGGCAGCGTTTTTTTTAAAGAAAAAACATAAATTGAAACCGAGATTGATTTATTGTAAGTGTTTGTATAAAATTCTAATTCTTGCCTGGTTACAAAATTATCATTCTACCAGTGGCGAATCCTAGTAGTTAGATTGATTCGTTCTGTTTAATCAGTTTTAATTAACACATCAATCTATATATATCAGGGGGTGTAGAATGATTTATGATACCAGATATGGCAAATTTTCAGTACATATTAATAAAATTATTTATTATCATAATCATAATTAAAAATAGTAATAGCAATAATAGCAAAATCAAAAAATGTATTTCCCGAAATGTAAAAAAATTAAAATAAATTGACCATATGTATTGAATATATCAGGAATGATACTATATAATATACTATATTATTCCTTATATATGAAATCGGCTCTTCTACATTTTGTTATAAATTGCTGCGTTACCTCATCATGAAACGTCTCTTTCGATTGAAGTTGTTTTATTAAACGTTTTTCTATTGCCATTAATGATAAACCATGCAATCGATCTTGTAACATGGAATTTCTGCTATAACTCTTAATCCTTTTTAATACGGAAAATGCGCGAAAAATGCTGAAATTCCGGATAACGTTGTGAAAAATATTTTGACCTCTTTAATAAATTCTAGAGATCTTGATAGTATAAGGTTCAGAACATGTGCAGTGCAGTGTATAAATTTAACAGCTGGCCGTCTTACCAAAGCCTGAACTCCACCTCGATCTCCAGACATAACTGCTGCACCATCATAACCTTGGCCAATAATTTTTTGGGAAATGTCGAGTTTATTTATATAACGAATTACATGCTCCGCTAATGCATTAGCCGATCTATCCACACTAACGTCAACGAATTCATAGAATATTTCGACTATTTCACCATTTAAAACATAACGAAACACAACCGATAATTGGGCTCTTCGCCAAATATCCAATGTTTCATCTAGCATGATTGACACAAATTTGCATTCATTAATCTCTTTATGAATTGCATTCAGCATTACATTACCGATACTATGAATCAAATCGTTTTGAATCGCCGATGAAGTTCCTCGAAAAATGGTTGCGTCTTTCAAATGGTTTTGCAGGGGTTCGTGAATCTGTGATATAAAATGTAACATCTCTACATAATTTCCACGATTTACAGATTGTTCACTTTCATCGTGTCCTCTAAAAGCTAGTTCCTGTGTCCCCAAAAATGTAGCAACATCTATCAACATTTTTAAAATATGTCGGTTCTTTTTAACAATTTCATTGTGTCTGATCATCGAGATATGAGCGTGTTGACCCAACATTAAATCCAATCGTATAAAGCCAAATGTTTTAAATGCCAAAGCATTTGCAATGTGATTTTTTGACTTCTCGTGTTTGATATCCAAACACGTGTTTGATATCCAAACCTGAACTTAAATGATTAAGATCATCGAATCCTTCAAAGTTCCAAACGCAACGGTCTGCATGTTTAAAAAATAAAATACATGGCCAGCAAAATAGCTTATTTTTCACGGAACTGCCAGTAAGCCATTCGGTTGTTTTGTAATTGCTGGTATTAAAACTTCGAGTAAACGTTTGTCGTTTGGAAGAGCACAACGTCTTTAAATCAGGAAGTTCTGGCATTGGCCTTCCTTCACGCAAAATTGCATTCTTGTCCTCAATGCTGTGTGAACAAAAATATTGCTTCTTCAAGCTACTTATCACGCAATTGTCTAGAAGTGTTTCCTCTATATTTATGATATTCTTTTATTTATAAATAATGCCTTTGATTTTAGGGCAGAATTGAAAATAATGGAATAATAATAATAATAAACAAATGAAAATAAAATTGAAAATCAAATTGTTTTGAAAAAAACACTTGGAATATTTGAAAATCAGTGGATTGTATGGTGGAATAATAATAATAATAAAAAATGATAATTAAATTGAAAATCAAATTGTTTTGAAAAAAACACTTTGAATATTTGAAAATCAGTACAACAATTATTAATAATAAAATTGTTAATATAAAAGCGAAATTAAATCAATTTATAAGAAAATAATGAATGCAAAGAAAAAGATAAATGAATATTTGAGACGAATTTCAATCAAATGAACAATATGATCATTTAAATTAAAACAAAATCATCTCATATATACACAAGCATTCATACTTGATTTGATGAGTAGGTGTGAAATTTGACTCAACTGTGTTCTGTGATAAAACAGAACCTTGTTGATTTAAAATTTCGTATATGGAAACAAAATGTGAGTTAAGTTTGTGTAATGTAGAAGAAAAAAATATTGGTCTATTGCTGCTGTTTTTTTATATGAATATATGAATACATGAATATACACATATATGATTTATTTTTAAGTATACATGGATTTAGATTCGCATATATTTTGTTCGTATGTTCGTTTAACATACAGAACACAGTGAATGAGTGAGTTCATCCAAAAATCAGAATGTTTGACTATCGTTTTTTAGATATGTAACAATTTCGCATTTTATTTGCACCGAAAAGAATTTTATTTATAGTTAATTTAGAAATAAATTTCAAATAAAATACAAAATGTAAGTGCTTAATTTGAAGTCGTTCGGCGAACACTAAGAACAGTCGGAGCATTCGCTACCGCATTTTACATTCCTGCATGTGTTTTAAACATTTTTTTAACCGTTAAATCCAGAATTCATTGAACCCTAAGAAATTGTATATAGAACAAAAAACCCGTAAAAACGCATAAGAAAAAAAAAATCAATAAATAAATAAACATATGTGATATTATAATTTTTATTTTAATAAATTTTCGCATTTTAAAATAAATTTACAAATAGAAGAAAAAAATATAAAAAAAAACAACTACAAATAAATTAATAATAATAATAATAATAATGATTATTAATTTTACATATTTTTATTTATTAAATAAAATTATTCTTCTATATATGAACATTTTAAATCTCTTCATATAAAATACCAAAAAAAAAAAATGTTTTATAATCATATAAAATTTATATAAAATGGATCAATTAGTATATTTTATTGACACTATAATAAAAAATAAATAAATAAAAAAAAAAGGGATATAATATTTTTAATTTAATTTTTATTCTTAAAAATATATATATATATACATATAATAAATTTCATCAGTCACTATATTATTTATTTATATATGTATGCACGCGGTACAAAAAACAAATTAAAAATAATATAATACAGTGAAACCTCGTAATCGGACCACTTTCGGGACCACAAGAAAAGTGGTCCGATTAAGAGGTGGTCCGATTACAGAGGTAGCTGTTTTAAAATGTCTCTATTGACGATGATGTCTCTAAAAACGAAATAAAATACGTGCAATATGTATTCAAATTTACGTATATTTAATATCATTTATAAAATTAAAAACTACATAATAAACATTTAAATAAAAAGAAAAAGGTAAAAAAGAAAAGGATATTCTAAATATGTTACATATAAAAACATAAAGAAATTCAGTATACATATAGCAATTAAAGCATTCATATTGCTTTATATTTTACAAAAATGCGAAGTTATTTTTGGTTGATGTTTTGTTAATGACATCTATTCTTCCGCAAGCATCTGATCTGCCTTATTTAAATGGTAAAACAAATTATTGAATACTATATATATAGCTTTTTGTATACTATATATATTTGCTCATACGTATTGTTATGGTCCGATTAAGAGGTAATAAATACTTATTTCTATATGTTTTAGGTGGTCCATGGTCCGATTGAGAGGTGGTCCGATTACAGAGGGAATATTGTTCACAAAACCATTTTTGGTGCCATAACCGTGGTCCGATTAATAGGTGGTCCGAATAGAGGGGTCCGATTACGAGGTTTCACTGTATATATATAAAGTTTTCTCAATTGCAATTGAATATATATTATTATTTTTAATATTAAAATTGATATTTTTGTATCATATATTTTTTAGAAAAATATCTATATATCTTGTAAAATATACCTTTATTTATATATAGATAAAGAATTATTATTTATCTTTTATTATGTTTTCTTTCTTGAATAATTTTATAATTATACATTTTTTGCATTTCTAATATTATTTATGTATATATATCATATTAAAAAATTATATAATAATTATAATAAATTATTTCGTTAAAAAAAAAATGTATAAAATAAAATTACTTAAAAATATTATTATATTTTCACAACAAAAAAAAATGATAATCAATTATTTAATTTTAATTAATGTTTTATACAACAAAATCGTTTTTTTTTTCTTTCTATTTACTATATTTATATATTTTATTTTAACCTCTTTCTAAATTGTTATATATATATTTTCTTTAAATATTATATTTTAGTATTATTATTATTATTATATGTATATATGGCCAATATAAATTAATAAAAAAGAAATAATTTCAATACATAAAATAATGTATCGAATTTCGTCGTTTCCTCGTCGTCGTCGTCCGCGCGTCACCCCCAGAGATTATTATTAATTATAAATATATACAGACACAGAGATTTAAGTTTCGTGGTGTTAATGACAAAAAACAAAAATAAACTATAATTAAATTGAGTATATATTTTTTCATTGTATCAATCGGAATTTTTTGTTAAATCTATATTTTTATATATGCAAAAATTAATTACAATGATTACAAACTTTTTAATGCGTGCGTATTTTATATACATCATTTTTCTTCTCCTTTATTTAAACTCTTTGGTATTTTTTTATTCCATATTTTTTTTTTTTTTTTGTTTTTTGGAATACACATATTTTTGTGTGTAATTGATCGCCGCCGCCGCCGCCGCTGAGCGTTACAATTTTGTTGAAAAGTAAAAGTATATATTTATTGTCTTCGAACGACAATCGTACGTTCACGACTTTCTTCTCGGTGTAAACTATGACGTGGCGGTGATGTATGAGTTCCATTATTATCCTTTGTCTGGTGGGAACCCAATCGGGTTTTACGGGAACGTTTAAATTTGGCCATATCCTCACCGAATACATCACCGGTACGTAATGCTGATATTAAATCATCAAATTCACCTTTTGTATCATTATTATTATTATTATTACTATGTGAATTATTCCGTGAATCGGATGTTTTTAATCCTAAATTTTTGGCCACTGAACTCATTAAACCCTCTTTATTTTTACGTTCAATTGTACGTTTTTTTAACTGCAAAAAAATGAAAATGAAAAAAAAAAACGAGAAAATAATTGTATTATTTTTTAGTTAATTATTTTAATGTATTCGCTACAATAACAGTTTTGTATTTTATTATACGGATATTCATGCGCATAAAGGAGTATAATTATATACATACGTCTGCTTCTTGTTTGGCTCGTTTCTCTTCCTCTTCTTGTCGTCGCTTAAAATTATCATTATCCTGACGCGCTTCCATGAGTGCCATTAAAAATGTATCAAATATACCGAAAAATTCATCGGGTTGTACAACTGAACCGTCTTCACCGAATAAACGTACGGCCCGATCAAATCGCGTTTTCATATCTTGAAATTGATCTTCTAATTCGGCAAAACGTACCGTTGCTTGTGCATGAAACTCTCGCATAACCGGTAAAAATCGATCACCCGTTTGTGGTGTACCAACACCACGATTAAATTCAATTTCACGATATATTTCGGCCAATCCAATACGTAACATTGATATGTCTTTATCCATTTCACCCGATGAAACTTTGGCTGCCTCTCGGATATGCGGTAAATCTTCATCTAATTTCAATAGATCTTTAAATTTTTTCTCAATCAATTCCACCATATAATGTAATAATGTTGTTCCCTTGACGGAACTGGATTTTGTGTCAGCCAAACGATTCAGTGAGGCTAAACGAAAACCAGATGCATTACCACGTGCACCACGATTCATATAATTTCCTATATAAAATAGAAATAAATTTATTAAAACGGTTATTCGTAAAAATATACATTATATAAAGCATATATGTTAATGTATATATGTTATATATAAATACCTAATGCTAAAACTAATTCTAATAGTTTACGTAAACGTCGGGAACGGGCCACTTCACGTGAAGCTTCCATAACATTTAATATACGAGGTGATAAATCATTTACGGTTAACATAAAACGTTTTTTATAATGTAAACATTTTAAACGTTGTTCATAATGTGGAATCCTATATTTATATATAGAAAAAAAATCAGAATGTATTTTAAAAAACGCAACAAGTATATAGAATAATAAATATTTTACTAACTTTGAAATTTCATATAAAAATCGATCGGCACGAGCCAATGAATCAATATCTTCAGAATGTTCATCTAATAATGTACGTTCTTCTGTTGATGGTGTAAATTTTAATAATTGTTCAACCATATCAATGGGTAACTGTTCATTTGAATCCATCGAAAGAATTCCTCTAATATAATAAATAAATAAACAAAGGATTAATTTTTTGTGATCTAGACGATATATGCCTATTTATAGTTTGGCAATTCTATACTGTATTGCTATATTGAATAATTTGCATTAAAATACTTTATTATATATACGCAGTTATTTACATACTTTGAAATATCTTCATCGGTCATTTTTAATTTACTTAAAAGTATTGTACAATTTTGTGCACGACGTCCATCAATGACCGATACAATTTTTGTTCTTGTTTTACCCATCATACGTAAATCTTCGATTGAACCATCATTCTATATGTATTTAAAATAATAAAAATATATTCCATCATAAATATAAATTAATTTTTCAAAAAATTAATAAATTCATTTAAATCCACTTACAGCCACACCATTCTTTTGATATGCTGAAAATAATTTATCTATACATTCTAATTCCATATTATTATACCATTTTGTATCATCCAATTCACTCCATACAGTCCCTTGAACTTTGGCATCCGGTAATTTAGACCAATTGAAACTTTTCAATGGATTTGCTGATTGTGGTACATTTTTTTTGGTAACATCTAATTTTTGTAATGGGGTAGCTGTAATACAGAAAATTACACAAAAAAAAAAAAAATTAAAACCATTATAATATATATAAGAATAATGGATAATAATTATATTTCCGCATATTTATATACCTGAATTTAATAGCATTGGTGGTGGCGGTATACCAGGTACTGGTGGTGGTGGTGGTGGCATTAATAACGGTGGCGGTGGCGGTGGTATTGGTGATGCTGTTGTTGTTGAATTTATCGTTGATTTTCCATTTGTTGTAGGCGGTGATATTTTCCCATTACATCCATGATGTAAACCGGCTACCTTTTGATCATCCGGTATACTACCTTCGTTTACTAATCGTTCTAAACGTATTCGTTCGTGTTGTTCCTGTGCAAAACGATGCTGTAAATCTTCAACTTTTAATTCGGCCGTTTGGGCACGTTGAACGGCTTGTGAATGATTTGCGGATTCTTTTTCCAAACGTTCACGCATTCTTGCTAAACTTGTCTCTAAATCTTCTTTCTCTTGCATTCGTAAATCTAATTCTTGTTCTTTTTTCGCCAATTTCGATTGAATTTCGGAATTTTCTTTTTCCATTTCATTGGCTTTATTGCGGGCGGTCACCAATTCTTCTTCTTTCACCAATAGTTGAACAATTTTTTTTACATCAATTTTTAATATGGCAATATCGGGATCTTGTGATTTTACAATTACATTTTGTTTTTCCGCACTGTCCGGATCGACGTCCGACGATGGACGCTCTTCAATTTGTAAAATAATTTGTTGTACAACACGATCAAACATTAACCAATGTTGGGTATTCGGACCGGTAGCTGTGTTTAATGAAAAATAATATATATAAAGTAAATTCGATAATAGACTTTTAAAAAAATTAAAAAAATACTTACAAGGAAGTAATAACATATGCTGTAATAATGATAATAAATATGGATATGCAGCTGAATGACTTAATTTTCGACGTAATAAATCAAACATTGCCGTTGCACTTTTTGTATCAACATGTTCATGATTGAATTTCCGTGCTAATTCTTTTTCATCTTCAGTTCGGACCATTTCAAAGAAATCCTGTTTTATTCACAAGAACAACAAAAAAGAAACCAAATAAATTAAATAGGATTTTTAATGTGATTTTTTGACTTTGTAAAAAAAAAAAATAATTACCAAATGTCGATCGAGCGTTTCATTTTCATGTTTTCTTAATTTATCAATAATCGGTTGAATGCCTAACATTAAAAATTCATAACGTAAATGCAAACGAAATTCTAAATTCTCTTGTCCCGGTCCATAATTTAAAACGGCATTTATAAATGACATAATAGCTGTTTTTAAATTAACTTCATCACGATAAGCACCCGTTGAGCGATCCAAATCATTTATTATTCCCTATAAAAAAATAAATCATAAATAAATACGACGAATTCCCTATATTGGTTTAATATTGATTTAATATTGACAGTAGGTACCTGAAATCTTGTACGTTCAGCCGCAAATTCTTGAAATGTTAACATTGCTCCTAATACTTTTTTATGTCCACCAGGTACAAGACAAACAGCACCGAGTATTTCAAGAGCAGCAATTTTTGTTTTTATATTATCAGCAGCCAATGAACGTGCTATTGTATCGATACTTGTTGGATGTGCTAATACATGAGC
This sequence comes from Dilophus febrilis, assembly GCA_958336335.1. Taxonomy (NCBI): domain Eukaryota; kingdom Metazoa; phylum Arthropoda; class Insecta; order Diptera; family Bibionidae; genus Dilophus; species Dilophus febrilis. The sequence goes on from OY284470.1 coordinate 28,858,704, forward strand.
CCGTCCAGTCTATATAGCATATACAAAAAATTAATTTAACATACATGGATATATAACTTTAAATAATATATTTACCGAATTGTTCATTAACGCTTTTATACATCCTATAAGACTTGTATGCAATGAACTGTTTGTAACCCGTATGTCTAATGCTTGTAATAATGTTAATAATGCTGGTAATCCTTGTAAATCAACAAAACGTAATACAAAACTATGTGTTGATGTACGAAGTGCAGTCTTTAATGCGTCCAATAACGTTGTATGAGATTCTATTTTATAACTATATTCATGGCACGGTGAATCTTCAGCCGATACATTAAATTGCTATATATATATATTTATATGGAAAAAAAGTAATAACCACATTAAAATGATTATCTACTATATAAATAATCGAATGTATATATCAGACAGATTACATACAATAACCATATCCTTTAAACGTTCAATATAATAATCTGGTGATGGTGGAACGGTTGATAATGGTTGGCCATCGGTTCCATCGATAGGACTTTTCTTTGAACAATATATTTGCCATTTTTTTTGTGGTGGTAAATTTAACATTGCCGCTTTATTTGGTGCTGTTAAATCTAATTCTTCAACAAGTTCCGCAAATTTTGCATCTAATTCTTCAATGGATGGCATCGGTTGGGTGGGCGTTAATGTTTGTAATGTAAATGCACCTTCCACAACACATATTTCAGGTGGTTCGTCATCCTACATCAAAACAACAAAGAGAAAAATAATCGATTAATTAATTTTTTTTACATACAACGCGTTTAATGGTTATCAATACATTTTGATTAAAAAATTATATATTGAAGCGTGAATAATTTTATATAGTTATATGTTTTCAAATAATAGTTAAATAATAAAGAGATTTTTATATTTTTATTGTACGGTATATATTAAAAGACTTCGAATTAAACAGATAATATTGGGACCTTGCATTCATAATGTCGATTTATTGGCTTGAAAATGGCATTCATTTGTATAACAAAATGATTGAGTACATTAACCAATATATTGCCCATCGTTAGCTTCTATGGCTTCCTCACATCTTTTAAGAAGTTTGTTGATTCCTCGTTTGAAGAACTCTTTATCTTTTTTCCCAATCCATTCATCGACCCATTTTCGCACTTCTTCAACATTTCGAAAGCGTACATCTGTCAGGTTGACCTGCATTGATCTGAACAAATGGTAATCAGAAGGAGCAAGGTCTGGAGAGTACGGGCGGTGATCAAGATGATCCCAATCGAGCCTCTTTATTTTTTCCTTAACGATGTTTGTACGATGTGGTCTGGCATTGTCAACGTGCATTAAAACTTTGTGGTGTTTTCGAGCTATCAATGATCGTTTTTCGTTCAATTTCTTTGCCAATTCGCCCAGTCGTCGTCGGCAGCGTTCAGATGTAACCGTTTCATTCGGTTTTAACAGCTCATAGTACACGACACCCCCTCTGATCCCACCAAATGCACAGCATAAGATTCTGGCAATGAATATCGGGTTTTGATTGTGAAATTGATGGTTGGCCGGGATCAACATACGATGCTTTACGTTTAGGGTTGTCGTAATACACCCACTTTTCATCGCCAGTGACAATTCGATTCAAAAAACTATGATTTTGTGCTCGGCAAGATGTTTATGGCATTCATCGATTCGTGCTTTGAGTTGATTTTCATTCAGTTGATGTGGAACCCATTTTCCTAGCTTTCTGATCTTTCCCATTGAATGCAAACGTCTAGAAATAGTAGAGGCATCTACATTCAACTCTAATGGAAACTCTTGGTGCGTTCGACAGGAATTTTCATCCAACAATGCCTGCAATTCTTCGTCTTCAAATTTTTTTTGCTGACCTGGCCGTTCTTTGTCTTCCACTTCAAAATCACCACTTCTGAAGCGCGCAAACCACCGTTCACAACATATCCTGAAATTTATAGAGTAATGACAGACAAAAAAAAAAGAATATGGCCGCGGTGTGCTCCGATGCACACAACGCTAGTTACGCCATCTGTTATCTAAATCGACATTATTAATGCAAAGTCCCAATATTTCTATATAATCTCTATACAACATAGAATTGCAATTGCACTTTTTTTTTTCATTATTATAAAATGTCTATTGCTGCATCTCATAATATATTGCACATATAGAAATTTATATTGATTTTATATAACACAAAGAAAAATAAAAAAGGTTATAAAGTGCAATTTAAAAACATGCACACGATATTTTATTTTACATAAAAATATTTTAAAGTTAATTTTATTTTTCTTTTGACAATATTGAACTCGGTTTTATTATCTTTATATATTTGTGCAGAGTAAATATTTAAAGAACTATCCCAAATTTTCTTTATAAATATATTGAAATTAATTTAGGTTTTACAAAAAGAAAAAACAAATTCTATTTTATTGAAATATCATTTAATTTTTTTTTTTTTAAATAAACATCTATATATTTAAAAATAATATTATATAATTTTAAATTAAATAAATATAAAAAGGTATATTTTGAAGTGATGAAGAAATAAAAATACAATTATTATTAATAACATATATGATGAATAAGTCAATGAATTATTTAACTTTTTTTCTTTATATAATGTTATATTTTTTGTAATTAATACAACAAAAGAAAGAAAGAATATTATGTAATACATTTTTTGTTTATTTAATGTATAATTTCATATTTTCAAGTCAATTAATTCAAATTATTTAAATGTATTATTATGATAAAATTCATTCAATAAAAATATAACTACTTTTATTTCTGTCATTTTGGTACATTATTTATATGTAAAAAAAAATTAGAAATTATTTGTTTTATTTTATATGGCATAGAGCTGCAGATATAACATCAAAATAATATAAATATATCTGTTACAATGTTTATTTATAGAAAATAATAAATACTTTATATATTTATAGTTTTAGTTTTATTGTAGATCGTAAAAAAAAAATATTTGATACATGATTAATAAATCATTTCAAAATGTATAATTTCATTCATTAATCAACATCTCATAAATAATATAAATTTATGATATTTTTATAAATAGATAGAAATGCGTATATTTACGGATAAAACAAATACTATATCTATTTTTGTATCTTAATATTATATATATTATTAAACTTATATTCTTTTACCGAACAATATCCGGTACGTTTATTATCTCATAATAATCGTATATATTATATATTTTTTTAGGCAGTAGATAATTTTTATTTTAATTAATTAATTATTATTATTATTCAAAAAATACTCTTAATTTATAGCTATACAAATCATAAAAATATTATTTTAAATGAAGATTAAGAAAGTAATTATATATAGTTATTTGAATTGAGTTTTTTTGATTATATAATTTTATGAAACCCCACGATAATAAGAAGGATTTAAAAAAATTTAGATGAATGAACATTTTTATGAGTCGTTCAGGTTGGAGTATTTCATAGTACAAATAATTTATTCAATTTTATCTTTCCTCATTTTCATCACATCGCCCTTCTCTGGAGATATTTTCTGTTAAATTTCAAGCTAATGATGTTTTTTTTAGCAATTATAATTTTCAAAACAAAATGGTTTTAGAAATCTCATTAAAATGTTGTAGATATAATAATTTAAATATAAGATTTTCCAGTCAAATGAAACGTTTTCCAGACCAAATACTACCTATCAAAACGCAACCTTTTCTAAACCAAACGAACGCTTTGCCATATGTACCAAATGAAAATAAACGCTGTTTTTGAGAATGAGCGAAATTAATTTTATTAGAAAATTATTTAATTTTAAATCCAAATCCGGGTAAAAAATTAAGGTTTATTTTATCAGAAAATTTTTATTTATATTTATATATTTTTATTTTTATTTATTATTTATTTAAATATTATGTCTTGATGTGCCATTATTATAACGCTTTCATTACACCATATTTATTAATTTATTTATTCATATATACAATAGTATATAGTTAAGAGTGTTGGATGGGGTTGTACGGAGTGTTTTAGGATATGGGTGCCAGGTATGGGGAGTGAAGAGATATGAGGAGGTGGATAGGTTTGAGAGGTATGTGGTAAAAAGAATGATGTGTTTGAATAGGTCGGTTAGGGAATGTGTCATTTATATGGAATTGGGGAGGGTGCCAATGTGGGTGCATTGTTTTAGGACGCACGTGAGATTTGTGGTTCGGATGTTGGATAAGGGAGACACGAGATTGGCGAGAAATATTTTATGGGAAATGGTGGAAAGGAATGTGGGTTGGATAACGGAGTGGAAGAAGTGGGCGGAGGTAGTGGAAATGCAATGGAATTGGGAGTCAAGGGATGTGGATTATTGGAGATTAAGAGCGGAGGTGTTGGTAAGGAAGGTAGAGGATAGGTGCATAAAGGAGTTGATAATCGAGGGAAGGAGACAGAAGGAAGATTGGGTATATCCGGGGCTAAAATGGGGAGCAGGTGTGCAGGGGTATTTTAAGGGACATCTAAAATTTGAAGAGATCAGAGTGATAATGAGAGTGAGGGGAGATGCGATGGGATTGAATGCCAGAGGATGGGGGAGTGAACAAGGATGGGTGTGCACAATGTGCAATATGGGGGTTAAGGAGACGGGTTGGCATTTTGTAGGGGAGTGTCTGGTGCTGGGAGGAGTGAGGATGAAATGGATCGGGGTAAGAAGCTTGTTAAGGGATGAGGTGAAGAAGTTGTTGGAGGGGGAGTGGAGGAAAGAAAATGGTGAGGTGTTTGGATGGAAGGGTGTTGCGGGCGTTTTATTGGAGATGGAGAGATATAGGGAAGGTATGGTTAAGGAGTATAATGGATAGGTGAGGGATATAAAATATATAAACGAGACTCGGGGCTACGGTCGAGTGACCAGGCCGCTAGGTTGAGGTCGTTTATTATCTTTTTTCTTTTTATTTTGTTTTGATTTTTGTTTGGTTAGGTTATTATTTTTTGTATGTAGGTTACGGTAAATGTAATAGAATAAGGAATGTTTAAAAATAAAAAAAAAAAAAAAAAAAAGAAATAAACGAATTAGATTTATAAAAAAAAAAAAAAAAAAAAAAATATACATTTGAGACGAAACTCGCTTAACAAACTATTATGTATATTATAGATTCATCTTTGATATGACTCTGTGGTGTAAATGATAAAAATGCCAATCTAACGAAATTTTGGGGTCGTGGGTGCGAATCCTATTGAAGACATAAAATATGTTTTGTGTTTTCGGTTATTTTTCGAGTTTGAATTTTAACACAGAATTGTATTTTCCCCTTGCGGTTGGTCTTACGGGTAATTACCGACACCGTAAAAGCCACAAATTAAGAAACTAACAATAGAAGGCTGCGGTTGGACGCTAACTAGATTGTTGGTTGTATAGCGAAAAATGTATTTTTTTTTCTACTCTTATACATGGTGTAATCATCAAAAAGTATCTGTTGCTATTGAATTTATTCCTTTTAGATAGAACATACAGAAATGGTAAGCATGAGGAAGAAAATAATATATTGAAGGAATTAGCAAGGAAATATAGGGAACTTAGAGGGTAGTTATTTTTACAACAATAACAACTAATCGAACTTTGCCACTACAAATAACCACACGTACTCCAAATAAACGAAATTGTATTAATTGCAAATTTAGCCCCCAACGGCAATGTATGATCCACAAGCTCACGCCATATGCAAATAAAGACATTGACAACCGACGCCCGGAGTGAACAAATGGTATCAAATTTCTTTTTCGAACTGAGGAAGAAAAACGAAGATACCTAACAAGATACTTCGGCAAACCAGACCTCTAATTAGTTTAAACATAAAAAAACACATCTGTATATTCATAAAAATTCAATAAAGAACATCCAAAAACAACGCATATGGTCAAAGCGTCGCAAACCAATTGAAATATGATCAAAGCGTCGCAAACCAAACCCAAATCTCACACAGACGTTAAAAGCAAGATGCAATTTACGTGCATAGTAGGAATCAAGAGGAGTCATCACAACATCGCAATACAAAAAATATGGGATTATCAATGCAACCTAGAATTAAAATTAATCGAGTTTTCCTAGGTAAAAATGAAGGCAAATTTCAACAACCTACCGAAAGAACCGAATACACGGCCAGTAATATAATTAACAGGCGATCAGGCCACGTTAATGTTTGATTAAATATCATACCAAGGTTCTTTACAATATGGATACAAATGGAATTGGCGTACCATTTATGGTGTTAATTCGGGATCAATATTACTATGATAATGACCCTAGAATTATTCTCGTACAATTTTAATTTATTACGATGTTATTACGAATCGATATACTTGCGTATATTTAATTTAATTGCCAAAAACTCCCTTTTATTTGTATGGGACCAGGTGGAAGGATTATTAGGATCAGAAAACACTTACGGGAACTCAATGTTTTCCATTTTGGTATCAAAACTCGTTATAAAAAATTCCAAGAGAAAGCGATCGTTGAGACATTTAAGAAACAACAACATTGGAACATTTGGATTTGGAATTTGCGGTAATTGGGGGGTGGTTTTTACAGATCCTATCTTCGAACTTAACCGCAGCTCAAGAAGGAAAAGGCTTATAAAAAGTTGAAAAATGGTGTAAAAATTCGGTTTTTCTAAAACGAGAATAAAAATTACCGTAATAACATATGCGGGATTAATTAACAGTTCATCATCTGTATAATTCTGTAAACGAAATGAAATAATTTTGTTCATGAAATTCGCTATGAATGCAATTCAAAATAATTAAATACTTTGTTGTAATTTTAAAACAAAAAATTCGCTGTTTCGTCTCAGTTTCCTAAAAAAGGGTTCATTTGACCGCAGGAACGGGGATGTAATTACAAAAAAAAAATTAATATGTAATTAAAATATTTTCTAATAAAATCGCGCATATTATATATTTATATAATTAATTAACGTAGACGTTTTTATCAAATCAAAATAATAATATTATAAGGTATTTTATAATTTCAATAGATAAAAATATATGTTTTTTTTTTATAAATTATGTAATATATATATAGGAAAATATAATAAAAGGTTGATTGATTAACAATAATTGCATAAAAAATTCATTAATTCAAATGTCCATATATATGTATAAATAATTAAAAGAATATTTATACAACAATAAGAGTTAAAATGACATATATTATAGATGCATTTTTATAATTTATCATTTATATACGCAATTTTAAAAAATATATATGTCTATAAATACACGATGATGCATTTTATTATTACTATTATATAATATATTCAAATTTTACTTAAAAAATCATTATACGAATGAATATATTTGTATTTGTAAATAAATATAAAAATTAATGTGTGCAATAAATTTGATAAAATAATATATATTTTTTCGGGAGTATATAAAATTATATAATATTATATGAACAACTGCATTTTATAATAATACCTATCTCGATTGAATACATTTTTTTTTTACAATATTTAAATCAATTATAAATTAATTATTTAATTTATTGAATCTGTCATAGAGAGGTGTATAATATATTTTCTTTTTGTTTGTTTGTTTATTTTTTATTGTTTAAATTCAAATTTTATTTGTAAATCTATTAATAGCTTATATATTTCATACGCATTATAAATGTTTATAAAGATGAATGATGAGATATTGATAATTATTTTGAAATTTGTATCCAAAAAGATTATAATTTGTCCTTTTCAGAAGAGGTATTAATAAATTGCATTGTATTTATTTATTTATTGCATGATTATATAACAATAAAATATTATTATTGTTTATTATTATTATTGATAATTTATACGCTGTTTTTTTTTTGTTATTTACAAAAAAGATGTTTTTAAATATAATAAAATTATATATATTGATTACATGTAAATTTTACATTAACATTCTATTCATTCAATCTATTAATATTATATTGATGCAAAAGTTTTGTTATCTAACACACATTTGTAATTATTGAATAAGAGTTTATTTTATTTTTTTTGTAATATAATTATTATTATGTTTATGTCGTGATTTAATTTTATTACATTTTGCTACAAAATAAGAAATTTTTTCATAAGAAAATCTTATATATAAATATTTTGTTAATGTTTTATCTTAAAATTTTACAGTTGCGGTTATTTTTTAAGTGGTGAGATTTATTATAATGTTATTTTTTTTTGTTCGTTACTACGATAGAATCTGTTTAGCGCCCGTAAAACATCAGAATTCTATTGTCGTGATAACGTGACGAAATTACTTAATCAGCACATGAAACTATGATGCGTTGAATACATTTAAGTGATTTTGGATGGTTAAACTTTAATTATATGTGGATTAATTTATGAAATTTTGAAAATAAAAGCAAACATACTCAGTGCGACAATTAATATTCCGGACTGGTCATAGGAAATACATTAAATACACGATTTTTGAATTTTTTTTTTAATTTATTCAAAATATTCCCCTCCTGATTGCATTGAGCAACTGTTACATCGATTTAATAATGATTCAAATGCGTGTTCCACAGCTCATTTTGTGGTATTGCCTCTAGTGCGCGTGTAGATGCTGTTTGAATGCTTTCAATATCCTCAAAAAAACATCCTTTCAAATTTTTTATAAGTTTTGGGAACAATGAGAAGTCACATGGTGCTAAATCAGGTGAATACTGTGGATGATTTAACACACAGACTTGATTTCGAGCCAAAAACTGACGAACAATAAGTGAAGTGTGACTTGGTCCATTATCGTGTAACAAACATCAACTATCTGATTCACGATATTCAGCTCGAATACGACGAATCCTGCCCATCAAACGCTTCAAAAGTTCGATATAATATGCGCCACTGACTGTTTGACCAGTTGGAACGAATTCTTTATGGATAATTCCACGAAACGTTTATACCACTCAAAAACGCATCCACGAAACGTTTATACCACTTAAAAACTTGTTTTCCACCCATACAATTATCGACATTAACTTGCTGAATCGTTTTGAATGTTTCTATTGCAGATTTACCAAGCTTTGCGTTGAATTTAATGACTGCTCTTTGTTCCATGTTAAAACTTCTACTTCAACTAAAATATTGTTTCACAAGAAATGTCATAACTTTTTTATTTGTCAACCAAATGCAATGACATTTTTACAGACGATAGAGAAAACATCAAGCTTCAAAACGCATGTTACATCACATAGATCGCCCCGCTGGTTATTGAGATATGATTTGAGTCCGGAATATTAATTGTCGCACTGTGTATGAGAGAAAAAAAACTTAAACTGAAAAGCAGTAAGAAAAAATAACTTATATGTTTTCATAGAATTGTCCAAGTGGATGGACTTTAGTGGAGGACTTTAGGTGTACGAGTCTTTAGATATGATGCGAAATGCTTAATTTAAATGAATGATAGCCATAAGAAGGGTGAAATCTTAACTCTGGGAGACTGTTCCATAATCTTGATGTTTTTGGAAAAAATGAATTTCTGTTGGTTCGAAAAGAGTTAATAGATACTGTGAGTATGAATGTGCTGTTTGAGAATTTCTTGGATTATAAGCGAAGTTAATCCCAGCCCAGGTATTTATTTGAAAATTTCATTAGAACGTTGTTGGTAATATTTATAAAATGTGCATAATGAAGCTACTATGTACGTCTATGATCCAATAATTCAATAGAATTCGTTATAGTATCATAGCTGATCATGCGTTATCATACTTTTCAATCCTGTCACTAAACTGTAGTGTAGTAATTGATGAAACCGTCCATATGTAAGAATTGTATTCTATATAGAAGTGGTCTTATAAATGCTTTATAAACTAGTGCTAAATTTTCAGGAATCCTTAAGGAATCATTAAGGAATCCCTTGGATCTTCTTAAAAATCCAATGAGACCAGCTGCATAATTAATAAAATAACGATTATTTAAACCATTATATTTTGATTTTTGAGAGTATTATTACTAAGGTTCTATCACTTTCAATTCAAGATCTGTTATATATGTCCAAACCAACATGGATTTATCGGTGGTATAGATCAACTTCAACACGCCTATACTAGAATTTGTTATCTATATTTCTCTGATCAATGATTTGAGGACGATGCGGGCAGAGGTTGATTGTATTTTTACCGATTTTTGAAAAGCGTTATTTTTTATTTAGATTATACGCTTGGTTTTATAATATATGCGTATGGCTAAGGAATTTTCCGATCCATATTGTTTACGTATATTATATTTTACTTGAATATTCATGTCTATCCAAAAACAATTCCTTAGATTCGCTCTTTTAGGTTTCTTCTTTGGACGGATACAATTCTGTATTGCCCCCGCGTACACATATATAGACTTGCGTTATTCAATATATTCCAACACTTGAAAAACATATAAGGAATACATATTGGATTGTCATTTATATGTGCATTAATTAATGGTACATTGGATTATTGTACATCCTTATTGTTCGATTGATTTTTTTAAGAAGGAAACCTATCATACCAATTATGGTAATTTTAATTCATTTAAAATCACTTTACTTATGTCATATAACTCATATATAGGTCGGGCTGAAAAGTTCATAGGCTAACATAGAAAAAACTTTTTTTTTTATAAAATTTGATTTAATTTTTCATACAATTTTTCGATATCATTTTTATAATACGGTTTGTCCCTCCAAATAAGCCTCAGTTTCGACGAATTTATCTCCGTATCGGCGTTAAATTTCTTTCCAGAGAACATGAAAAAGACGCTGGTGGCCAGATCTGGAGAATACGGTGGATGCGGAAGCAATTCGAAGCAAAATTCGTGCAATTTTGCCATAGTTTTCATTGTTGTTTTTGGTCGATTGTGAGCTTGCGCGGCACCCACTATGTACAGAGCTTTTGCATACCCAAATATTAATTCGCAATATGTCCAACACGTTCCTTTGATATCTTTGGAGTATCAGCTATCTCGATCAATTTCACCTGGCGGTTATCCAAAAGTATTTTGTGGACTTTTTTAATATTTTCGTCGGTAACAGCCTCTTTGCGGCATCCACTGCGTGCATCGTCTTCGGCGCTCATTTCGGCTTGTTTAAACTTAGTAAACCACTTCTCAGCGGTTGATTGTCCTGGTGCGGCAGAGTCCGAATGTTTATGCAGCCAAACCTTGACTTCAACAGTATTTTTTTTTTCGCCAAAAAGCGATGCTTTATTAACACACGAAATTAACACAATTTGCTTTACTCAAAAGCAAACTCAAAATGCTATATCTCATAAACTAATAGTTCGAAAGCGGTCGAAAATTTATACACGTATCTTTTGAAGCTAACTAAAAATCACATGGATTTAATACTTGTAGCGCCATATATGTTTTAGCCTACGAACTTTTCATCCCGCCTGATATAGTTATATTTTAATTGAAAATAATGTAAAAATTTGTTTAAATTAAATTACTTTTTAAATTCAATAATCAGTGAAAGGAACCTGTCTTAATTGTTCTTTTCACTTTTAAGTCTATATTGTTTATGATGAATTTTAAAATATTGCTCTGGATTTATTTATATTGGTTGTAATTTAATTTTTAATAAATAAAATAATTGTATTAAAAGAAAATTAAATAAAATATGTTTTATTTTTACCCTTTTTAACAACAATAATAATATTAATAATAAATTTGCATTTATCAAAACATTTTCATTCAAAGAATTGCAAATTTCATATAAGTTTTTTTTTTCTTTTCAGAATAGATAAATAAAAACTGTTGTTAAGCATTAATATTATTTCAATATTTTGCAATATAATATCGATATTTAAACTATAAAATAAGTGGGTATTTAAAATTTACATAATAAAAAATCAATTGCTCGGCATATAAATATATAATTTACCTGTATGTATAATAATATTTATTATGTTTATGCTTTAAAAGTTTAAAATCGCAATGTACAATAAATAATATGATATAAAATATATATTAGTTAAATATAAAATAAAACTATAATATCTATAGATATAGTGCACCTTATTATTATTATTAACTTGTTTAAATTAAAAGAAAAAAATGTGATTTAAATATTTAGATAACAATTTTATTTTTATTTTTTCAAATGCTATGAAAAACAATAGACCAAAAAACAACCATTTCATATATTTATATTGGAAAGATTTTAAAAAGTTGATAATTATTTGTTATAATAATAATAAATTTTTAACATTATATATATTTATAAAAATTATTTCAAACGTTAAATGAAATTTATATATACGTTTTTGATCTATATATATACACAGTTCAGTAGGACACGATATTTATATAACAATAATTTTCCCTATTAAAAGATATATATTTTGTTTTGTGTTCCTCAAGCAAATAAATAATTTTTATATATTTTTTATGTTTTTATTATTATATAGAGTTTAACCGAAACAAATATAGAATAATTTATAAAACAGTGAAATTCCACAAAAGAAACGGAATGCTTCCAAATACTCTGATTAAATACTTTACTAATTAATACATTATTATATATGGTCTTAAAATAAGAATTATGTTGACTGTAAATCAACTTTACCATGATTTTGCGATAAAAAATTATAATATTTATTTATCCCTAGAAATTCTATACGCAATACATACGATTATAAATAAAATTTATAAATTTATAAGATTATAAAATATTCTTCGTAAAAATTGTTTCTTTCTTAGTATATGGCATTTATGTGAGTGTCCCAATCAGTGAAGTGGAAATGCACCTCTCATTTTATTGTTTTTTAACATTTTTTTTTTTAAATTGTATCTAACAGTACAGAATTTGAATAAATATTAGCTTTGTATTCTGTTCCTTATTAATAATGAGGTTTTAAGTCAGAAAAACAAAAACATTATACAGTTTGAAGAAAACTTTTAATGGAAAAATTTAGTCAAAATATGTTTCTTCCTTCTTTGAATCCTACTGTACTTTAGAAAATAATTCACTACAAAAATATATGAAAAAAATATAACTATATTTTGTTGATTTTTTTTTTATATATTATATAAATTTTTTCCAAACAAACATATGATTTTATAGTATTTTATATATTAATTATAAAATAATTACAAAATAATTTCATTTCACCAGGGGCTTTTTTTTTATTATATATATATATTGCAATGAAACTATAAATAAATTGTTAATAAAGAAAATTATTTGTAATTTTATATATCTATTGTATATTCCTGATGTGGATATGAAATATTCGTATATGTATATAGAAAAATAAATCAATTTCGGTATAATAATAATAATAATATTAATAATATAAAAACTAATAAATTTTTTAATTTAATTTCATGGTATATATAATCGAAAGATGCGAAGAACAAAAAAAAAAATATCACACACAACATCTTTTTAACATTCACCTTCAATTTTTCAATTTTTATTTTAATTTTTTTTTTTTTTTTTTATTTATTTATACCTTCAAAATTAATTTATATACATTATAATTTAATTTATATACGTTTTTTTTTATATACAAAATTATATATAATAACTTTTTTTACATTCTTTCAATCAGTTTACTAAATATTTTATATATATACAGTCGAATCTCGTTGTATAGTATAGCAATTCTTGATAGTGGCAATTGTAATGCAGCAAACTCATAATCTTTTAACGATCGAAAGTGGTAACTACAAATTTCCATTATCGTCTGTCTGGATTCACAATTCAGCAGGTTGAGTTCAGTGATTACTCAGATAGTTCGGTGTACTGCGTATACATTTCTTAACTATTTTGTGTTGTTCGGTAGTGGCAACTTTTCGATTTTATCAACCAGGTAAAAAAGTACTAGGTGCCATTAACGAGAGTTGACTGTATATATATAGAGATTTATTAAATACCTGTATATACTATATAGGTAGGTAGATACTTTTAATAATGTACATTGCATTATTTTAATTTTTCATTAAAATAAAAACTTATATTATTATAATTATAAATTATATTTTTAAACCATAATAATAATAATAACAATAATAATCAAATAATAATAATAATAACAATAATAATGGTATAGATAAAATGTAACTCGTGCGTATATATATATATATATATACATTTAAGACAAATAAAATCGAAATTATGATATTTATATATATTTAAATATGTTTTTAATTCTTCCGCCTCTAGTCAGCACATATCAGTTAATATTTTTTTTAAACTTATTATAAAAATAAAACAGAAGAAATTTTATATATAGTATATATGTAATAATAAACTTTCTCTGGCGGTAAAAAACGCTTTTCTTAAATTGCCAATGTACAGTATATATTTATTTACAACTGCGATAATAATGTAAGTTATACGGACGATGACAATTTTAAAAACAAATATTTACATATAAAAAATATATTCATTCATACATGCCTTATGATATTCAATGCCCAATAAATAATTGGTATTGTTAAATTTATAGATTTTTCACCAAAACAAAAAAAAATATAAATTAAATAAATAAATAAAATTTGCTTAAAGAAGAAATTATTTTATGTTTAGCAGCTAATATCTTTTTTTTTTTTGCATATTCAACAAATGATATATTCATACATATATATATATATATATATATATATATGGGCATAAACGATGTGTGAATGGTATATATGCAAATGTATATATAGGAATAAAGAATATGACAGGTGAATGAAGGTAACATTTAAAAAACTATTTATTATATATAAATATATGTATATAATAAGTATATCTAGTTAGATATACGAGGGAAGTCTGTTATGTTTTTATATTTATGTGAATTTTAATTGTAGTGAACGTATAAACGTAAACGAAGTGATACCGCAAACTTGTACCCGAACTTACATTGAATTGATTGGCGAAATATCATCAAGAAAAAAGCGTTAGCATTTATGGTAGACAGAAAAGAATGGAATTTTTACTGAAGCCAACATCAACATCAATTGAATTATATCCTTTGAATTTGTTACATATTTATTTATTTATTTATTCATTCGGTTTGTACATTTGTGCCAAGGCTCCTTACAAATTAGGTACAGTAAGGAACCTTGGCTCAAATATACAAATAATAAGTTATTATATTATTTAAGTTACAATTTAAATAAAACAAAAAAAAAAGGTAAATTCATAAAGTTTACAATTCATAAATTATTAAATATTGCACTTTAAACGGTAAAACCGGATATAAAGATGTTAACATTTGAATTTATATGGTTATAACCAATGGAAATAGCGAAAAGGAAGGCAAACGAAAACCCAACAGGTCAAGTTACCAAAAGATTTAAAGAGAACAGATGGAAAAGAAATGGGAGATTTTAAAAATAACCACACATGATGAGGTTACCGGTTCTCCTAGATACAGCAAAACGCAAAAAATTAAATAAATAACCCGGTCTACATCCCCTTATCAATTTAAAAATAGATAATAATAAATATTAATATAATACATTTTTCGCTATACAACCAACAATCTGGTTTTAGTGTCCAACAACAGCCTTCTGTTGTTAGTTCCTTAATTTGTGCCTTTTACGGTGTCGGTAATTAGCCGTACGACCAACCGCAAGCGGAAAATACAACTCTGTGTTAAAATTCAGATTCGAAAAATAACTGAAAACACAAAACATATTTTATGACTTCAGTAGGATTCGAACCGACGACCCCAAAATTTCGTTAGAATTTTAGGTTGGCATTTTTAACAATTTACACCACAGAGTTATATTTTAAAATTTTTTAAATAGATAATACACTCCGGTATTATTAATTGGAATATTGCGAAATGCGATCATATACCGACGCAAATCATAAATATATCTAATACACGCATTAAACATTATGTTCAAATTAGTGCGACATGCCGAATCAAACGGCTTCAAAACCATATATGACAATGTAAAAAATGAGGAATGAGTATAGGGATTTAACCAAATACAACCGCTTTTCCCTTGGGGTAATAGACGCGAATTTCCAGAGTTCCCACGCAGTCTTCCATATATTGATCCCGCAATGGAATTAATATGATCAGACCACGTAAGGTCCCCATTGAATATCACACCAAGGTTTTTCAATGTTGAGGAAAATGGAATAGGCACAGAATTAACAATGACAATAGGAAATGGCTGGCACCGAAAATGAATCCATCATACTAACAATTTGGGAACGATTTTTCAAATAGCTACGAATTAGGTTAACCTCCCACCGCATATATATGCTATCCATATATTTAGCTTTAATATTGACTTCTCGATTGCTGCCAAATTGGATTTCTATAACTAAAATTCAAATGAATTCACGGTTTAAACAAAACGGAACCTTATTGATAAGGTCTTACAATCATCCTATATTGTTTACAGATTTTACATGATTTTAAAACCCGTATATTTTTAGTATATTATTGAATTTTCAACGAGATACTATCACCATATGTTGAAAAATAAAGAATAATTTTGGAACGCCAAAAACTAAAATACATAGAAAAACTTTTCGCACTACCCTCGAATGCGAAATTCACATATAAATAATAAAAATTAATGATATCAAAACAATCATTTTTTTTCCTTTCGTATTCATATTTTTTTTTTTTTTGCTCATCGACGTTCTGATACGCGATGATTAATTTGGCAAAAAAAAAAAGAATTATAATTGAGAAAAAATTTGCCAAATTGTTTTATATATATATATATATGTATATTAAAATAAATGATTACCTTAATTAATTATTATAAACATTTTGGTGTTATTTTCTCGCACTTGAAACACACGTCGTGCTGAGTGTAAAAATGTATCGAATTATACATTTGAATAATGAATATTATTACCATTGAATTACTACAAACGAATGAAAAGTGTTTGAAAATCACTTTGAATATATATACATTTTACTTTTACCTATATATATATGTTTATTGTAATCGTTATAATGGTAATTTTTAATCTACATATATGTGAGATTATATCGTGATAGCAAATCGTGATTTTGTTTCTATATATACAACTATACTAAATTAAATTTCATTAAAATTATTCTTTTCAGATGACATTTTTATTTAGAAATTGTTCCTTATATTTAGTGGAAAATTATAATTAAACGAATTTTTTTATGAAGTGAAAAAAATTAAAACCAAAAAATTTTAGCAACGCGATTTAAACAAACACTCAAAAAAATATTTTCATTTGGCCTGAGGATTATTTATTAATATTATAAAAACAGTTATAATTGCTGATATCATCTTAATTTATATTTTCATTTTATTTATTTATTTATATATAGAGATAGAACGCGATACTTCATCAAAATATAAACACACATATCATTTTATGGTATTATTTTTTATAGTACCTTCTTCAATTGGAATTGCAAAACAAAAAAAAAATAAAAAGAAAAGTTATCGATATGCAAAAAATAAAAACCAGAAAAAGAAGGTGTTTTTTTCTTTTTTTACAATATCATATATAATTAAAATAATTTCTTCATATATGTATAAATAAATTTCATGATCATTAATTTGTTGATGTCAACGATCGCAATTAAAATTATATTTATTATTTATATATTATAATAAGCGCGATATTTGTATAATAATTAAACCAATTAAACTATATATACATATATATAAATTTGATATTATATAGATTATAATTTTTGTATATTCTCATAAGCGCTGTATATAGATAAAATTTGTAATAATTAAAATTTTAATCTATTATTAATTCATTATTTTTTTTTAATAATAAATATTAATATGTTTGCAAATTTTTTTATAATGCAATATATGTATATATGTATATCAAATGCGGATTGGTATGACGTTGTTAATGGTTTAATATCTTCGAGAATGAATTGAGGTAAAAGTGTAAATATATTATAATATTTATATTAAAATTCATCACTTCTGTTTAATATTAATAATAATAATACTGACATAATTTTTATTTCTTTCTTTTCAAATAATCATATTGATTTTTTTTATTTTGGTTTTTAAATAATGCGATATATTTTATTATGCGGGTTATTGGGTGCGGTTATAAAATCATTTTTGTTGATTGCGATTTAATTATATTCTGTTTATTGCGATCGGATACTAAATATGATTTCTAAAGATCCAAACAATTGCCCCTTAAAATGTTCGTGTACTTTTAAATTGGTGTATTTTGTAATCAACGGATTTATAATATAGGTATGGATGACATATTTATGAAATTAGAAAATATGTAATTTGGAAATATCTTGAAAACGATAAGGGATAGAATCACTAAACTTGCGAGAACTGAAAGGTTATAGAAATTGTCAATATGCCGCGGACATTGGAATAAGAAAATTATTGTGAAAATTGAAAAAAAAAAAAAAAAAAAACAGGTTTATAGGTTCTATTAAATTGCTCTTGGATCAGCTAATAATCTGAAACTTATCAAAACGTTTGAACTATCCTTCAGCTATAACATACACTAATGAAGCGGCAAACCTCAGAAATCCCATTTTCCTGCATTCAGATTTGGGAAATAAAAATAAAATTTCATTCGCCCCTTGCGAAAGAAAAGGCAATGCAAAAAGTTAATAACAAAATGTTTACATTGCCACAGACAATGCCGGGCGGGATGTTCCGGTATTTAAATCGGTGTAGAATTTTATTATCAATTATATATGATTTATCATATACAACTCTGTGGTGTAAATGTTAAAAATGCCAACCTAAAATTCTAACGAAATTTTGGGGTCGTGGGTTCGAATCCTACTGAATGCATAAAATATGTTTTGTGTTTTCGGTTATTTTTCGAATCTGAATTTTAACACAGAGTTGTATATTCCGCTTGCGGTTGGTCGTACGGCTAATTACCAACACCGTAAAAGCCACAAACTAAGTAACTAATAACAGAAGGCTGTTGTTGGACTCTAAAACCAGATTGTTGGTTGTATAGCGAAAAATTTATTTTATTTTTTTTTTTATATGATTTATCATCGGATGGAAGTTTCATTAACTTTCGTTTTAAGGTGATTAACTATGAAAAACAACCTGGATAATATATATTTATGGGATTCGGAAATGGTTTATTCGGTTATATGTATATCATGAAAACAGTTAGGGATAGAATTATGAAATATGTGTGACTTGAAAGGTAAGAAAGTTGTTAGAATTTGTCACTTTTACGGTTGAATTAACTTTTGGAATAAAATTGTATATGCTTTTTACATTGTATTGTATTTTATTTATTTTGGATTGCATATTTATTGGAATTTTTTCATAAATTAAACATGGCATAAAAATAGCCCAGAATTTTATTTAAACACAATGATTAAATTTTCTTACCTGAAAGCATCCACAAAGGCCACGTTTTCCACGAAATCCAGGCATTTTTTTCTGTTGTTGTTTATAGAAACGATGTAATGGTGTTAGATTTTCAAATAGTTTATTACTATTATACTGATCGTAATTTTGATCCGGTGTCGTTGTAATTACTGTAGTTGTATTGTTATTATTATTATTGATAATATTATTTTCTGTATCAATAATTGTTGATATTGTGGTAATGTTGCCGGTGACCCCCTCTATGTTAACCTTTTTATCAGTTGAAAGAGGGCCCCAGCAACCAATGTCGGGTAAACGGGAACGAAGTGATACCAAACTTATTGGACACGTTGGTAAACCCTATATATATTGAAGAAAGAAAATAAAAGAAAAATTATATATTAATAAAATGAATTTGAACTATTAAATTATTATTATTATATATGCTAATAAATTGATATAATTTATAATGACATTTCTATATCACATTCAAGTTTTTTTTATTATATATACGTATATATATATACAAATATACAATATTCATTCAATCATTTTAATCGTATATAATAATGGATTGTATATAAATTATGAATGAAAATATATGTATTTGTTGTGTGTTAATAAAACTTCATCATAAAATGTTAAACATGGTAAAAAAAATATTATTGATATATTATATTTTTATTACTATTTATTGCGACAAATTAATTAATTTATGATCTGTAAATTATTATACAGTAGATATAGCTTCGTCATATATAGAAATAAAACTATACTCTATAATGGGTAATTTTTTAATGTATTCCAGCAATATATCAAGATGAAGAAAAACAAGAATATTATCATAGTGGAAAAACAGTTAATTTCATTTAAATGGTCATTTCATAACATTCTTCAATCATACACGGTATTCGATCAATTATATTAGGTTGTCGAAAAAGTATTGATAATTTTTATAAATAGATTATTTAATTTACATTATAATTGAATATTTCAAGTAGTACTAATGTGATCAGGTAACACTAACATATGTTCGAAAGATGACATTTCGTAGATAAAAAAAAAAATTAAATTTGTTTAGTCATTTAAAAGTTGTAGTGCATTAAAGATGAGCGAAATTAGTGAAAAAATTCGATACATTTTACAATTTTATTATGAAAAAGGTGAAAATGCAACGCAGGCACATGAACAAATTTGTGCAGTTTACGGTGAAGGAACTTTATCAAAATTAACAGCCTATAGATGGTTTGCTCGATTTCGTTCCGGGAATTTTGATGTCAAAGATGCACCTCGTTCTGGTCGACCAATCACTGAAAAAGTCGATGAAATCATATCAAAAATTGAAGAAAATCGACACGTAAGCAGTCATGATATCGCTAAAGAACTAAACATCCATCACCAAACAGTTTTAAACCATTTAACAAAGGCTGGATACAAGAAAAAGCTCGATGTTTGGGTACCACATGAATTAAAACAAAACAATTTAATGAACCGAATTTCCATTTGCGAAACGCTGTTTAAAAGGAACGAAATCGAGTCATTTTTAAAGCGAATGATTACAGGTGATGAAAAATGGATCGCATATGATAATAATAAAAGGAAAAAGATCGTGGTCCAAGAAGGGTGAAGCTCCTAAAACAGTAGCAAAACCTGGATTAACACCAAGAAAGGTAATGCTGTCTGTTTGGGGGGATTGGAAAGGAATCGTTGATTATGAATTACTAGCTCCCGGTCAAACCATTGATTCCGATCTCTATTGTCAACAATTAACAAGATTGAAGCACGAGATTAAAAAAAAACGTCCAGAATTAATCAATCGAAAGGGTGTTGTGTTCCATCATGACAACGCCAGCCAGACCACACACATCTTTGATGACTCGGCAGAAACTGAGAGAGTTTGGCTGGGAAGTTTTAGTGCATCCACCATATAGCCCGGACCTTGCACCTTCAGATTATCATTTGTTCCGGTCTCTGCAGAACTCCCTTAATGGTTTAAAATTAAATTCCGCAGAGGACTGCAAAATGCACTTGGATCAGTTTTTTGCCCATAAAACACAGAAGTTCTACAGTGATGGGATAATGTCTTTACCAGAAAAATGGCAAAGGGTCATCGATCAAAACGGCGCATATTAAAGTTAAATAAAGTTCACTTGAAATATATAAAAAAATCGTTTGAATTTTGTAAAAAAAATTATCAATACTTTTTAGACAACCTAATATAATATAAAGATTATTTATTCATATAGTATTAAGATATATTCTATAGATAATCTTTATTTGCTTATATTTTCTATGTATATCTATATATATTTAAAGTTTAATGTAAAAAGGAAATGAATATTAAGAAATTCTGTTATAATATCATAATTTAATACGTCTCTTTTTTTTAGTTAATCTTTTTGTTATCTATTTATTTATTTATTGAAAAATATTAAATACTATAATGGACATATAATAAGAAAAATCAAATGCTTAATACATATAGTTAATGAACATATCATTTGATGTTATATAATTTTTGGTTAAATATAACATTATTATAATTGTCATGAAGTAAAAATTCCTATAAATCTGTTATTTAAATATTGAACTTTATTCGACAATATATTTATTTATATATAATATAATAAAAATATTAACCACCAATGAATATATACTAAATAGAATTATATCTATTATAAAATTCATTCTTAAAAGTTATATTTTTAACATTTTTATTTAATAAAAGTTCATTACAAGAATTATAAATCACAATTAAAACATCAAGTGGATTGAATCGACCATAATTGGTATGATAACTACCCAAATAAAAAAAATCATTACCACGAAGACGGTTAAACTTTAATTTAAAATTAAGTTTATTTTAAATTGAAGGGTATAATCATAACATTAAAATTTAATAGATTAAATAAAAAGGATAAACTGATGAATACCCTGTGTTCTTCCCAAGTAGGCATATTCAATAATGCCAGTCTATGTGAATAACTAGGTAATACTGTTGGATCCATCCAGAGGAGAGATTTCAGAGCGCGTCTGGGAAAGCTTCTCTGATCCGATTAAATCCTAGCCTTGTGAATATATAGTAGTATGGTGACCAAACCGGACATGCATATTCAAGAATAAAACGTAGTAGAGAGTAAAACAATGAACGAAGACAATACGGATTTCACGGGACATATACGATAAATAAAACCCATTAAAGAGTTAGTCCAGATTTAAAATTTAGCTCACTAACTATTGTAAGTAAATCAAGTATTTTGTCCAAGTTTTTTTAAAATTATACCATCAAAATGGTAATTATATTTTAAAATTGATTTTTTTCTTGAAAAGTTCATAATTTTACATTTGTCTATATTTAGAACTGTGGCGGTCCTGTACACCACCAGCCACACACACACACAACATTTAAAAACATCGCATTTCCCCACACAAATATACTCACACCGTAACGGACAAATTTTAAATTCATAATTACACGACAAGTGGCAAAATACAAAAACAGACTTCACATAAACGTAAAACGAAACAGACGTGCACGGTACATTCACATTAAAATTGAATTATAATTATAATTATAATAGTCAGTTATTTAAATTATATAAATAGTATTTAAATAAAATTAAATGGTGTAATGGTTAAGGAGCGAAATTATATAATTTGTGAATTAAATAAAATTAAATTATATAAATACAAATAGTATCAAAATTCACACGTGTAGTGTTATTGTGATTGAAGTGTCCAATTATTATTTGACTTGGAACATATTGCCAAAAGTAAAAATATAAGCGGGTAATCCAGAAACTACCACAACGGCCTCCAAATTGGTGACCCCGACGTGATTGGTGACCCCACAACGACCTTCAAAGAACCAATTTATTAACAAGACACCAATTATGAAAAGAAAAGTAAGGTCAGCCTGAAGCAATTGAAAATCTCCAGCTATCGTAATGGATTTATAAATCTTCACATCGTCATCTTCATATCGAACATTGAGAATATTTTAAAACACATGGAAGATCATTAATAAATAAAATAAATAACAAAAGGGTCCCAAATGACTTCCCGGAGGTACACCGGAAGGAACATTAAAAAAATTTGACATAGTAACATTAAATAAAACGGTACACGATAAAGTTAACGCTAAAACCAATTCTTAATAATTTGACCAACAAAATTCAATGTTCCATAAAATCCATAAAAAAAAATTACATAAAATTCCTCGGGTCTAATTATAAGGACCTAATGTTAATAGCAATAACATCCACAATCAAACTTTCAAAGATTTTAGAAACGCATAACAACCTAGCTAGCAATGGGCCTATAATTTTGCCACATTACCTTTACCACCTACCTTTCTTGTAAATTGTTCTACATAAACCAATAATAAAATAATAAAATAAATTTATATCTTATCAATATTTTATTTTAATTAAAGTTTATTAAATATAAAAAAGAATTATTCTACCTAAAGAAGTTTGAATAGTGGTCACAAAAAAACCCCTCAAAGTGATCTCATTTTTGAAGTGCCTTTTGAACTTTTTGCATTAGATTGGCAATTTTATCTGAAAAATGAACGATTTTTTTCTAATACTGCACAAAATCTTATGCTTAAATTTAAATTTAAATTTGATATAAAAATATAACAAAAATTATACAATTTAAGAGATTAGTTTAATATCTATTTATTATATAGAACCGATATTATATTGTTTAGGACACGATACGTATGATGATGGTGTTGATGAAATGTGCAAATATTAAATTATAAAAAAAGATATTTATATATTTTTCGGACAGCAGCAAAGTGAAAATATAAACATTTTTTATTTTTTGTATTTATTCTAGTAATTTTGCATTTATATTTGAATTGTTGACATTGACTTAACTTTAAGCAAAATATAAATAATTTAAATAAAAGTACATGGTATATATACAAAAATGAAATGTAAATTGCATGTATAAAATAAAATAATAATAATAATACATATTTGATCTTGTGTCATGATGACTTATTATATAGCTCTTATTTATATACAATTTGAATATGTCTGTATATACTTTAGTATAAGTACAAAACTCTAAATTAAAAATGTCAAACAACAAACATATTTATTTTGACAGAGAAATTATAAAAGGCAAATCTATCTATAATATATATTGAAATACTTTTTATTGCATTTCTAAAAATTTATATATTTATATATATATATATATGATAAATTTTGCAAAGAAGTTTATTTTCTAAAAATTTATTTATTTATTTATATGTGCGGTTGTGGAGTGTACTTAAGAAATTATAATAAATTTCCTATATCTAATTTGTATATATACGCGTATACCGTATAGTATATGTATTTGTTTTATGGTTTTGGTTTTACTATATATGTATACTAAAATTATGCATAAAATTATTAATTTGTCATATATATATATATTTAGATAGATTTAATCTTTATTATTATTATTATGCTGTTTTATTATTATCATTTACCATATTATTTTTATAATTGTTATTGGTTTTATGCGTGAACTGTGAACATTTATATAAAATTATTAATAATTTAAAAATAATTTAAAATAATATCTATATTTATATATATAAAATAAAAATAAATTTTATATATAATAAAATAAAAATTTATATATATAGGAAAAGTGAAAGAGTTTTAATTTCAATTATACAAAAATATGTACGATTATTTTTATTATATTATTATATCCATGCCAGGTACAAATTTTTTTTTTTTTAAAGAAATGTAATAAAATCGTGCATATATCTTTTGATGATGGCTTGATATCGAGTAGGTATTTATATAGTTAGTTATATATAGTATATATAGATAAAAATCTATAAGAAATTTACGATGAAAAGTACTAAACACATTTCAGATACTTTTTATCTTTCGAAAATTTTTGTTCAAATTTATAATTATAATTAAAAAGTCATTTATTATATTATATGCATTTATAATAATAATAAATAATGACATTTGTAACATTGAAAATGTATATATACATTTTCTTATATATATATATATATATATATTATAAAGATAAGTAATAAGTTGCGAGGCGACCACTTTTATTTTATACAAGTAAAAATATATAAATATATATAGATAATTTAATTGAAAGTGAATAAATTAATATATATAGATAGATATATAGACTATTTGTTGTCAGTATAGAGTTATATTTATTTATAATATACAGTGAAAACTGTTTAACTTGACCATTCGTATAAGACCTTTTTAAATACATTTGGAAATCGTCCCATCTAGTGATTTCATTACAAGATAGAATTCTGAGATTTTTTTTTTAGCGGACGCTAAACCACTTCAGATCATTCATCACGATAGACCTAATATATTTATGAGAATTATCGAGAAATCTTACAGTAATTTTAAAAAGTGTTTTCAACATAAATATTCTGGCTATATGATCAAATAAGTATGCAGTTGATCAACATATTGAGAAATTTTCTGAGTAAATATCTATTGATTCGTCGGGGCCAATTCAATATCGCGACTAATTTACCTATATATAGAAATGGTCAACTTTGCAGGTTTTACTATGTTATAAAAGTACATATAAATGCAATTCTAAATATCATTTGTTAAACTATGTGTGATAGACATTGTAAATTTCTATATTATAATAAATATAATTATACAAAAAGTGTATGATGTATAAAATTATATATACATAACTATCCAATCTAAATATATGCATATATGTATATACAAAAATAAGTTATTAAATAAAATAAATGTATTATCAATGTCATAATGAATTATAATATAATTTATGCATTCGCGTATATATACATTTATATTTAAAAAAAAAATATATATGTTATGTGCATTTTTTATTTCATCAATGTGAAAACTTTTATTTTTTAATTTATATGTATGTTATAAATTAAATTAACATATTCTTATGCGGAGAATATAATAATAGTAATTTTTTTTTCCCTAATGAATTAAAGTCAATTGTGTATATGTATGTTAAGTATATTACAATGTAATTAGAGGTTTAATAGAGTTTCTATATAAGCATATGAGTGTGAGGCGCCAAAATAATAAATCCACAAAGAAGAATGTAGTTAAATGGTTGAAGGAGAATGTAAGATTTTTTTATAAAGATTTGCGCTCGTATAAATAATTTATTTAATTATATTTAAGCATTTATGCAATAATTGCAATATGATGGATATTATATTTTATTGTAGTGATTGAAATCCCGGTTGAATTTACTAATTTGCTTAAATATAGAAATGAAATGAAATAATTATAATTTTCGTTTTGAATAAATTGTTTATTTGAATACAAGAAATAAAACAGATGTTAATTATAAAATTTACATAAACCAAATTTTATTTTTACTTAAAATTTTTATTACACACTTTTGATGAATTTATTTAATTAATTATATATACATTTACTGTTACATATATATAATTGAACGGGCGGGTATTTGATGATCAAACAAATTGTGCGATGTATTTTACAACGTATTTTATTTTGTTTGTTACTACGGTAAAATCGGTTAAGCGTCCGTTAAACCTCGGAATTCTATTGCCGTGATCCCGTAACGAAATCAATTAATCAGGTGATGAACCTAAATGATGCGTTGAATGCACTTAAATGATTTTAGGTGGTCAAACTTTTATTATATGTGGATTAACTTATGAAATTTTGAAAATAAAAACCAACATATGAGAGAAAAAAAACTTAAACTGAAAAGCAGAAAGAAAAAATTACTCATATGTTTTCAAACAATTGTGCAAGTTGCACTTTAGGTTGATGAACCTTTAGATAGGATTAAATGCTTATTTTAAATGATTGGTATAGTCATAAGAAGGGGGAAATACTAACTCTGGGAGAGTGTTCCGTAATCTTGATATTCTTGGAAAAAATGAATTTCCAAATCTATTGGTTCGAAAAAAGTTAATATAGATACTGTGAGTATGGATGTGCTGTTTGAGAATTTCTTGAATTATAAGCGAAGTTAATCGCAGCCCAGGTATTAATTTGAAAATTTCATTAGAACGCATTCTTGGTGGTATAATATTTATAAAATGTGCATAATGAAGCTACTATGTACGTCTATGATCCAATAATTCAATGGCATTTGTTGTAGTCTCATTGCTGATCATGCGTTCTCATGCTTTTCAATCCTGTCATTAAACTGCAGTGTAGTAATTGGTGAGCCCGCCCATATGTAAGAATTGTATTCTACATGTGGTCTTATAAATGCTTTATAAACTATTGGTAAATTCTCACAATTAAGGAATTCATTGGATCTTCTTAAGAATCCAATGCGACTAACCGCCGTTTTAGCTGTAATTATTATACATTTTTGTTCCATGTAAATTTATTTGACGAAGACAATCCCAAATTTAATAGGTTCTCAGATTGTGGAATAAGAGTATTATATTCAAATTGATTGGATTTTAGATTGATTAAATTCTACTAGGTTTATCAACCCCCCCCCCCCCCCCCCCATTTAGATCTTGATTCGAAATCTTTGTTAACTGAAGAAATCTGTCTTCTGGTGTGACTGAATCATTTGGTTCGCATTATGATTAAGAGGTAGTTCATACAAATAATGTAACGTGTACTATCGTCGGCATAACAGTGTAATGGGTTTTCAGTTACTGATAGAAGATCATTGATAGAAATTAAAAAGAAGGTGTATGATAGAACAGAACCCTGCGTTGCCCCGGAATAGACTGAATCAAGATCTGAATTAACGCCCTCTAGTTCAACTCTAAGATTTCTATTACCTAACAAGTTGCGAATCCAATTAAAAAATTTAGCCCCTTCACCCAAAAGAATGACTTTTGGATATTAATGTCTTATACCATACTCTCTCAATAGCCTTAGTAATGTCTAATTATTTCCTTTCACCTTTGATATATTGGAATGTATTTTCTTTAATCATATATTCTTTTTGTGTTTTTTTGTCATTTATGGTGTGATCTATATTTAACATAAAGATGCTTACGATAAAAATCCGATATATTCGGTTAGGAAATATAAAATCTTATCAATAAATCCGCATTGATGATTTATGTATTGAAATACTTTGAATATGAAATTAAATAAGGTATATAAAACATTCCTTTTCCAGTGGATATAAAAATTTAACTTGAATCTTCTGATTCGTATAATCATAATAATAATAATTTTAAAAAACTCTGAAAAACTTTTTAATAATATAATTTACCATTTTAATCGGATTAAATTACAATTTTCAGATATATAACCCACACATACAAAGTAAAAAAACAATATATTTAATAAATATATATGAATATATATAAAAAAAATGCATAAAATTAAAACGTCAAAAATGAGTGTTATATATTATATTTATAAGCTATATATATAAATAAATACTTGTGTGTGATATTCATAATATAATGATTTATAAATAAAATTCTTGAAATTCAAAGTAAAAAAAAATATAATAAAAATATTATCACATAACAACATAACATATAATTGTAATTAATACATTGTATATTTATTTTAATTTATATATACTTTAACTGCTAAATAATAAATAAAAACTTGATGATAATAAATTGCATTTAAATATTTTCCATAAACTATATATATATATATGCTTATTGTATAAAAATTATAATCAATTTATTACAATTTTCAATATTAATATATTAAAGTGAAAAAAAAAAGGTCAATTTAAATTCAAAATTTATTATACCATCTCTTTGGTATTCGTTTTTTTTTTCTTTAAATTTTTATTTAACATTTCACACATATTAAAATTAATCTTTTCAAAATTCAAAATTTGTCAGATGCGCGTTCAAAGATATATAAAATATATTGCAAATTGTTAAAATATTTCTTTTTATATATTTTTATGCAAATTCGTACATTGTCCTTTTATTTTTTTTTTTTGTTTGCTCGCACTTCAATTGGTATTTATTGTATATATATATAATATAGATAAGATATTACAGTAGAATCTCGAAAATTATCCTGAAATAAACACAATTAGTAATGTGCAAATACCAAATTTGTCCAATTATCGAAATAAATGCAAAACTTTTTATTTTAATATCGGTTTTTTATTGGAATTTATATTAAGAATAATTATTATTATTAAGAATAAGAACACATTCATTATTAAATAATAGAAATAAAAAAATATTTTTGTTTGTATTTATTTAAACATAAATAGTTATAGATATAAAGTAATTTGGAATTTGCAATTTATCGATTTTTACAATTACCGAGATTGTACTGTATTATAAATAAAAACTGATGAAATCATCGTTTAAAAATTATGATTATAAGTGCGAATATAGGATGATATATCGTATATTTATAGTCTTATGAAGATAAGATAGATACAATAATTTTTACAACATTTTTAGAGATTATCATCGTATATGGAGATAGATCATCATATACAAACAAAACCTATTTATTTGTTATTGCGCTTTGTATCTTAAATGTTTTACATATAATATTATTCAATATAACTTGTAAAGCTTTTGTTTAAAAAAAGTTAAGTAATTTGTTTTTTTTTCTACTATTTCTAAATATATATATAAAAATTATACATATATATATATATATATATATAATTTGCCAATAATATGAATGCTAAAAGGAGTGTTAAAATGATAAAACGATAGGTGTCAAAAAAAAAACTATGTATTTTTAATTTGTTATTATATGTTATATTGTATATTTAAAATAAAATAAATAGTATAACATAAGTATATACAATTATGTATAAAGATAAATGACATTTTTTTTTGCTTTTTTTTTTCTTCACATATTATAAATATCAATATATTATATATATTGTGTAAATTTTAATATATAATAATATATATTAAATTAAAAACTATAATAAACCTAATATATTTAGTTAAATATGAATTTGAGTAAGATAAATATGTTAACATTACTTTTATTCCACCCGCAATCTAATTATAAGGACTTTTTACTTTTCTCGGGAATTTCAAACAATTTTGAATAAGAATATAAAATTATTGCAGCTAAAAAGATGGGTCATTGGATTTTATTTCTATAAAGATCCAATATGCATCGTTCAATTCTGAAAACTTAGCATTGTTATTTTGAGGATATTTATAAGATCAGTTCTAATATTGGGATCTTGCATTAAAAATGTCGATATTTTGTCTTGAAAATGGCATTTATTTGTATAACAAAATGATTGAGTACATTAACCAATATATTGCCCATCGTTAGCGATGACTTCCTCCCATCTTTTAGGAAGTTTGTTGATTCCTCGTTTGAAGAAGACCTCATCTTTCGAGGCAATCCATTCATCGACCCATTTTCGCACTTCTTCAGCATTTCGAAAGCGTACATCTGTCAGGATTGCCTGCATTGATCTGAACAAATGGTAATCAGGAGGAGCAAGGTCTGGAGAGTACGGGGGGTGATCCAGATGATCCCAACCAAGTCGCTTTATTTTTTCCTTAACGATGTTTGCACGATGTGGTCTGGCATTGTCATAGTGCATCATAGTTGTCGTCGGTAGCGATCAGATGTAACCGTTTCATACCTCAGAATACACGACACCCCCATCTGATCCCACCAAATGTACAGCATAAGCTTCTGGCAATGAATATCGCGTTTTGATTGTGATGGTTTGATTGTGATGGTTTGATTGTGATGGTTGGCCGGGATCAACATATGATGCTTTTGCGTTTAGGGTTGGTCGTAATACACCCACTTTTCATCGCCAGTGATAATTCGACTCAAAAAACTATGATTTTGTGCTCGGCAAGATGTTTATGGCATGCATCGTTTCGTGCTTTGAGTTGATTTTCATTCAGTTGATGTGGAACCCATTTTCCTAGCTTTCTGATTTTTCCCATTGAATGCAAACGTCTAGAAATGGTAGAGGCATCTACATACAACTCTACTGCAACCTCTTGTTGAGTTCGACACGAATTTTGCCTGACCTGGCCGTTCTTTGTCTTCCACTTCAAAATCACCACTTCTAAAGGGTGCAAACCACCGTTCACAAGTTTTTTAAGTTCGTAAGCTTTTACCAACAATCGATAACTATCAGCAGCGGTTTTCTTCAAATTAAAGACAGTTATTAAACTTCCCCGCAAAACAACTTTTTCAGGCACGTGTTTCGATGTATTCGAAGCAAAAAAAACTTTGTTGTTTACACTTCAACGAAATGACATATACTGAAATTTATAGAGTAATGACAGACAAAAAAAAGAACATGGCCGCGGTGTGCTCCGATGCACACAACGCTAGTTACGCCATCTGTTACCTAAATCGACATTATTAATGCAAGGTCCCAATATATAGAGTATAAATATAATTGCTTCTAAATAGATTCAGTTGACTATATTATATTTGAAATAGGTAATAACGAAATAGGCACATTTTTCTTACAACTATTATTTCATATAATTTTTGAATAAAATTTCAATAATATATTTAAAATTTATCTATAAAAATAAGAAAAACAAAATTTAGTTCAATTTATATATAGTATATATACAATTGCATATATAATATAAAAACTATAATAAAATAATAATGCAACAAAGCAAAAAAAAAATCCACTTTTGTATATATTATATATAGAATTTATTTATGCAATACTTAATTTATTATTTATGCAAAATATAATATTTATTTATATATGAGGGCAAAAACAACAAAATTTGAATATAAAACATTTGTTTTTTTTGTTGTTAAAATTTAATCAATATTGGTGTTATATTTTTTTATTTTTTGTAACCTTCTGAAAATTGTATATTTTAGTATTTTTGCATCTTAAAAAGTTAAAAAGTTGCATTCCAAATCTATATTATTTTATGTACTTTATTGTATTTTTCAGATAATTTTTTATTTTTGCATAATAAATGCTAAAATATCAAACGATATTTTAATTTTATTATTTTTATTTTTTCATTTAATTATTAACATATACAGGGTGAGTTTTTTAACGTGAGACAATGGAATATCTCGGAAAATACGCGTTTTTAAGAAAAATGTTTCAGACAAAAGTTGTTCAGTGGCTAGGGGGACATAAGATGGTTGTGTGTTTTGACCTTGGGTCAAGGTCACATAAGAGATATGACGTAAAACATACTTTTTTTAAATGGCAACCCCTATATATGGACTCGGATTCCTATTATACATCAAAAAATAAGACCATTTTGTATCCGAACAATTTTTGATTAAACCCCAAATTTGGTCGTAAACTTGATTTGAATTTAGTCAAAAAAAAAATGTATTTAATCATTTTAATTAAATATAAATTTATAATATGTCCTGATGTGTTAACATTTAAATATTTAACATTTAAGGGAACATGTTACGCATTACTAAATTAACCGTTATTGGGTTAAATGGCCAAAGTTATTATTAACTAACCGAAAGTTATTATTAACAGGCCGAAATTAAAATTATATCATTATTTGAACCTATATGGGAAGAGATCATGTTAGACACAGCTTTAGATTTTTTTTATGGGGATACCTCAGAGCAAAGATTGACCAAGGAAGCTTAGAGAAGAGAAACCAGAAAATATGAAGAAGCCCATTATAAATGCTTGCATTTCAGTAGATCCGGAAACGGTATTACACTCAATCGATGGTTTCATTATAAGAACAATGAAATGTTTAGAAGTTAATGGTCACCACTTTTTAACATTTATTCCAATAATGGTTAATTTAATAATGCATAACATGTTCCTTTAAATATTAACACACCATGATAAATTATAAATTTATATTTAATTAAAATCATTAAATTAATTTTTATTTTTACTAGTGTAGTTTTCTATTGGCACAAAATATCAATCTTTTTTTGATCTATTGTAGATCAATTTTCATTTTCGATTAGGTTAAAAAATCTATCTATTTTTTGATCTTGATCAAGTTTATGAAATCCCGATTTTATGAAAGTTTTACCCCTTTTTTATCTATAATAGTTGTCAGTTAAGTATTTATTTTTGTTTTGATTTCTTTTATTGTTGAATTTTTTTTTTGATTTCTCTTTTTCATGTTCGATTGAAAGACAAAAATCTGAAATGTCAGATCAGATTTAATAAAAGTCAAACGAAAACCACATAAGTTCAAATCACAATTTACTACCAAATTTGGGGTTTAATCAAAAAATGTTTGGATACAAAATGGTCTTATTTTTTGACAAAGAATAAGAATCCGTATCGATAAATAGGGGTTGCCATTTAAAAAAAGTATGTTTTATGTCATATCCCCTTTGTGACCTTGACTCAAGGTCAAAACACACAACCATCTTATGTCCCCCTAGCCACTGAACAACTTTTGTCTGAAACATTTTTCTTAAAAACGCGTAGTTTCCGAGATATTCCATTGTCTCACGTTAAAAAACTCACCCTGTATAATGAATTTGAATGTTTAATAAATGTGATGAAGACAAAACTAGCGAAGGACAACGTTTTAAATTGCAATTATAGAGAAATATACATTTTTATATCTAGTTATAAAGAAGCACAACATCAAATTTTGCCATATTTTATAAATGGATGTATATAAAAAAAAATGTGCAAAAATTTTACTTTTTATATTGTTATTTGTATTTTTTTTTTAATTTTCAAAACAAACATTCATCGTGTATGTACGTACATATATAATTATTATATTAATATAAATTATTATGTATATACATTTTATTCACGGTATTTTGGTCATAATAAAAGACAAAAAAAAAAATTAAAAATATGATGAGATGCGAGTACATAAAAAAAAAAAAATACACAGCATCCGAAAAAAAATAAAATTGAAAGTTATATTTTTTTGAAAAATAAAAATTACAAATAAAAATTGATTACTTTTTATTATTTTTATACTTTCGGTTTTTTTTTTTTTTTTTGAATATTGAATCGACAAAATTACAATTTTTCTTTTAATTATATTTAACACAAAAAAAAACAACAAAATTTCATTTAAAAATATGTTTAATTTAACCGCACTTGTTTCCGTGCTCGTAACATATATTCAAAAAAAAAAAATAACAATTTAATAATCACTTTTTTTAGTTGATACATTAATAAAAAAATCAACCTGTTCTTTTTAAAAAATTAAATTACAATACAAAAAATAAGTTTACGTAATTTAAACAATTTCTTATAATAAAATTTTTTTTTATTATTTTTCTGAAGTCATCATCATCACTGCTTATACATATATATGATCATCATTCGACATATATTTATTTTTATATTAATAGATTTGAATAATATACCTTCTTTCTTATTATTATTATTATTATATCTATCTGATGAGTATATTATTAAATATAATATTTATTTTGATTTATTTAATTCCATATAAAAAAGAAATAATACATAAAATCATTTTGTTTACAATAATAATAATAATAATAATAGAAAAAATAAAATAAAAAGTATATACATATTTATTTATTATATTACTCTAAAAATAAAGTAAGATATAATAGATAGTGAAATTAGAATTTAAAACAAAAAAACAAATTATAAATATTTATTGTGTTTATAGATATGGTATTTGATTAAGAAATATATAAAAGATGATTTTTTTTAAAGCTGTATATTGTTGTGCAAAATCAAATAACAATAAAGGTATAATTTAAAAATTTTTTCAAATTAGATACAGAATATTATTTTCTATATGGATGAAAAATTGTGCAGTGAATAAACATTATATATATTCAAGGGTGAAACTTTTGTCCTTTCCGTTTAAGCTTATCTGAAAAATTATTATAACTATAAAAGAATGTGTTACTTAAGATTAAATTAAAGTTTATCCATATTTTTAAGACAATTTTCAATTAAACCCGTGATCTTCATCATATATACATTATTACATTGAATCTAAATATTATATATTGTATATAAATTATTCAGATACGATTCGATATATAAAAAAAAACTGTGTCATCTGTTACATTTTCAGATTATAAGAAAAACTTAATTTTATATAGTATATTATATAATTTGTGATAATCGTGATGGATATAAAATATTATATAAATAAAAAGGTGAACTTATCCATATATAATTTTATTTAACTATATACCAATAATAAATTACAATTTATTTTATATTTATGCAATTTAAGCGCATTACGACGAATAATAAGATTTTATATTTATTTATAAATGATCTCTATATATAATTTTATATCTCTATGTAATATTTTTGAACTTTTTTTTTTTAATTTTGAAAATAAATTATTTTTTGTGATATTTACCGCTACTAATAGTAAACTGCATATAATTTTAAATAAATAATAATATATATTTAATATAAATAAAATTATAAAGATTATACAGAACCAATTGTTTTCATCTATATTTTTAGAGCATAGATAAATAAATTAAAAAAAAAAAATGTGTTTCTTATATTATTAGTATTTTTTTTTGTATGCATAACCTGCAAGTGAATCTTTTAAATTATATAAAAACAAATGGGGCTGGGTAGGTCAACACTTGAATTAAAAAGCGCCTGCAAAAAGTCAGTGAAAAATGGAGGTCTTTAAACATATAAAGGGTGATTTTTTAGCTATTATCCTTTTGGCAATACTGGTTTAAACAGTTGACGCACGTTTCGTGTTTTGTTTTACTGTCAAACATCTTCAGTTTGGTCTATAATTTAACCATGAATCTTCTTACAAACGAATAACGCTTGCAAATTATTAAATTTTATTATCAAAATGCGTGCTCTGTTAAGAAATTGTGTTCAGGGACGAAGCTCATTTTTGGCTCAATGGGTACGTAAATAAGCAGAATTATCGATTTTGGAGTGAATGTCAGCCAGAAGCATTGCAAGAGCTACCAATGCCTCCAGAAAAAAGTCACAGTTTGGTGCGGTTTATGGGCTGATGGCATAATTGGACCGTACTTCTTCAAAGATGATGCGAATCGTAACGTAACTGTGAAAGATGAGGGCTACCGTGAGATGATATCCAACTTTTTTTTGTCCAAAATGCAAGAGCTTGACTTGCATGACATGTGGTTTCAACAAGACGGTGCCACATGCCACTGGACTCATTGACTTATTGACTTTATTAACAATGTACTTATTGAGAGGCCACTTCGGTGAACATTGTATTTCACGTTCGGGACCGGTCAATTCGTCTCCTAGATCGTGCGATTTAAGAATATTTACACCAAAAGTTAAATTATTGAAAAAAAACAAAGTGAGATCTAAAAGATAAGCGATGATCTCTATAATATCTTTGAGCTTAATCATCTTACAAACGTAGAAAGCCTAATATTGCTAATATCTACAATTTCCCTCAATTCATTGAAAACAAAACCATTTTTAAAATTTTCCAAAACTAAACTAAAAAGTCACTGCCACAGTAAAAAAAAATTTCTATATATATTTTTATTTATACTTTTTTTTTGCGACGTTGAATTTTTTTTTCTTCTAATATTCCAATATAATTTGTTTGATATTTACTCATAATAATATTATTTTATTTTATTATTTATATTGTTAACATATTATTTTTTATTTTATTATTATTCTTATTATTATTATTACTTTTTATTTTTCTTATATTATATTACAATTTCGTCAAGCATTTATGCATATATTATTTATTTGTATAAATATATAATATTATTTTATTTGCATTATGTAAATAAAATATACTTTAAAGGTGTATTTATAGTTTATTTTTTTTATGTATGTATAATTTATAATAAATGGATAGAAAATGTCTATTAAAAAATTACCTAAATTGGAGCTTATAATATCTATAATATAATTAGATTCATTTTGAATTGCAATTGAAACGGTTTCACTAAATATGCATGCATAATTATTAAAAAAATAAATATAGAGATTTTATAAACTATATAGGGTAATAACAAAACTTTTAACAAATGTGACAAACGTGAAATATATTCAAATAATGTTAATTATAAATCAATTCAATAAGAATTTGA
Organism: Dilophus febrilis; assembly: GCA_958336335.1. Taxonomy (NCBI): domain Eukaryota; kingdom Metazoa; phylum Arthropoda; class Insecta; order Diptera; family Bibionidae; genus Dilophus; species Dilophus febrilis. The sequence continues at coordinate 28,895,937 of OY284470.1, forward strand.
TTTAGACAATTTAATTGTATAAGTAACATTTCAGAAATCCGTGGAGATTTCTTATAAAAATTAATGTAATTCATAATTGGAAAGGATGACAGATTGTTTAAAGATTATTTTAAAAAATGTAGAATGAAAATATGTAGGTCAATGCATCTATAATTTAAATAGTTATCTGCGATTTTCTGTATAATTGAGTTATTTTTTCATCATCAATTTTTTATTGATGCTTTAAGCATGTATTCAAATGGATGAAAAATATTTTTAAGAATATAATATTGATTATTTGTTAAGAGTAATTTACAATTCGTTGTGCGTATATATACAACATACAATATAATTTTTAAATTTATCCAAAAATATTTTTATTTAATTTTTTCTAATTTAAATACATAAAGATTGAATAAACCTTGATCAAAAAAAAAAATAAATACCTTTATAACAATACAACAAAATTGTATATTAAAGTTTAAGGATGATTTAAAAAATAATAAAAAAATATTTAATTTTGAAATCAATTTCATGTTTCTAAAAATATAAAAATTAATTTGATAATAAAATATGAATAGATATAATAATAAAAAATATCAAAATATTTACCAATAATAAAATGATTATATATTAATTAATTTCAGACATTTTTAATTATAATTATTATTCAAATTTTAAGAGAAAATCAATAAATGATAAACAAAAAATAAAAAAATTTTGTTTATTTATATACGAGATATCAATCAATATAAAATATATTAGGTCAAATTTTGAAAAATTTATATTTCGATTACTAGTATACAAGAAAATCAGAAATGTGATATGAGAATTTTATTTTATGTAGATATATTTCGTTAAAAAACAAAAAAAAAAAGATTAAACCTTAAATATTATTATTATTATTATTATTATTATTATTAGTATTAAATGAAAAGTGCATGTAATGGTATTTTATTTAACTTTTAACTAATTGGCATATATCATGATAAAATATAGGTATAAATGCGATGATAATCATCATTTATTTAAAAGTATTTAAAAAAAATATGTTTTTTTGTTGCTTATTTATTTGTATACAGGGTTTTCCTATTAAATTTTGTAACATTAAATTACGAAATATATTATATATATCAATTCAATGTAATAAAATGATTTAAAATATATGTTTTAATTAAAGGGATAATATATATTTTATTGGGTCCAATGAAATTGAACTATAACAATCCATTTAATACCATTTGTAATCTACATTTTTATCTTTTGTAAATGAATTTCTTTTAAAATTCCTATACTTATCTATTGGAATACCCTTTATAATAATTACTCCTCCGTACAACAAAATAAAAAAAAAATAAGTAATTTCATTTATCAACATAAAATAATGTAATACTTTTTTGAATGAATGCAGCATATATACAAAAAAGTGAATACAAAATATCATCGTATTATTTTTCGTACTCTTACAATTTATAATAAACTCCTATATATGTAGGTATAAATAAAAATAACCAAAACAATTTGTTTTTTCTCTTAAATATATTAATCTTAAATGAAAAACTTTCTTTTGCGATAATGCATATAAATATATATTGGTATCTATATGTATATAATAAAACATAAATATTTTCTTTTTAATATTATTATTTATTTATGTGATGAGTTTGTTTTGTTTTTTTTTTTGTTTATGTTTTTATTTTATGATATTCAAAAATAATAATAAGAAGAAATATATATTAATTATATGTATTTTTGTACCTGTATATAGCGCTACATATAAAAACAAAACAAAAACATAAATAACAACATAAATAATTTTATATAACATGAACAAAAAGTTTTGATTAATAATTTTATTTAATGTATATGAATGTATATTTATGCTTTTCATACATTCATATATCTATATACGATTCCGAATTCCAAATTAAAAATATAGTTATTAATTGCAAAGAAAGTGTATGTACATTTTTTATCATATCATATCTATATGCTGAAATCTATAATGAATTTGAAATTCCTTTTAAGATTATAAACCATACATAGAATAAATGTATATTTAGAGTAAATTATAAAAATTCATAAACTGCATCAATTTTTGATACTAAAAGATTTCTGAAGGTTTGTAATTAAACCTCTATATAGTGTGTTATGTATATTACTTTATATAGGGAACGATTCAATGGAACGCACGTTGTTATGATAAAAAGGTATATAATAGAAAGAAAAACATATATAAACAATTTGTAATGGCAATTTGTATAAAAAAATACATATATTCATATATACATATAGACATCCATAATTGTATTATAAATTATATATTTCATTAACATATATAAGATAGGCGCCAATAAAAATATTTATTTTTATATATAAAATAATAATATATATATATATGAATTATGAAGAGTTGTTATACCAACTCATATATATGTATAAAAAATAAGTTTCATGATTAGAAAAATCAAATCAAATTCATCCGCAAAGACAAAAACAAAATATATGTAAAAATATAATATTATAAATTATATACTGACTTTACAAAGGGTGATTTTTTAAAAGCTATATAGGAAAGTTTTTCAAAAAAAAACACATAAAATTCAGAAAAATGCATGAAATCTTTATTTGAATCGATAGTACGGTCCATATAATTTAATGTTTGAAGATTATTTCATGAAAATGTTGACCTTGACTGCGCCTCAAATGGTCCACCCGCTTAGTCCAATTTTGGCATACTCTTTCCAACATTTCGGCCGGTATCTCACCAATAAATGCTTCAATGTTGTCTTCCAATGCGTCAATTGAAGCGGGCTTGTCTGTATAGGCATGAGACCACATGTCATGCAAGACAAGCTCTTGCATTTTGGACAATGGACAAAAAAAAGTTGGATATCATCTCATGGTAGCGCTCACCATTCACAGTTACGTTACCCGTTACGATTCGCATCATCTTTGAAGAAGTACGGTCCAATGATGCCACCACCCCTTAAACCGCACCAAACTCTGACTTTTCTGGATGCATTGGTAGCTCTTGCAATGCTTCTGGCTGATATTCACTCCAAAATCGATAATTCTGCTTATTTACGTACCCATTGAGCCAAAAATGAGCTTCGTCCCTGAACACAATTTCTTAACAGAGCACGCATTTTGATAATAAAATTCAATAATTTGCAAGCGTTGTTCGTTTGTAAGACGATTCATGGTTAAATTATAGACCAAACTGAAGATGTTTGACAGTGAAACAAAACACGAAACGTGCGTCAGCTGTTTAAACCAGTGTTGCCAAAAAGATAATAGCTAAAAAATCACCCTTTACATACATTTACTTAGCATATATAGATTGTTGATGAACATTTGTAAAATGTGTGTGGTGCGTACAATTCATGCAATTTTTTTTTTAGTTTACAACAATATATATTTTTTAATGATTCTTCTTATAATATACAGTCGACTCTATAGTTAATGAAATGGTAACTAGTACTTTTTCACTTGGTTGTTGTAATCGAAAAGTTGCCACTACTGAACAAACACAATATATATATTTCAGAAATGTTCAATATATAGTAAAATATGTTACGTATAGAGTATACGTAACATATTTTACTTTAAAAAGGTGTTAAATTTGTGTACAATTTTGAATTTTTGCGATTAATGAATTTTAAAAAAAATCTGTAATATTTGTTAGCCCTAGTATAGATGCTATCGTTGCGTGTAGTACCTTTATTGCATGAAATGGAAGTGAATTTTGTTCGGCATATGTATAGGATATTTTGTAGTTATACATTTATAACAAAACTGTGTGGAATGTTATTACAGTTTTGCATAGCTTTTTTTTAGAACGTTCTTAGTAATCACTATAATCTCAAGGGGTATCGATATTATTTCAACGGATTATGTGAGCTTCATGTGAGCGATATGACGGCAATACAAAAATCGTATTTGTGAAATGAGAAGTTTTTTAGTTCTATATAAAGATTACGAAAGCAAGAATTTCTGTACACAACGGCTCTATATCGATCCTTCATATAAAAGATTTTCCGTTGCCATTACTGGAAAATTGCAAAGTTTCCACTACCGAGATAGTCGACTGTACTTGGTAATATATCTTGGCTCATACCCGATAAAAAATTACATCTTTTTTATTATTATATTAATTATATTTATATATCTCTTCTATAAACCGTTTTAATTTTATGATTTTATTATAGGAATTTCTTCTTTCTAAATCTATTTTAATTTTTAAAAGCTATAAATCACAAACAAAAAAAATGTATTTAACAAAAACGAAATTAAATTTTTTGTTCATTAACATTATACGTATATTAAAAACATTTTCACATGATATTTTATATTTTTTTCATTTTATTAGAATACAAATTCTCTCGAAAAATTTATTTTGTTTTTTATAATCATTAAATTATACACCCACATGCATAAAAAAAAGTCGATTTAAGATTTTTTTCGATCTACACAATTTCAATGCATTTTTTCAATTAAAAAATATTTTACAATTATACTTTTCTATTTTTTTTTGGGTTTTTTCTTATTTATCTTCTTTTCCATATGAATGCCATAATGTTCTCCATTGTATTCAGATCTCTGGGCTACTTCCAGGCAAATGGATTGATACCCATAATCACTCTTTATAAACAGCAATTATCTGTCATCAAAAATACCAAACATTATAGTGGTTCATGCATTTTTTAAACATTTTCTATGTCCAGGAATCATCTTGGAAAATAATATCTTGCTCATCATATTCGGAAATCACCTCAATGGCGTGGGTATAACACCATTTTTAATTATTTTCTTGTATTATGAGCCCTTATCATGAATAGCGCGGTGAGACGACAATTTTTTTCGCTTTTTTATTAAAATTGAAATATCGGTATTGGAATATGTTCGCTATAGAGAAACATTTTACTAACAAAATTTCTGAGCGAGAAGTCGAAAATAATTTAACATTAAAAATGAAAATATTTGTTGTTGTTCATTTTTATTCAAATTTATTGATTTAACAATTTTGACACTGGAAAAAATGGCATTTATGGGAAAATTACGCGACGTCTAATCTGTGATATCTGTGATCATTCGCACGGGTTGGAAAACTATTCTTCGTCTCACCGCGAAAATCATGATAGGGGCTCTGCTGCACCTATACGACAATCAATAAAAATAATTTTGTCCCACACCATACCTTGAAATGGCCCCCCACAACATAATATATATGGTGAATGTTTAAAAGAAATACATAGAAAAGAATTAGAATCTTGTTGATCGGGTTTTTTGCATCTGGGTGTATATATGCAAAAATAATAATAAAAACAATAATAAATACATAAAATATAATATTGAATTTCAAGATATTTTAATTTTTATAGTTTCGATAAAAACATTTGATTAAAAATTCACTCAAACATAAATTTTTTATTAATCACAATTGAATTCTGTAAGAAATTTCTGTTAATATTTAACAAATTAAATGATAAGTTAATTTATTCAATTGTGTAGATTTTTTTCTTTTTGATTGCTCTAATCTGAAATGATTTTATTGATTGAAACACGGAAAATTTTTTAACAAAAATACACTTTGTTTTTTACACAAATTTCCATGAAATTAAATCTATCTCTATCTCTAAATAAAAATATTTCCGATAGACAATATAGCGAATAAAAGTGAGAAAATTATTGTATAAAAATATATTAAAATATAATATAAAACTATCATTTTTGCATTTCCTGTTTAATATATGCGCGGTGGTTAATTTTATATACATGGTATAATTTAATAGATTTTTAAATGGGTGCATTAAATGCAATTAAAAATAAAATGTCTATCGCGTATATGACTTTATATTCATACATATATGGAAAAACAAAGTACAATACAATAAATTTATTGCATGTTTATTATAAATATATATATATTTATATATATTATATTACCGCTGTATCTATATATTTCAATTTATAATAGAATTATATTTATACAATGAAATTCCGATGTGATATGATAATTTTACATATAACACAACCATACTCTATGTGCTTTTAGTATAATAATAATAATAATAATAATAATGTATATTTAAATTAAAGAAAAAAAATTTAATATAAAAAATACGACAGTATATACATTTACTGATTTTCACCTTCACTTTTCTAAATGAATAATTTTTTTTTCTTTTTCAGTTTATAATATACCATAAATACCATTATAATTTACCTATATATTTCAATCCCAATACCACACAGATATATACTATATACTATATGGAATGTAATAAATTATAAATTTATATATACAAATAGTTTTTAAAGTTGTTTGTCTAAAGATCTCATATATTATATACCAATTTACACTTGTTATAAATGCGTTATATTTGGTATATTAAAAGGTATATATTTTATATGCAATATATTACTAAAAGAAAAATTCTATAACATGTGTTTGCTTTTATAAAATATCACGATTTTTTAACGCCCATTACCCATTATTTTTGATAAGTTATTGTCAAAAATTTTATTACACATATTTATAAGTATATATAATTTTGGCCTATTAATTAGTGAGGCAAAAAAAAACAAACAAAACAAACAGTTTATAAAATACACTTAATTATGTACATATAAGAAAGAACTATATAGTGATTACATTAAATATGCATAAATCAATGCAATGAAAATCTGTATATATTGATTTATTGAATAATAATATTCAAAACAATTATACATACTTGTAAATTAAAATATTTTATATGTATGCTTGATATTGTATATAAAAGGAAATAAAAGAGTATAACAAATCAATCACCTGTTTCAATATTCGATGTCTAATACAAAAATATTTATTGTTTTTGTATATATTTTATACAAATATTTTATATATTATAATTTATAAGCAAACAAAATCGTATTTTTATGCAATCAACAAAATTATAATAATATAATATATATTTAAATGAATAAAGTAAGAAAAAAAAAACCGCACACAAGAATTTATATTATAATGCATTTAAAATGGCGAATTAATTAAATTTAATATATAATTGAATTTCATTTCACTTTTTAATTTACTATATATACATATACGTCGAGTACTTTGTTGGTATTTTAATTTATATTTTTTTCATTATACATATTGCAATTGTATAAATTTATTTATATTTCTATATACATGTATATAAAGGAATAATAATTTATCAATTTATATAATAATTTAATTTGTGGTTTTGATTTTCTCCAAAGGCGCTGAACTTATATGATAGATTGGCTTGGCGGTTTAAGAATCATCAATATTTTTTTTTTAAACAACATGACTCCAACCCAGTTAAAAATCGAAAAAAAACCCATATCGCCGCCGCCGCATATTTGTTGGTTGATTTTCGCTTATCCCTTTTTCGACATCTCCCCACAAATTCTCAATGGGGTTCAAGCGCGGACTTTGTGCGGGCCAATCCAATTTGTTCTTCTAACAGCCATCTTTTTATGCAACGAGCGGTGATTTTGGATCGTTATCGTGCATAAATTTCCTCTTAAGTGGCATATTATCATCAGCATATGGTTCCATTGGATTTTTAAGTATGTTTTTATACATATTCTGATCCATTTTTCCTTCTATTCTGTTTATTGGACCAATATCATGTCAAGATAGCGCACCCCAAAACATGATACTACTGACAGCATGTTTGACTGTTTTTAATGTGTATAATGGATTGATGCTTTGATTACGTATAGATTTTTTTTTTTATTTTTTATATATATATATAAATATTTTTGGTGATTTTCTATATTTGGATATAAGGCATCGCCGATATTCAATAAAAATAGAAAATGCCCATAAATATATATAGCAAGTTATCGCGAACCGGGTTTACCTTCGATTTTTGTAATATATATGGATTAAATTTAAATTTAAATGCAGTATAAATTTAAAAGCACATATACAATTGTCCAAGATTTAGTGAAACAAAAATTTTTAATGAAACCACCTAAAGTGCAACTTGGACAATTGTATGAAAACATATGAGTTATTTTTTCTTACTGCTTTTCAGTTTAAGTTTTTTTCTCTCATATGTTTGCTTTTATTTTCAAAATTTCATAAATTAATCCACATATTATAATAGATTTACCACCCAAAATCACTTAAATGCATTCAACGCATCATAGGTTCATCACCTGTTTAAGTGATTTCGTTACGGGCTCACAGCAATAGAATTCCGAGGTTTTACGGGCGCTAAACCGATTCTGCTGTAGTAACGAACCAAAAAAAAAAAAAAAAGACGTCGTACATACAATTTTCAATCGGATACACATCGATTATACTTTGATTCATCGGTCCATAACACACTTTTACAGAAACTTATCGGTTTTTGTATATATAGTAGGTACTTGTAAAACCAAAATATTTGGCGAAATAAATCACTGTGTTATTTAACTGACCACGACTATTTGTAATGTTTAAGGATAAAAATTCAAATATACCCATAAAAATCGTTGGAGTTTATCCAACAATAATTTAAAGATTATTTGAACAGATATAGTTTTTATGACAATATTGATTTTATATAGTGGTGATGATGTTATTGAAGTAAAATTTGTTTTTATGCATAATATATACATTATTGTTTTATGTACGAATGTGTGGGGGAGTTTAGAAAATCTAATAAATTGAAAATAATAAATAACTTTAATGGAAAAATATGTACCCAATTCCATAATTACCAGTTATTTTTTTTTTTTTTTTGCTTTAATCAATATTGCAATCTAAATCTTTGAGTATATACGATGATGATATACAATATAACATCACGAAGACAACACAAACACAAACAGGAAGACTTTTTCTTTTAATAATTTTTTCTATATATATAGGTAATTTTCATCGCATATAGTATAATATTTATATTGTTTCAGAAATATATGTTTCTATATATAAAATTTATATTTCTAAACAATATAATATATACTATATTATATTTGCAATATCATTCCACGCAGAGTATTTATAATAATAATAATAATAAATATCTTGAAAATTTCAATTCATGATATTTAAATTAAATATATATATTAATAAAATGTCATCTTTGTGTGTAATCTTATATCGTAAACATTTTTTATAAAATCTATTAAAAAATTGAACGAATTAATGTATAAATAAAAACGTGTTTGATATTTCATAAAAAAAAAAATGTTTTCTTAATGTTAATACATATTTCGATGATTTCATTCAATTTTATATATGTTTTTATTATTTATTGTATATATTAAATTTTTATATTGTAAAAAAAATGCGTTTTTTTTTATTTATATCAATTTTTAATACGCGATTTATTTGATTAAAATATTGATTTTTATTTTTTTTTAATATTATATTTTAACATATTTATATTTTGTGTAATAAAGTTTCCAAGAGTGTTTATTATTAAGAAAAAAAAATGTTATTAATAACGAAATCAATTGAACTGAATTTATTGTATTTTATGTATATACATATATGCGAAATATAAATATTCGATTGAATGATTTTATGATAAAAAAAAAAAATTTTATATTTTCACAATAAAGTTGTTTTTATAAATTAACATTTCTAAAATATTATTATTATTACATTTCTCAATAATAATTGTGTGTAGTTAAACATTTTTTTTTCTTAAAAAAAAATTCCATTATGCAATTTATAGAAACAAATATTTTTTAACAACCTTATAAAGTATATTGTTTTGGTGTATATAGAAGTAAATTTTATGCGACCTATAAGACGTATATAGGTTTTTGTGGATTGAGGATATTATTTTAATCTTATAATAGAAATAAAATTTAATTCACGACAAGAAACTTTTTGACGTATATTCCGTATAACAATGCTAAAAAACAAAAAAAAAAAAAAGATAAGTAAGAATGGTTTTTATTATATATGAATAAAATCACATGTTTGAATTTTTTCTATTTATTTATTTATTTTTTCATTTTGGATATGTAGATTATGATTAAAATATATCAAATTGTTATATCATTTAACCATATATATAAAGTATAAAATTAAAATTATATATATATATATACAATAAAATGATTTATGATTAATTTTAATTTATTTCCGTAATAATCCATTTGAATAACAACTTTTTTTTTTTACATACCTACACAAATATATATATTAAGATTTTAAAGAAATAAAAATAAAATTCACTGAATGGTATAATAAAAAACAAAAACACTACCATTAAAAATGTATATATGCAAATTAATAATTCCTTTGATATCGCATGAAAATTATATATACAATTGTCATTTAAAACTGTTATTATGCAACTATCTATACAAGTATATTTAAATAATAAAAAGTTTTGGTATAACCCGGAGCAATAAAATAAAATTCTAACGAATTTTGTTTTGTTTTTTTTTTTTTACGTCTAAACACAATATACGGAATATTTTAATATTCACCTTATTCAATATAATTTATTATATGCAATTGAATTTGCACAGAAAAAAAAATTAATTTAAATAAAATAATAAATATATTTAGGTGTGTGGCCGCGATAGAATAAAATGTAAAACCCAAGTTGTTAACTTTTTTTTTTTTCATACTATCGCATATAAACATATATATAATATTATTAATAATATGGTAAACAAATGATTTTATATTATTATTATTATTATTATACATTTCTTTTGTTTACATTTATTTATTTTTATTTTCTTATCTAAGATAAGAAATCGTGATACTAATTTTATCATTTATATAGGTATATATATAAATATACATCAGTGTTAAGAGTGTGTATATATAAAATAATATATATAGGAAAGAATTGTTCTTTCTACGAATACACAATTTACAAAAATATATATATTTGATATTTGATATGATAATAAATTTAATCTATTCACAGATAAATCAACATCAAAATATTTATCATTAAATATATATACGCAAATATAAATGCAGTTAATTCGAAACCTTTCATAATTTTATTTATATTAAACACAATTTCTAATAAAATTGCATTTATTTCTGATTTACTATAAAAAATTCATAGATTTATTTCAATAACATTGTAAAATATATTTACTAATAATTTATATTGGGACCCTGCATTAAAAATGTCGATTTTTTTGGCTTGAAACTGGCATTTATTTGTATAACAAAATGATTGAGTACATTAATCAATATATTGCCCATCGTTAGCTATGACTTCCTACCATCTTTTAGGAAGTTTGTTGATTCATCGTTTGAAGAACTCCTCATCTTTTGTCCCAATCAATTTATCGACCCATTTTCGCACTTCTTCAACATTTCGAAAGCGAACATCTGTCAGGTTGACCTGCATTGATCTGAATAAATGGTAATCAGAAGGAGCAAGGTCTGGAGAGTACGGGTGGGTGATCAAGATGATCCCAACCGACTCTCTTTATTTTTTCCTTAACGATGTTTGCACGATGTGGTCTGACATTGTCATCGTGCATTAAAACATTTGTGGTGTTTTCGAGCTATCAATGGTCGTTTTTCGTTCAATTTCTTTGCGAATTCGCCCAGTCGTCGTCGGTAGCGTTCAGATGTAATCGTTTCATTCCGTTTTAACAGCTCATAATACACGACACCCTTCTGATCCCACCAAATGCACAGCATAAGGTTCTAGCAATGAATATCTCGTTTTGATTGTGAAGTTGATGGTTGGCCGGGATCAACATACGATGCTTTACGCTTAGGGTTGTCGTAATACACCCACTTTTCATCGCCAGTGACAATTCGACTCAAAAAACTATGTTTTTTGTGCTCGGTAAGATGTTTATGGCATGCATCAATTTGTGCTTTGAGTTGATTTTCATTCAGTTGATGTGGGACCCATTTTCCTAGCTTTCTGATCTTTCCCATTGAATGTAAACGTCTAGAAATGGTATAGGCATCTACATTCAACTCTAATGCAAGCTCTTGTTGCGTTCCACACGAATTTTCATTCAACAATGGCTGCAATTCTTCGTCTTCAAATTTTTTGGCTGACCTGGCCGTTCTTTATCTTCCAATTCAAAATCACCACTTGTGAAGCGTGCAAACCATCGTTCACAAGTTTTTTGAGTTGGAGCATATTCACCGTAAGCTTCTACCAAAAATCGATAACTATCAGCAGTGGTTTTCTTCAAATTAAAGAAAGTTATTAAACTTCCCCCCAAAACAACTTTTTCAGGCATGTGTTTCGACATATTCGAAGCAAAAAAAAGCTTTGTTGTTTACACTTCAATGATATGACATATGCTGAAATTTATAGAGTAATGACAGACAAAAAAAAAGAATATGGGCGCGGTGTGCTCTGATGCACACAACGCTAGTTACGCCATATGTTATCAAAATCGACATTTTTAATGCAAGGTTCCAATACGAATATTTTTAAACTAAATTTTTAATGATGATTATTATTGTAAAATATTCAGATGATGAGAGAATTTAACGACATAAATTAATTAAATCAATTATAAAATATTTACAAATTTATAATACAAAATAAACAATAAATTAATATAATAAATTATTTGAAATTCAAAATACCATAGAGAGATAATAAAAACCATAGATAATAAAAATCAATAATAATTTCCTATAAACAATTTTTTATGGATTCAACAAATTTATCAACTTAATTTATGTATTCGGTATTTTATTTTTTATTTTTTTTTTTGATTGCATTTAATTATTATTTTGCAGATTTTTTATACAAAATAAATTGCGTATACAAAAAAAAAAGGAGAAATTTTTTTATTAATATTACATAAGCGATTAAATTAAATTATAAATATATAAGTTAGTGTGTATAAAAAAAAACACATTAAAAATTAGATCGTAAATTCGTAATAAATAATAAATAAATAATTAAAAAATTATATAATAAATAGTTTTAATTTTTCACCAATTTTATTAGTAATTTTTGATATACAAACAATAATAATAATAATAATAATAAAATAAATGTGAGCAAACCGAAAAATTTATTATGATCTCTATTTCATAATATTGTTTTTTTTTTTGTGGACGAGTGAAAATGATATATATTTTTCCAATTGTTTTTAAAATAAAAATAACAAAATAATAATAAACAAAACGATAAAAAAAAACAATAATAATAATAATATTATGAATTAAAACAGAGAGAGATCAAAAAATTTAATACAATAAAATTAACATAATTTGTATATATAGTAATTTTCTTCTTCTTTTTTTTTTTGCAAAATGATTTTTATCTTTAATTTAAAAAAAAATAATATAATTAATATAATGTATATAATGAAATGTAGTTTGTTTTTCATTTTTTTGCTTCTTTTGACATTGAGTTTTACAATAATACATTTATTATTATTACAGCACATAAAATACCAATGTTATATTATTGCTTTATATACATGTTTAAATAAAAAAATATTCAACCCATAAACAACGTAAACAAAGAAAGTGTTATATAATTTATTAATAAATTAAAAATATAATATTTCCTTTAAAGGACAGAAATTAAAATTTTATATTAAAAAGGTTATATTTATTTCAAAATTTTCAACTTAATGAATTAACATTTTTTTTGTAAACAAAACAATAATTAATTAAATTAAATGGTTTCATTCACATTATATAAATGTTTTGATAAAGGTTTCGTTTTTCATTTAATTATTTAATTTGAATTAATTATATTTTATTCTTAATAAATATTATAAAATAAATGAATAAATTATTATTTGTTTGATGGGACACACATTTTATTATACTATTATTTATGGTTCATTATTTATTTAATATAAAAACTCACGTACAAAAAATAATTTATTTTAATGTTTTAATTTTATTTAAATTTTACTACTTTTTTAACATATATTATTATATATATATTACTCTAACGTAATTTATCATTATAAATATATAGGATTTCTATTTAGAGATATATAAATATTTGTGAAATTCAAATCAAGATTATCAGAACATGTTATTATTTTGGAATAATTTAAAATCTACACACTCCCATCCACAACAATCATCATCGCACCGCAATGCAATGAGATATTCACAATTACCACACAAAACAAGTAAATTAATAATTGAACAACGCATTCAATTATAAATATGCTTGAAGTATTTTTTTAACTACATGTATGATGATGGTAATACGCGTTTATAAATATAAGATATATATATACAATAAAATAAAATAATTTATAAAAATTAATTGAATTCATAAATTTTCAATATATACATATATGTGTTTTATTCTGTTTTGAATATATACCATATATACGAAAGAAATTTTTGTAAAAAAGTGAAAACAATGTAACGAATTTCGAAAACTTGTTATCTTATATAAATATATACATATAAATCTATAAATAAATATATACATATAAATCTATAAATAAATATATAACTTATGAAATGAATGAATTGAATATATATGTATACACCTTGTTGTGATGAAGGTGTTTTTGCGTATATATAAATATCATTTAATTTTATATATCTGAAATTATTTTATTATACATAAATATATCTATATTTATTTAATTAATAAATTACAAAAAAAAAAAAAACAAGATTATTTTCAAGTGTTTTTGTATCATTTTTGTCTGGGTATAATTTCTTATTTATTATAATGTTAATAAAAGATAAGTGAATTGTAAATTTTAATAAATAATTGTAAATCCTTTCTTATGCATTATTACCTTATTTGCTGATTACATATAATTATATTTTAAAATATAATTCGAAAGTAGAATTTATAATAGCGTTTTTTAATAACAGTTCGTGATATCCTATTCATTTTCCTTAGACGTTTAATGCTTAATTTATAGTTAAACGTCGTAGGTTTAACGATATGAATTAACCTACAATAATTATGTAGATAATATAAATAATGATTTAGATAATAAAATAAAATTGTATTATATTTTGGTGTTTTCATTTCAATTTACTGATTGGCAATATTAATAATTAAAAAATTTCCTTTTATTCTTTTTAAAAGTGATAAAAATTTGTCACCACGCAAATATTTTGTATTTATTATATTATATTTTTAAATAATCATAAATTAACATTTTCCATTTTTGTATATGTTTTTTTTTTTTGAATAATCTCTTACCATATTGTTATTTATTAATAAAAATATTAATATATACATAAAAAATATAAATGTATGACTTACATAAAAAAAAATATAACATCATAAAAAATATAACAATAAAATTTAGTAATTTTTAAAGGTTTTAAAATTATTTTTATATGTTTTTTTTTGGTTGTATATAGAAGCAAACAAATTAAAAATTTTCTAGTTAATGATTTAAAAAAAAATGAAATACTTTTAAAATAATAAAAACAATAATTTATTATACAAAATAAAATATATTTTCTAAATAATATTTCATAAATTGACATTTAAAGTAATATTATTATTATTATTTTAATTTTGATTATGTATTACTCATAATATACATAAATATAAAAAAAAACAAATTCAACGCACGATAATATGTTTGAAATATAATATAATGTTTGTAATATAATTTGAAAAAAAAAAATGAAGAAATGTTCATGCTCAAGAAAACACTATATACTTATATGATAATTAATTATTTTTTGTGTTTTTTTTTTATTCTATATTATTTTAAACATATAAATAATTAAGAAATCAAAGCTCTTGCATTTAATATATTGCACATATTTCGCAAAAAACATTTCAAGGATTTTATTTCATTTATTAATTTATAAACCAAATTAATTTAATATCATAATCGCATCCAACTATATATATAAATAAAATTTCATTAATTGAATAAATATACTGAATCAAAAAAAAAAAAATGTTGTTCCTTTTCTAAATTACCACTTATATAAAAATTAGAGGTATTTATGCTTAAGATATATTATCATGCGAATTGATCTTTGATGACTCACATCAATAAATACAACACACATCAATATAAAGGGTGATTTTTTAGCTATTAGCTTTTTGGCAACACTGGTTTAAACAGCTGACGCACGTTTCGTGTTTTGTTTCACTGTCAAACATCTTCAGTTTGGTCTATAATTTAACCATGAATCGTCTTACAAACGAACAACGCTTCCAAATTATTAAATTTTATTATCAAAATGCATGCTCTGTTGGTGCTCTGGTAGAAAGTTCATCACGCGCTTCTTCCATTTTATGGTCAGTTTAATCGATCCACTGAAGCGGCTATTCGGGCTATTGTGACTAAAATTCGCACCAAATTTACATTGCTGGACATCAAACCACCAACACGCTTACGTAGAGTGCGAACTGAAGAAAATATCGCAGCTGTATCGGCCAGTGTTAATGATGACCATCAATTATCGATTCGTCGCCGTTCGCAGCAATTGGGCCTCTGTTACTCAACAACGTGGAAAATTTTGCAGAAGGATTTAGGTGTGATGCCTTTCAAAATTCAGCTGGTGCAAGAATTGAAGCCGAACGACCTACCGCACCGTAAAATTTTTGGTGAATGGGCTCTTGGAAAGTTGGCCGAAGATCCATTTTTTTACCGAAAAATTGTGTTCAGCGACGAAGCTCATTTTTGGTTCAATGGGTATGTAAATAAGCAGAATTGTCGATTTTGGAGTGAATATCGGCCAGAAGCATTGCAACAGCTATCAATGCATCCAGAAAAGGTCACAGTTTGGTGCGGTTTATGGGCTGGTAGCATCATTGGACCGTATTCTTCAAAGATGATGCGAATCGTAACGTAACTGTGAATGGTGAGGGCTACCGTGAGATGATATCCAACTTTTTTTTGTCCAAAATGCAAGAGCTTGACTTGCATGACATATGGTTTCAACAAGACGGTGCCACATGCCACACAGCACGCGCAACAATGGACTTATTGAGAGGCGAGTTCGGTGAACATTTTATTTCACATTCGAGACCGATCAATTGGCCGACTAGATCGTGCGATTTAACACCTTTAGAATATTTTTTGTGGGGCTATGTTAAAGATCATGTCCATACAGACAAGCCCGCTTCAATTGACGCATTGGAAGACAACATTGAAGCATTTATTGGTGAGATACCGGCCGAAATGTTGGAAACAGTATGCCAAAATTGGACTAAGCGGATGGACCATTTGAGGCGCAGTCAAGGTCAACATTTGCATGAAATAATCTTCAAACACTAAATTATATGGACCGTACTATCGATCCAAATAAGATTTCATGCATTATTCTGAATTTTATGTGCTTTTTTTTTGAAAAACTTTCCTATACCTTTTAAAAAATCACCCTTTATATATTTTTAAAAATAATGTATTATAATAATAATAATGGATATTTTTAAAAATACAATTATCAATAATATATGTATATTTTATTTTATTTTACCTCCATATATATATTTTTACCTTTATGTTTATAGGTTTTACATAGGTAAATTAGTAACTATCATAGAAAAATATCATGTTTATATATACACATTAACTGAATTTTTTTTTTTTTTTTTGAAAGTGCATATGATTAAAATTAAGTATATATTTTAAAAAAACAATTTTCATTTAATGACCTCAAAATCGGATATTTATATTTTTTTTCTTTTATAAAAACATTTTGTATTTTTTTAAACTTAAATTAGTGTTGTTACCATAAAAACAGATAACAATTTATTTATTTAAAATTTTCGATTGATTTCGTATTCATGCTGTGTTTTTTTTTTTTTTTTTTAGTTTGATGTATAGATGAATTCGTTTTTTTTTTGTTTAATATATATAGATGAGAAGAGCAATTTTTTTTTTTTAATATAAATCACTGTTATATTTATATATGTTTTTAAAATATATTCTTTATATTTTGGATTTCTTTTAATGTTAAATATAATTTTGTATTCAACGCGCAATTGCAATGACCTTCGCCATAGTCGCATTCACATCAAAAAAAAAAAAATTATATATTTATATATAAAAAAAAATAATAAAACAATTGTATTTTTTTTTTTATGTTTGGCGTCTTGAAAACCAAAAACAAAATTTTTAAAAATATGCAATAAATAAAAATCAATTATATATTTTATAAACAATAATATAAAATAAGAACCCAAAATAAAAGAAAAAAATTAATTTTTATTAATAAATCGTTTCGTTTGTTTATTGTTATTGTTATTTATTAATTGTTTTTTGTTTTTTATTTCTAATTACTTGTATTATATTGTATTTTTTTTAAACAATTTATTTTTTATTTATTTATTTTATTATTTATTTTTATATTTATGCATTATTATTATACGATGTTTGCTTATATATAATTAATAAATTTGTTTTGTCTATAAAAATGCCATCATTTTTCATGCAAGCATTCATTCAATATTTATAATCATATATATAAATTAAAAAAAAAAAAAAAGGTTTTTATATCAAAATAAATATTTTCTCATATATTTATTTTTATCTTTATATGTTTAAAAAACAAATAAATGATGGTTTAAATAACTCCATCCATATATATAACTCTATAAAAGACTTTCTGTTAAAAGTATGTCAATTATAAATAAACAAAAAGAAAAAAAAACCATTATTGTACAACAAAAAAAAAAAGCACAAAATTTATTATAAATCAAAATGAGAAAAAAAAATAAATAAATGTGAATTAACCAAAAAAGAAAACTATAAATAAATCAAAGTATTAATTTAAATTTATATTTTTTTTTTCTTTTTTATTTCTTACACGATAATGGATTTATATATACAGAATTTAATTTTATTGTATCATATCGTTTTATTATTTCTATATAAAATAAAATCACGTCTTATATTATCACTTATTATTAAAAAAAAATATTAAAATAACACTAAAAAATTATTACTTTTCTTATATATCATTTAATTATGCGCGTATGTACAGATAATAACTTATGGTTATTTTTGTATAACACGATCTTGTTATTAAAATTAAAATAATTATATTTAACTATATAAAATCATGATGTCATTTATAATTTTATTAAATAAAAATTCTCAAGAATATATATATATCACTTTAAAAATATATATATCGTGTTAAAATAAAATATTGATGATATGTTTGTTGAAAATATTTATTATATCTATAAATATATATACAAACAATTTTCTATGATTGTGGGATCTCATCGCAGTTATATTTATTGTCATACGCGGCGCAGTGATTAAAATAAAGGAAAATAATTAAAAACATTTTTGTTATTTTTCCATATGAGGGGTTTTGTTAAAAAAAAATATATGTTCAGCTTCTTATAGAAAACCACAAAAATTCGAAGGCTAAAAATTGCAGGTTATTATAACTATAAAACCCCCATTTTTTTTTATAATAAACTTTCGTATTTTTGTTTTTTTTTGTTTTAATAAACCCTTCCGGCAAAATTATTAAATATTTTATATCAAGGAGATCATCTGTATTGAAAACAACAAAATCTAATGATTTAAGATAATTTTATCATTTTTTTTTATAAATTGATTTATTTTTATAAAATAAACCAAGATAAATATATTAATATGTGATGGTAACACGCAATATATATATATATACAAATATAGATCAAGGACCGCAGAATCAAATATTTATTTTTTTATTTATTATTGAATGAATGACTGATATATGGCAAACAAATTAAATTTATATTATTTCTTATCACATATATTCCAACCAGCACGATTTACCTAAATTTAAATTAAACAACAACAAAAGTGTGAAATAACATAATTATACTGCAATATGCGAGAATTTAGTAGCTATAAGTTAATATATGATAATGTACTATTTCAAAATAAAAAAAAAAAAAATTATTTACACATCATTTTATATAGTGTGATGAGAGTATATAAATAATGATAAAAGATTTCTATATAATTATAATAAACAAATTATATCTTTATTTTGTTATTTACTTATATATATAAAAGATTTCCATTAATGTGATAATGACAAAATAAATATATGCATATTATTATATGTTTTTGTGTGTGACTTTTGCTTTTTTTTTATATACATTTGATGAAGAGGAAAAACAACTATATATTATAAAAATTATTAGATTTTTAAATATTCAACTTTTTTCATCATATAAAGGGTGATTTTTTAGCTATTATCTTTTTGGTAACACTGGTTTAAACAGCTGACGCACGTTTCATGTTTTGTTTCACTGTCAAACATCTTCAGTTTGGTCTATAATTTAACCATGAATCGTCTTACAAACGAACAACGCTTGCAAATTATTGAATTTTATTATCAAAATGCGTGTTCTGTTAAGAAAGTTCATCGCGACGAAATTGTGTTCAGCGACGAAGCTCATGTTTGACTCAATGGGTACGTAAATAAGCAGAATTGTCCATTTTGGAGTGAATATCAGCCAGAAGCATTGCAAGAGCTACCAATGCATTCAGAAAAAGTCACAGTTTGGTGCGGTTTATGGGCTGGTGTCGCATCACTGGACCGTACTTCTTCAAAGATGATGCGAATCGTAACGTAACTGTGAATGGTCAGCGCTATTGTGAGATGATATCCAACTTTTTTTTTGTCCCAAAATGCAAGAGCTTGATTTGCATGACATGTGGTTTCAACAAGACGGTGCCACATGCCACACAGCACGCGCAACAATGGACTTATTGAGAGGCGAGTTCAGTGAACATTTTATTTCACGTTCGAGACCGGTCAATTGGCCGCCTAGATTGTGCGATTTAACGCTTTTAGACTATTTTTTGTGGGACTATGTTAAAGCTCATGTCTATACAGACAAGCGCGCTTCAATTGACGCATTGGAAGACAACATTGAAGCATTTATTGGTGAGATATCGGCCGAAATGTTGGAAAGAGTATGCCAAAATTGGACTAAGCGGATGGACCATTTAAGGCGCAGTCACGGTCAACATTTTCATGAAATAATCTTTAAACATTAAATTATATGGACCGTACTATCGATTCAAATAAAGATTACATGCATTTTTCTGAATTTTATGTGTTTTTTTTTGAAAAACTTTCCTATAGCTTATAAAAAATCACCTTTTATATTTAATTCACATTTTCATTCAATATTTTAAGTCAATGTCTTTTAACCTTGTTGTATATGTATATAAATACAATATAATATATTTGAATTAAAAAAGAAAATGTTAGAAATTCTGCTGGTATATGTAATTAAATAACGTGCAGAATAGACGGTAGCATTTTTTTTTATTTACCATATTTTATTCTAATTTTTAATTTATTTGTTTGGCCCCAAAAAAATACTATTATTTATTTTTATTTTTATTTTTTTTTTTTGAATAAAAAATATATACGTACGTGCATCTAATTAATTTATCTAAATATACTTAATAAATATATATACCTTTATTTATGTATTACAATTTTTTTCCAAATACAACAATTACAAAATATGTATATATATTTTTTACCGATAGCGATTAAATTAAAAATCGAAAGAAAGAAGAAAAAAAAACATTTCAATCCATTTTTAAATATAATTTATGTTGACACAAATATATAATAATAATAATAATAATAATTGTTTAAAATATGCATAATTTTTTTTTTATTTATTTTGGTCTGTGTATAAAATATCTATAAAAAATAAATGTAACTATATATAAAAAAAATAATATATATGTTTATAAACAAATCATTTATAGAGTTCATTGAATTTTGTTATTTTTTTTTACAACACTCTGTATATATGTGATGCTGTTTTTATTTTTTTTAGTTAATCATCATATGGTCTATAAATAATTAATGAAAAAAAATTCATTTATTTTGAAATGACAGGTGTTAAATTAAATTTATTTAATGATGTATATACGCGTAAATAAATAAATTAAATGCTTATAAATTGTCTATTATTAATTTAAGCGATTAAGAAAATTTTTTTACATTTATAATTATTAAAATAACATAAATTCATTTCAAATATATTTTATGAATTTATTTGCGAATGAAAATACAAATATAAATTACAAAATTTATTTGCAAAATTTGAAAACAAAATGATGAATTATAAAAATTTCATTAATTACAAAATAAATGATATTTCATTAATTAAAAAAAAAATTTGATTATATAATTTTTTTTTTTTTTTGAATTTTTAATTTATCGTATATATAAAGAAATAAATCATTTCATAATTAAACATTAACATTTCATATTGCACGCGATATAAATATATGCAGCAATCAATTGAAATATATTAATTTTTATTTTGTAGCATATAAGACCATATTTTTACCACTTTTACGTGCGTTTAAAATCAAATTCTTATACGGTATATAAATTATTAAATTTTATTAATCAGCGTTTTTTTTATATTCGGTAAATATATTGATTTTAAATCAA
This sequence comes from Dilophus febrilis, assembly GCA_958336335.1. NCBI lineage: Eukaryota > Metazoa > Arthropoda > Insecta > Diptera > Bibionidae > Dilophus > Dilophus febrilis. The sequence continues at coordinate 28,918,258 of OY284470.1, forward strand.
TTTTTTTTAATATCACTATCACAAATCTTTTGATTTTATATTAACATATATGTGTTTGTCTGTAATATATAATATTAAATATGAGTTTAGTAAGGTAACGTTATATCATATCATGTTGTTTTTTTAACAGGTATTTTATACATAATATAATTATATTATAAATATAATTTACGATAAAATTTTTTTGTTTGTTTTGATCAGTTAAAATACAATATAAAATTCAAAGATCCGTTTTTGATTCAAAGTAACAACAAAAAATTAAAATTTAACCATATGTAATAATAATATAATAGCGCATATATCAAAAAAATAAAATAAAATATAAATAAATGAAATTATATTTTTTGTATAATATTTATTTATTTTTTTAGACACAATTTTATTTAATTGGTAATTAAAATCTATATATATTTTATTTTCCAAATAAATAATATATATTTTATTTTCAATATTATAATTTATATTTTGAATTATTTGTAATTGTATTATATACATTAAATTAAATATTAAAGTGATAAAAGTATAAAAGAGTTTATAAAATGTTTGTCGTGACCGATAAAATTACTTTTTTATATTTAATTTTATAATAATATTCATATATATATATATATATAATATTTAAAAGTACTTAACATAAAATTAGACTATGACTAATTATCATTTTAAATTATTATTATATATTTCTTGATCGGCAACAGGTCAATAACATCTTATATATATATATTTTGTATATTTTTATTTGCAATTGCATAAGTAGATCAAACATTTATAATAATAATTAAATAATATAATATAAATTGAATTAAATGAATTTTCTTGTTTATAATTAACCGCAATTGAAATAGAAATACAGTAGACTCCCGAGATATAAGGAACAATTGATTGCAGGGGGGGTCGTTCCCTATTTCGAAGTTTCCTTATATGGAAGGTTCCGTAAAAAATGTTAAAATAGCTTTATAGCTATAGATATCTATCAAACGTCGGAAAAGAGGTTAAAATCAAATTGTATATACTCAATTTAGACAATTATTTTGAAAACAATGGAAAAACAAGTGTATTATTTGGTAAATAAAAATTATATATATTATGTCAAATGCAGTGGAAAAACTACAACACGCACTGAACAACTTTAGTAAATGGACAATGGACTGGGAAATTTAACTTAATGGGCTGAAATCGACCTATGTGACATTTACGCTACGGAACAAAAATAAAAACTTTAACACGTGCCTAAATGGCGAACGGGTACCGCAAGCAGAAAAAGTAAAATACCTTGGTTTACATCTGGATTCAAGGTTAAATTGGAAACATCACGTAAAACAAAAAATCGAACAGATTCGAATAAAACAGTGTCAAATGTACTGGCTAATTGGACTTTACTCCAAATTGGACCTGCGTTGTAAACGTTTAATTTATCAGACCATCTTCAAACCTATATGGACATATGGGGCTCAGATATGGGGTTGTACTCATAAATCCAATCGGGACGCGATCCAACGCAGTCAAAATAAACTCCTACGTATGGTCACCAACGCCTACCGGTATGTGACTAATGCGGAAATACATAATGAATTGGTGGTGAAACTGGTAGACGATGCCATCCGCGAATGTGCCATCAAACATGAGAAGATACTGCTGGCACACACCAACGTTGAGGAAATACAACTGCTGGACATTACACACGAAAAAAGGTGACTCAAGCGATCAAAACCACATGAACTAACGTATAAATTATAAATAATATGTATCACATGGGAGCTGGACCATGGTGCAGTAAACCCAAACAAGTTTATGCTTATACTAACATAACATAAGTACTTACTAATGTCAACCGTACTAATAAATTAATTTGTATTAAAATTGTAGTAGCCATACCAATAAAGGTGTTTTAAAAAAAAAAAAAGTATAAAATGCACATACCCACCCAATAAAAAACAAAACAATACATGTTTGTGAAGCGAGTGATTGTGAGAGATGGGAAATAACATAATTTCATTAAAATACTTACAATTTACATAATTTCAATAATTTTGAATGCCAACACGTGAATAATATACACCAATCGTTCCTTATATATTCCGAAGTTTTGATTGATTTAGCGTTCCTTATTTAAAGGTTATAATAACAAAATTTAAAAGCGTTCCCTATTTCGAGGTTTTCTTATTCAAGGGTATTTTATATCGCGGGTCTACTGTATTTATTAAATTATTTTTCAAGTCGAAATAATTTTCAAAAAATATATTTATTAAATGAAAGCATTTTATAAAATTATTTGTTTGTTTTTTTCTTTATATTATGAAAAATTGTAATAATTTTTAATGAATTTTCCAAATTTAATTCGATATAATAAGAAAATAAATTAAAAAGAGTTTTATTTTTCTGTATATAGAAATTTTTTTTTTTTATTCATTTAGATTTATTTATTCAATTCAAAAAGAAAAATGTTTATAAATATAGAAAATGAGGTCAATTTTAATTGTCATACATATAATATTCCGACTATAGGGAAAAAAATATTCATTAAATCATTATAAAAACGTAACTTAATAATAATAATAATTATGCTTATAAATCAAGTAAGTATAATTCATCATTTAATTGCATGAAAATAAAAATTAATTTTCCAATATTTCTCAATATTTCTTCTTTTTTTTTTTTTTATTGATAATATGTAAAATTACATTAAAAATAACGCCTGTATTATACATGTAAAGGTAATAATAATAATAATTAATATGTTATAACTTATATGAATGATTGAGGTTTATTATTTTTTATGTCTTTTATGATGAATAATAAATATTTATTTTTTTTTATATATATGTTATAATATAATTAGCATTTCATTCATTAAAACATTTTTTACTATTCTGTACGTATTTTTGTATTATTCTACTGTTTTTATTTTTTTTTATTTATATATTTATTATAAATGATCAATTGTTTTTTTTTTGTTTGTTTTGAAATATCAAAGAAGGTCTTTATGATTTTGTTTATGGCAATCGAAAAAAAAAATCAATATTATATTAATTATTCTTAAGGTGTATTTACAAAAAAAGAAAATTACTTTAAAATTTTTATTATATAAATATAGGTTATATTATTTTCGATAATACAATTCGATATACGTTTTGAATATGTTATATATAGAGATACATTAATTAATGTAATTAATATAGTGGCGGATCGTTAAAAAAAATGATGTTCTGAATTATAGTACCTACTTAAAAGGACTCACAAATTGTTTATAATAAACATTTTAATTGAATTAAGATTTTATTTCTATAAAATTATCACTAAAAATTCTTTATTTAAAAAAATTAAAATAAAAATACGCAATACATAATTTTTTTTATAACTAAATCCAAATGCATGGAATTATACAAAATATTTTGGGTTATTCACACATATTATTTATATATACATATATATTTATTTGTTATCGATACCATATACTTGAAAATTTTTTGTGTAATCATTACCTACATATAATTTATATATGATAATACAATCAATAATGTATATGGAAACCCTTTACATTGTAATGTACAATACAATACCTTTTGTTGTAATTTTATTTATGTACTTATATTTATATTACGACATAAAATATATTGTTCTTAATATATTTTTCATAAAATTTCCAATATTGTATATTGTGTTCAATATATATATATACTCATCGTATATGCATAAGGTATATAAGAACTAATGTGTTAATTTTTTATTTAAATATAATATTTCTAGGTTAAAATCCGTGTACACGATCTGCATAAATAATAATAATAATAATAATATTGTAATAATCTCATATTACACATCATATATATAGATAAAGATATATATTACAATATATAATATATGTTTGTGAATAAAGAATGATGTTTGTACATTCAAAAAAAAATTGAATTTTTTTTTTCATTAGTTCGGTATTGTTTATCTCTCTCGAAATATATGTATGTGGTGTTGTGTATAGTATAATTTATTGATATGTAAAATAATATATATTTAAATTAATTTATTTTCTATATAGTACATATATCGTATACATGCCGTATAAATATATTCAATTTATTTTATATTATATACATTATGGTTAATAATATATTAAAAATATAAAAAAAATTATGTATTACATAAAATGTTATCTTATTTGAGTGTGTGCGGTGTTTGTTAATAATATAATATATATAAATGCAGTTAATTGTACTCTATAATGTATGTATTTTTGTTTTTATCATATATCTACGTACAAGAATTAAACAATAGAAAATTAGCTTTTTGTGTCAATTGATTTTTCCTATATATTATATGTTTTTTATATAATATTATGTTGTTGGCGGAAAATTAACAATTATCTATGAAATTAAACTAATAAACTAAATATACCTATATTTCAAAATACACATTCTATATATATTTATATTAATTTTTTGTTAAATTGCGTTGAATTAACAATATGTATATGTACGTACCTTCATGGACGACGCATAACATTTATTTAATTTAATTAAAACTTTCTCAAAAAAAAAAAATATTTATGTATAATATATTTAATTGAAAATAATGTTTTTAATCATTATATTACATTATAAATATACATATTCAATTGTTAAATGATTTAATTGTAAAGTAAAGTAAAAAAAACAATTAAACAATTAATTGTGTTTTGTATTTTTTTAAATATACGCATATGAGTAATTAAAATGAAATTTTTCGTTTTATCATTAAATGATATCATTTCGCCTATACAATTTAAATAAATAAATATATGACGACATTTTCGTTTTGGCGTTCGTGTAAAATTATTATATTATCTTATCCGCAGTGATTGTGATTAATTACCAATGTGTTATTATATTACACTTTCTGTTTGTTGGATAAAAGTTGATATGTATATAAAAGACTATATGTCTTTTACTATATGACTATATACTATTTTTCTATATAAATGACAATATAAAATATAAGATGGTTCGGAAAATTGTCCAATTGAACAATTGTATCTCAACATTTTATGACGATTGAATTAATATTATTTTAAATGTAAACTGATTAACTTTACAAGGAAAAAATTCATTTTAAATTATGATTATACCATTTTTTTGGTGGTATAATTTTTTAATAACATTGACAAAGCACTTGATCTTGTTGTATACTTGGATATAGGGAGCCTAATTTAAAAAAACCCATATTGATTGCATTATGTTAACAAGGCTAATTCGATTATGGGTTTTTATCTATCATATCTATGTCACGTGAAATCTCTGATCCTTATTGTCTTCGTTCATTATTTTACTCTCTGGTTCGGTCTGGTCTGGTTCTTGAATTTACGTGTCCTCTATTCTATACTCAAGGCAAGGATTGAATCTGTCCAGAAAACATTTCTTAGAATTGCTCTGAAATCTCTTCCCTGGATGGATCCAACAGTTTTACCTAGTTATTCTCATAGACTGCGGCATTATTAAACATGCCTACTTTGGAGAAACACAGAGATGTTATTGGCTTGTCGTTTTTATGTAATTTGTTAAATTATATTGTTTTCGGGGTCATTCTATTTTAAATAAAGTTAATTTTATAGTTAATTTTAAATGTCTTCGTGCTAACGATTTTTTTTTATTTAGATAATTATCATACCAATTATGGCCGATTTAATCCTCTTCAGGTTTTAATCATGACTTATAATACTTGTAATGGTTTTTTGTTAGACAACAATGTTAAGATTATAACGTTTTAATATAAATTTTATAAGAATATACTTAATATACTTTTATCTAACTTTTTATTTTTTCATTTCTGTAAATTCTGTAAAGTTTTATAAATTCTTTAAATTTTTGTAAATCTATGTGCATTATAGCAATTAATGTTTTCTAAATAAATAAATAAATATTATTAAAAAAAAAATCAACTGATTATAGAGTTCAATTACTATAAATATAATTTATAATTTATTTCATTAAAAAATGTGGGTCAATCACATTTATAAATAACATTTAGATTTTTTTTTTTTATATTTAATGCAATAAATAATATATCAATAATTGTTCCAATATATATAATAGGCATTCATCAATTTCAATATATTATATATGTTACAATTCACGCAGTCACATAATTTTGCAATAAAACAGTTTAAACAGCAATAGAGCAAAATTTTTCCTATATAAAAATTAATGTTTGATTCACGAATTTCAAGCAAAAAAAAAAATAAAATTAACTTTGTGTTATAATAACGAAAAAAAAATAAAGTTTTTTTATATATATATAAATATATGGCCAATCAATCTTAAAAAATTAAATTATATAATATGTCATATGGACATATACAGATTTTGATTATAAATTTTAAGTAATAGAAGAAAGAAAAAAAAATCATAAATATAATAATCATTTATAAATCGTCAGGTGTATAAATCGGCATATATAAAACACACACAAACACTTATATATATATAGTATTTATAAGTATATAACAAATAATTATTAATTTTATAATCAAAATAGAATGTATATGGTATATAACTATATACAATTTATATGTATTTAAATAATCATAAGGTAAAATAAGCACAAATGTTTAAATAACTTTATTTTTTTTTTGTAAATATACAAAGAATATATATAGTATTATATATGTTTAGTATATAATAAAACACTTGTAAAATTTTTTCACAAAAGTGAAAGGAAATAATTTTTGTTTACATCTTATATATATGTTGTTAAAATGTACCATAATATCTTTCTTTGATTTATATATAAACTATATATATATAAAGATTCGCGTATAGACTTATAAGAAATTATAATAATATACAATAAAATAAAAAAGAAAGATTTTAATTATAATTATTTATTTGCAATTATTTATTTATACAATCAAGCATGTGTCACATATATCTGAAATACACATATAATTTTATTTGTGCACGCACATTTAAGCATTATTTATATATTTAAATATATAATTAATTATATATATGTAAATGAATAATGTTTTTATTGTGTATATATTAATTTAAAATAATTATCTCAATTTTTTGTTTTGTGTATAAACAAAAATTATAATAAGAAAATTATATAATATAATAAATTAAATTATAAATAGTTAATATTTTTTTTTTCATTATAATTGAATAATGAATATTTTGGTGATTTTTTATGTGTGCAGCATAAAAATAACAATTCATTTTTTTTTTTTTTTGATATTTTTGTCAAACTTTTAGATTTTCATTTAATAACAACTTCTTTATATATAGTTAAATTTATTCATTTATTCAATTACGCCTTTTCTATTTGCCTTCAAAAAAACATTCATCTATATCTATATTATCTAAAAAATTTTCTCATAAAGAGATCCTTTTAGAATTAAAAAAAAAATGCATTAGTTTGTTTTCCGACTTCCTTCCTCCACCGTCTTCCGATATAGACAAAAAAAAGGACATTATCGGTCTTAGAATTATATTCACATAAAATTCAGGTACAAATCACAAATAAAATCTATTTTATATTTATACAGACATTTTATTGTAATCAAATATTCGTATACTATAAAAACAATAGTCCTAAATAAATATTGATTTGCGTCAACGGTTTTATTAAAAAAATATTTCCTGTATTAAAAAGTTATTCTATAAAACGTTTTATTATATACATTCATTTAGATGGTTATTTGCATATGTAAAAAATTTTTCATAAAGATGATAAAGGAAGTTATTTAAATATTTCCCATACGCAAAATTGTGTTAAAATATATAGTATTTTATTAAGAATTTAGTTACAAATGTCAATTATTGCGATTTACTTATAGTCTCATTAACTTTACAAACCCATCACAATCTCTGCTATGTAAATATTTTTAAAATAATGTTTAACTTGCATTTTAATGCGCCATCAATAAATCTATATGTGCTAGTTTATCTCAAAATATGAAATATGGAATAAAATAATAATAATAATAAAGGACAAACAACTTTTTTTTCGTTCATCACATAGATAATATATTGTTTTTATTTTTTGCATATATGCTAATTAATCTATATATATTTATTTAAAGTAATAAATTTTAAAAAAATAAGGTCAAAACAAATGTATATTATATATATATAGTGCAAGCGATATATATTTATTCCAATTAACCAGTATTGAGAAAAATAAAATATGTTTAAATATATATATAAAATCAATAACCTTATTCAATAATATTTTTAATGAAAAAAACACTAAAATTATCTATTTTAAATTTATTATATATTATAAAATATGTGTTGTTTAAATTATTTTATTTTTTTTTTTTAAATGTTTGTTTTAATTTTATAATATTTACACACATATGGTACATTATTTAATTCAATGAAATGCAATCTTTTCTATATTCTTTAGAGGATTCAAATTGTATAAAAAAAAAATATTAATAATTATAATAATTAATTATAATTTTTTCTGAATTTTAATCAGGTTATTATACGTTTTTTTTTCATTATTATTATTATGTATTTCCACACCCAACCGGTTTAATTAATTTAATTTGTATTTCACACGATATATTAAAATGTTGCACAAATTATATTTAGTACAGTATATAACCCAGCACGCAAGATGATTCGCGGACGATTCGCTCATCGTATTGCAAGGAAGATGAAGTTTATAGCGGAAGATATCATCTTCTTATCGAATTCGTAACCTTATTCGGGAAGGATTGTGTCCCGAATGCAATACTTCTTGGTGTTTTAGCTTTCGTATTCCATACGTAATACGAAAGCAAAACACCAAGAAGATTAATAGAAGATATCGCTTAAATATCCTCTTAAAGTATCATCCGCGAATTGCGTGCAAGATGAAAATTGCACTTTTTAATTCTTTAACTTTGAAATTAATTGCAGTTTTAAATATTTTTAAACGCATTAATATTAATAAAAACTTTAAAACACTTCAACAATACAAGATCGAATGACTATTGATTTAATTTGATCTGATTTCTCGATAAATTTTTAACATGATTAAACATGTTTCAATATTCAAAGCGACCCTATCATTTATTTATCTTCTACGCGTATCATCAATATTACTTCTTAGCGAAAAAAAGAAGATAGATTCATATTTTAGTTGTTTTCTTTTTATCGTCTGGAAGACAAATACGCAATACATATCGTTAATTTATTGCGATTGTTTTCATACAGAAGAAAAAATAAATATCTATTATTGCTATTTTATCCTCACTGCAACAAAAGTGAAATTTTCAATGATTTGTGTTGCTCAAATATTGCTAAGGCATAATAAATAGAAGATATCCTCTATTTATCATCCAGATGATTTATCTTCCAAATGTATGCTGGGAAAATATATTTAAAAAATTCTGCGTTGGTACTATACTTATACAAAAATAGAGAGAATATATTTCCAAAAACAAAAGAATGTTTTATACATACTTTAAAATTTAAAATTGAATTCTATATATTTCTATATAGAATCCGGATGTATAATGAAATATTGTTGTGCAAAATCTACTAAAACCAATTATATTATTATAAATAACAGAAGTTTTAAAGTGTTCTTTTCAATTGCGAATACCTATAAAAAAATTATTAATTGCTCATAAATCGAAAATAATCCTGTATAAGTGCTATAAATAAACTTTATATTGTATACAATAATAATTATATAATAAATTATTCAATTATAAAATTTGTAATTTAACCACACGCATTAAAAACAATTTATTTAAACAATAAATCAATCTTATTTTTAGATTTTTTTTATTTTTTATTGTTTATTTTAATGTATTTTGTAATTGATTTATTAAAATGTCATTTATATTTTTATACGTTTTGAATTTCTAAAATTATTATAACAAAAAAATATTCAAATACCATCCAAATAGAAAAAAAATAAAACAGTAGTTTTTATTTTTATTTTTTTTTTTAAATTCGATTTCACACAATTTGGGTTAATATAATTTAAAATTCTATATTTATTTTTTTTGCAAACTTTTAAACGGTCAATAAACTCAACAATAAAATTAAATTAATATAAACACACGGAAGAATAAAAGAATTAATTAATTAATTCGATTTTTTTATTTGAATATATATTATACCAAAAAAAAAATGTACAATAAACAATAATAAAAGATAAAAGATTTGATGAAATATTAGAGGTTTATTGTTATAGTTTTCCAAATAAAAATTCATTGTTTTTTTTTAAATCATATATATATAGAAAATTATAGAAATACATACCACATTTAATTTTTCCATTAAAATATTTATTTGATTTTTGGTACACATTTTTATTCCTTGTTATTATTATTATTTATATATATATTTATATTATTGTTTAATTCTATATTAGATTTATTTATTATAATTATTTTATGTTTTTTTGTTTCACATATTACGATATAAAAACAAAAAAAAAAAATTCACATTATATTAATAAATAAAAAAAAAAACAATCATTAGATTATGAAGATAAATTTAATTTGTAATAAATAAATTAAATTTATTTATTTTATTTTCAATTACAAATAATATACATATAATTGAATTCTATTGAAATTTAAAAAAATTACAAAATTTTTTTGAGTCTATTGTTCAATATATATATTTATTTATTTAAACAGTTGTTTTTTATTAAATATACACGAAATAAATATAAAATATAGAAACCAACACACAATCAATTATAAAAAAAAAAAAAAAACTATTACACAAAATTTTTTTAATAATATTATATATAGATATTTATTAAATTTAATTGGAAAAAATTAAATTATTATATATTATAATAAATTGTTTAATAAAAAATTGTAGATTAATTTATAATTTGAAAAAAATATAAATATATTTTAAAACACTTTTATATCAAAAAATTTTTATGTTCACTTAAATAAATATTATATATTATTTGTCACTATAAAATATTTCGTTTTTATTTTTGTAGAATTTTCTACATTGAATTCAATAGACGAAAATTAAAACTAATTATAATAAAAATTTACATATCTATTTTATTTCGGATAAAATTTTTGTTATCTTATATTTAATTAACAAAAAAAAAACAAACGGTGAAAACCGACGACGAACTACATTTAATAAATTATGATAATATAAAAATTATTCAAAATTTCTCGCACAAAATATACAAATATAATAGAATTGTTGTTTAAAATCTATGTATAAAATGATATATTCAGTATATATGGTTGAGTAGAGTATAATAACCACAACGATGATTACCTTACAACTGTCGAAGAACGAATGTTATTTTATTTTTAAGAGTTTTTTAGTATATATTTACAGGTGTAATATTATATGTGAATAAACTTAAAACATTTACTACTTCTTTGAATGGAGAGTAAACAAAAATAAAAAAGAAATGTTATGGTATAAAATTTTATGTTTTTTTTTTTTTGCGATCTTTACCATTCAATTCAAATACATTGGAAAAAAAAAATCTTGTATATAAAAACTTGAAATAAGAGAAAAATATATGTTTAAAAGAATTGTTAAGGTAAATAAAAAAAGGTAAAAAAAACAAATCAATGAATCAAAGAGAATTATAACAGTAGATTTTAATGCAACTATATAATATACTGAAAAATGTTAAGCGAGAGATTTTTAAAATAAAATCTTGTATATATATAATAATAAAATATGTCTTAAAAATAATCTTTTATATATATATTATATAGGTATATTTACAGGTAAGTATATATATATATTTAAATGAGGTAAGTATATATTTAGCTGTAGATACAACAAGAAGTAAAAGTGATATATACACAATATACAGGTTTAATATGTTATTTTAAATGTAAACGACCAGTTATGTAGGGCTGAGTAAAATATTTATTTTTATTTTTAAATTGTAGTGTTTGTTAGCATCACTATATATCTAAAATGCGAATAAAAAAAACAATAATGTTGATTGGGATATGATATTTATATTCAAATGTATATATATATACCTGATTGAATAATAAATTTTGTTTGTATATGGTAGACTCAATGACGGTTCTAAAAAAGATTGCAATGGGGTTAAAAAAGTGATCAATTCATATTTTGAAAACTTCTTACAATTTAAAACTTACCAATTGTATAGATTATATAAATTGGGTTGGGTTCTAAGTCCTCGAAACACTTGACCCCTCTTGGTCATTGTGATACACCCTCAATCTATTCCATATTCATACATTTATTGACCCTGGTTAGGAACCTCGGCAATTGAATGATGGGTATCGATATAACTTTCTCAGGCATTGGAAATAATTGGCTAATAGTCCGGAGTCTTATACCTGCTATATTGCTTCACATTCACACGGAATGTGCTCCGCAGATTCCTCCTCCGTGTGGCCCCTACAAGTATCATATTTACGATTGTCATCCTATGTAGATCAGCTCTTAGATTATAGTGGGCGGTTAAATATCGGATTGCTAGTCTAGTGTTTGTTTTGTTTATTGTGCTGAGAATTTGTCACATTAAGGTTGTTTCTCACATGAGGGATGACGGTGGGATTTTTTATTTTTACATGTAAAATAAAACAACAAATTTGCCCCACGTATTTTACCCGCGCTCTATAAAAAGTTAAACGAACTTTAACTTTTTACACCTCACCTCACTAACTGATTCAAATTATTAATTTTTTTATAGCAAAAAACTTCCTTTGGCATTGGCATTAAAATGAAATTAAACCGTACGTCCCTACCGTGATTAGGACCGGATCTGATAGACTTTATGATTGATTGAAAATGTTATTAAATGCCAATCAATATATTCCAACAAATAATGAAAAAAAAAGATTGAAACAGTAATAAAACATATGTGTGTTTAACATTTGAATATAATGTATATGAACTATACGGTATATAACACACATTAATTATTGTAAACAAAAAAATATAAGTTAATTATTAAAAATTATGTAAAAGCTATAGATATTGTAAATACTTTAGCGGAAGATATTTTTATAATACATATACATATTATAATTTTATACAATATGGTATATTTATTTTTTTGGTATTTTTAATTTGATTTTATATAATACAAAAAACAGTATCGAAAATATTTTATTTTTAAAAATGTAGTTTAAAATTAATTGTAGTGAAATATTTGTTGATGTTTGAATTCATGTCTTAAGGGGAGTTCAATGTGAACAGGAGAGAATGCCCAATCCTGAAGATGGCTTTTGTTAATATAAACAAGATTTTCTTAATATGCAAATTTAGAATTTAACAATGTAAGTATACATTTTATACGTATTGAAAGAAAATTAAATTAAAAAAAATAAACAATAATTATTTTATAAAAAACAACCTTTCTCTATATTAAAATATATATAAATATCACATATAAATAGATAATCGCAGGTTCAATTGATTATTTATTTATAAATCAGTCAATATCCATTATATTTATCTAACATATAATAAATCATATATCGTTATATTATTTTAAAATTATAGAAAATAAATATTAAATATTTATCTTAAATATAATATAAATAAGTATTATTATAAGAGATCATTATATATGTTTATATTCATACACCCATAATTCTTATTATTATTATATTTTTGATATATTAATTTACGATTTTAACCTATTCAAATTATTAATTTTTAATAAATAAATATATTATAATTTCGATTTCGTCGTCGTTTCAACCACTTTCTTTCAACTACATAAATAATAAATAAATTATTGATTTTTGTTTTTAAAATACAAGCACTTTAAAAATGTATATTAGATAAATAAAAAATATAAATATGCGAATTTAAAAGTGCGATTAAAATCAATGTTTGTTTTTAAATAATATAGCTATTTTTTGTCAATATATAGAAAATAAAACACAAAATTCAGAAGTAATTTATTAAATATTAAATGTAGGTGGACAGACAGATAGGATAAATAAAAAAAAGAAATTTAATAAAATTAAATAGATATACATGGTATAATATCAAAATAATAATTTTATTTTAATAGACAAATTTAGTAATAAAATAATTGATTGTTATTCAGAAATAATGAAAATGATTATGTAAAAATTGATTTCAATAATGTTTAACTTATTATTATTATGTAATTGTGTTTTGTACACTGAGTAGTGTTTTTCTTTATGAAATTATAATTTATTTGTACGTCGCAGTAACTGAGAAGGAGATGTACCTGTATTTCCGCAGGGATAGATTTACAAAAGGAATATCCAATAAGTTTTTTTTATATAATCAAAATGGGATTAGCCAAATACACCTTAAAGAGGCTGTTTAACAACGGCCATATCGGAAGAAACATTCGGGATAAGACATTCACCAAACATACAAAAGAAATATTGAACAAACACGAAATACTTTTGAAAACGCCGATAAATCATCAGCTACAAATTAATAATTAATAATAATAATCTTTTCATATTCACGGAAGAATAATACAAAAAAAACATAAGTAAAGGAACACTAAAGGCACAAACAGTATGCATAAACATTTCTTCAAGCAATAAATAAATAAAAATAAATTTTTCTCTTTACAACCAACAATCTGGTTTTAGCGTCCAACAACAGCCTACTGTTATTTATTTCTTAATTTGTGAATTTTACAGTGTCGGTAATTAGCCGTACGAAAGTACAACTCTGTGTTAAAATTCAAATTCGAAAAATAACTGAAAACACAAAACATATGTTATGTATCCAAACCCACGACCCCAAAATCTCAGTAGAATTTTAGGTTGGCATTTTTATCATTTACACCACAGATTTTCTTCAAGCAATAGAAACAGCAATAGCAAGAAATATGAACCAAGTTGTCATTCTAACGGACTTCTTGAGTCCCTTCAAAAAATTCAAAATGCAATCGCAAGTCCCTTCAAAATGCAATCGCAAACCAATCGTATTCCACCGTAAAATACAATGAAAATCACTAATAACAATAATATACAACGATAATCCGAAACATAAAATCACAATACAATGGATTTACGTTCACTGCGATATTTCAGGAAATGAAATAGCAGATGAGGCGGCCAAACAGTATCTTCTACAAACGCAAGACATGTGAAGATGGAACCAGGAAATACACAACACAATATTCCTGATTCAAAAACACGCAGCACTATACCAGCGGGGAAATCAAAAGGCTGAACAGATTAAGAATTGGCCACGCGTTGGACAACTCTTTTTCGAAAATTAATTAAACAACTCAATAACATATTTTGCATCGTAATATAGAATGCAACGTAATAGACAATTTTTAACATAAAATTTCAAGCTGCAAAAAGTTCGATAAGAGCAAGAAAAAATATCCAGCATCCAGCACTATCCTATCCACCAATCATACTCTCCCAATCATTACCCCGATATTATAAATTTCATTAAGGAAATTGTAATTCAATTCTAAAATAGTATAGTAAATAGTAATAGTCAATACATAACACAACTTCACACATAGAACGCGTAACAGTGCTCTAGGAGTACAAAAAGGAAAAATAAGAGAAATAAGTTTCTTATATAGTTTTGCCCAAACGGCATGGATTGCAATTGGATGAATCAAAATATTGTTTTGCATGAAATGTAAAATTTTTGTATCGAAGAAAACATGCATTAAATTTTGTGTTTATCGCGAAAATTGTTAATTTTATTATTTATTCTTTTATCTTTTATACCACTATCGTCATGCATTTTTTTTATATAAATAAAAGAAGTGTCTGTGACATTATAAATTAAATGCAATGCACATATAATATTCTTATTAAACAAATAAATATAATAATAAAATAAATAACAAATTCACATATAATAATAATTATGTATATAAATACTTATTATTTTTGCTTAAAAATACATTTCCTTAAAAAAGCCAATCCCTTTTTTTCATGCAAATAACTCACAGAATATCTTTATATATTATAATTAATATAAATATAAATAAGAATATCATTTTGTATATATACAATATACATATTTGTATAATTGTTATAAAGATTTTTATGAAATATTTATTAAATATATCACTTTAACAATTAATCATAATAATATAAACATGATTTTTTTTTTGCAAATAATTTAAGTGTATTGTTTGTAATATAATGATAAATTTTATCATTAATTATAATCGTATAAATATATCTATATATGTCATTGTTGAGTATTTGCGGTTAAAGGAAAATTTGATTTTTGAAGTATTCATAGTAGAATGCTAGGGACTTAATATTTTAGTAAGTCATAGATATAAAGGATAGGGCGATTGTTTTGGTAAATCTCAGATTATTAAATGGTTCAAAAGAAATTTGATAGAACCTTGAAAATCAGGTTTTTTGCAATTTTATAGGTTCTATAACTTTATTATTCGAATTTAACCAGACTAGTGACATTTTCTGACCACTTCTTATACCTTGCAAGTCCCTCCGGTACCGCATAAAATTGTCACCTAGATTATTTTTCGCAAAAAATATATTAAAATAATATCAATCATTTTATTTATTTATTTATTTTTTTAAATTCTAATGCATACATATATTCTAATTCTAATAATTTTGGAACAGTCATAAAAACAATGATATAATATATGTTAAAAATTAAGTACAGGCTTCTAAAAATGTATGATAAACACTAAACAGCGATACAAATTTAAAAAATACAATAAAAAATAAAAAACCATGAAGTACGGTGGTAATCACCGATTATTATAAAAAAAAATGTAATTTAAACTCAGAAATTTTTACTTTTATTATCAATTAAAATATAACCATAAAAGTTATATGACATAAGTAAGGCGTTAAAAAGGTTAAAATGTTCATAATTGGTATGATGGACTTCCACGATGACCAAACCGGACACGCATATTCAAGAATCGACCGCACAACCGAATAAAATAAAGCCCGGTGATAATACGAATCCGAAAATTCCTTGCTAAGGCTGAAAGGAAGTATGGAATTTGCCCTATTAACCACATTTAATCTATGTGGGACTTAAAAGTAACCAAATAAATTCCGCAAGTCAAGAGTTTGTCAAGAATATTTAAAATATTACCACTTAAATGATAAGAATTTAATAATTGTGTACTTTTACGAGTAAAATGCATAACCTTACAATTGTCAATATTTAAAAACATATATGTTAATTACGGCAACCCCAATCATAGAAATCAGTAAGATCCGTTCCAGAGAGATAAGAGTGAATGATCATCGTCAAGATTAAAAACAGATTTATAAATTTTCACGTCATCTACGCAGGTCATTAATGAGAAGAACAAATAAGATAGGACCCAAATGACTACCCTGTAATACACCAGAATAAGCGTTAATTGGCCTGGATAAAACATTATAAAAATGCACATCACATGAACGACCATTCAAATACGAACGAACCCAATTAACGAACACCTCATACTAAATCCAATTTTCTTCAATATTAATATAAGTAAATTATGCGAAAGCCCATCGAAAGCCTTACTAAAATCTGTAAAGACGCAATCGACTTGAGCTCCACGTTTAAAATTATTAAAATAATAGTATAGGTGGTGAATTCCAGCAAATTCGAAGTCGTGGATCTACCACGGATAAATCCATGCTGTTCGGGGCAAATAATTGACTTAATATTAAAGCAACTTAGAAACGAATGATTCAAAAATTTTGGGAATAACTGAGAGTCCCACAATGGATCGATAGTTTTTTACATCGCCCCTGCCACCGTTCTTATAGAAGGGAATTATAATTCATTTTTTCCATATTATAGGAGAACAAACTTAAACGAATGATTTATTAAAAAGAGTAGAAATTGGCAAAGTCAAATATTCAACAGCACCAACCAAAATTGCAGACAAAACACCATCAGGACCATATGAATAATTATTTCTATAACCCAATTTTATCACAATTCAAGCAAATTTTTGTTAACGATGACATAGCGATCATATTTTTTAAATTATTTTTATTATTATTATTAGAGATAGCAATTGGCAATTGGCAAAATATAGCGTTGTTAAAATGCAATTTTTTTTTTACTTAACCCTAGGATGCATATATGGGTATTTTAATACCCATTAGATTTTAAAAGTGCTGTAAAAACTTTATTTTTTTACTTTTGCCTATGTCCTTTGGTGACATCTTCGAATATTCAATTCTATCTAAAATTCTGTAATGGACTTACAAACAAAGTGTTCAGAATCATAGCCATTCTTGTTTTGGAAAGACATCGCGGATTTGCATATTCTAGGTATAATTATGCCCATGATTAAAAATAATTGTATTATACAGGGTTTGCCGGGGATCGACAACAATATGCAGTTTTTAGGTCCTGTGGCTCATTTGGAGTCGAAAACATTCTCAAAAATTTTGTTCCATTTGGCTTCGTAGAGGAATTTAGCGAAAAACATACCGATTTTTGGAGATTTTCATGTTTTTCGCGACTCTGGAGCACTTATCACCACAACTGGTTATTGTAATTGAAAGATCAGATACACTATTAGCATTAGCATTAAATCGTCTATAAATTACATTAAAAATCATGTAGATCGGACAATCGGTTCTCTAGATATTTAAAGAAATGTGTGTAAAAAATAAATCTTATTTTTTGTTCTCTAAAGTTTAGGGTACCATATCTCGAAAAGACACCTTTTATAAATGTCCGTCCAACTTGCTTAAAAACTTGCTACATTATTTAGCTTTCGTTTGACATACAATTCCATGTGATATTTCTAATACTTTCGAAGTTATTCACGATTAAATAAAAATATAGAACATTTTTAATGGTCAATTTGCATTTAAATTTCATTTTATTTCTTTTTGTATTAAAAAAATGGATCTGAATACTTTTTTAAGGTAATGCTCAAGAACCAGACGATGGCCAATTATGTTCAGATACTTGAATCATTGTAAAATTTTATTACCAAACGATTTATTATCATTTGGAAGTTCTAAGCGTATGGTTTAAAGTGATATCTATGAAAAACCTCTTGGCTGACATATTTTTGTGTTTCAACAATGGGTTATTTGGGAATATCTTAAAAACGGTTTGGAATAGGATTACCAAATGTGCGGTGCTTGAAAGATATAAGAAATAGCCAGAAAACGTAACTAGTCCGGTCTAATTATCTTAAGAATTAAGGAAGTTAGTTGAAATTTTATCTCTGGGTATAAATATACCCGGTTTATGCAAAAGTATAGAATTTTTGGTTATGCATCCTAGGGTTAAATATGATTCAGGATGTTATATTGCATAAAATTATACTTTTTTTTATGTGAATTCATTTCAATTACTTTTTTGTGAGTAATTATTTAGCATTTGCTTTACATTCCATATGCGATATTACAAATAAAATATAAACCATAATGTTTTACTTTCAACACATTTTAAAAAAAAAATAATGATTAATTTCATGTGAAAATTGTGTACAATAAATAATGACAAATATAACGAACGATCATCAAGTATGTTAAATTTGTATTAAAAAAATAATATAATTTATTAACATAAAAAGCAATGTTAAAAAACCACCAAAATATAACAAAAATTTATCAAAAAAAAAAAGCGAAATTCATATACAATAAAAATAAAACCGTATATATGAAATAAATGAAAAAAATATAAAATAAGATTATAAGTTTTTTTTTTATTTTTTGCAAATTCTTGAAATAGTTTTTTTTTTTTTTTGTTTTATAGTTTCTTTCTATTTTTAATCCGTTTATGTATTTTTTGTTTTTATTTCTATATATAAAAAAGATATATTGAAAAGCGAAACGTGTTTAAATTATTCGAACATTGTAATATATTTGCATATATAAATTTTTGCATCTTAACAAATCGTTTGTTTTGTTTTTTTTTTTCATATAACTATACCTCAATTTCCATATATACATTTATTTGTATACATTTTTTTTTAAATATGTAATACAATAGAAAATTTCTGAAATAAACCAAAGTACTTATAAGAATATATATTACAAATAATAATAATAATAATATTCAATATATAATCGTAATAACAATAAATATTATATATGCCAATCACGTTCTTTTCACCAAATTTAAAAATGAAAAAGAAATGTACTTTGTATAATACTAAATAGTCACTACTAATATACATTTTATAGTTAAATGACATGGATCTTTTTTAATTGTAAATTTTCATAAATTGTATTGTAAAATGTTTGCGTATCTGTTAATAAAAACAAAATCTCGCCCTGAATATACAATTTTTATTTTAAAAAAAAAATTTTCATACTGCAAAGTATAAAAATAAAGCGTTTTATAGTTACTTATTGTGGAATATATTATTGGAAATTATAAAATATATAGATATAAAACCTCCTAAAACGGAAATATTAATTTATAAAAAAAAAAAAATTAAAATAGATTCAGTTCAATTTGTGGTTAAATAAATATAATATATATGTATATAAAATGAATATACTTTTGCTTGCATATCCCCATATAATATATATTAATTTTTCTATTTTTTTCAATTTAATAAATTGCATTTAGTTGAAATACAAATCTATATATTGGGACCTTGCATTAATGATGTCGATTTTTTGGCTTGAAAATGGCATTTATTTGTATAACAAAATGATTGAGTACATTAACCAATATATTACCCATCGTTAGTTATGATCACTTCCTCGCATCTTTAGGAAGTTTGTTGATTCCTCGTTTGAAGAACCCTTCATCTTTTGTTCCAATCCATTCATCGACCCATTTTCGTACTTCTTCAGCATTTCGAAAGCGTACATCTGTCAGGCTAACCTGCATTGATTTGAACAAATGGTCATCAGAAGGAGCAATGTCTGGAGAGTACGGGGGGTGATCAAGATGATCCCAACCGAGCATCTTTATTTTTTCCTTAACGATGTGGTCTGGCATTGTCATTGAAAACTATTGGCATTGAAAACTATGTTTTTTGTGCTCGGCAAGATGTTTATGGCATGCATCGATTAGTGCTTTGAGTTGATTTTCATTTAGTTGACGTGGGACCCATTTTCCTAGCTTTCTGATTTTTCCCATTGAATGCAAACGTCTAGAAATGGTAGAGGCATCTACATTCAACTCTAATGCAAGCTCTTGTTGCATTCGACACGAATTTTCATCCAACAATGCCTGCAATTCTTCGTCTTCAAATTTTTTTGGCTGACCTGGTCGTTCTTTGTCTTCCACTTCAAAATCATCACTTCTGAAGCGTGCAAACGTTCATAAGTTTTTTGAGTTGGCGCATGTTCACCGTAAGCTTCTACTAACAATCGATAACTATCAGCAGCGGTTTTCTTCAAATTAAAGAAAATTATTAAACTTCCCCGCAAAACAACTTTTTCAGGCACGTGTTTCGACATATTCGAAGCAAAAAAAACTTTGTTGTTTACACTTCAACGAAATGCCATATACAGAAATTTATAGAGTAATGACAGAAAAAAAAAGGAATATGCCCGCGGTGTCCTCCGATGCACACAACGCTAGTTACACCATCTGTTGGCTAAATCGACATTATTAATGCAAGACCCAAATATCAAAAAAACTCTTACGTAGTTTACACATGGAAATCAAATTAAAAAAAAAATGTTAACCTATTAAAGTATATCATCATCATCGGTAGATTAAAGAGATTTCAATATAAATGTAAGATAAATTTAATACTAATATTATTCAAATCATTTTTCTGTTTGTTTTTGTTTTGACATCAAATTGAATGACTTTATGTTTATATAATAAATTATATATCAATTATGGGTTAATGTTTTGATTATAATAATTAAATTAAATTTTTATGTTATTCTAATTTATGTTAATATAAACATCATTATTATTATTATGATTATTATTATTATATGTAAATATTCTATATATTTTATATATGTCGAGTAAATCTCAATATGAATATGTACACTTGTATATAAATATAATGTGATTGAACCATTGCTTAATAATATGAATATGTTATTTTAATATTATACATGTATATGATTTGTAATAGTTTTTTTTTTAAATATATTTACATCTCATATTAAAATTATATATAAACGATACGTTGTGAGTGTGAAATAATTTAAAAAAAAAAACAAATTAAATTGCTTTTTATTTATATTTGTTGATATATTAATTTATTATTGTTTATATTATATATAGAATCTCAAATCTATATATCCATATACCGATTATATATTATTATTGTAGATATTTCGTGTTAATTGAAATAAACTTCCTTTAGTTTTTTTGTTTATTAAATTTTATAATATAATTAAAATGAAATTATAATTGATCTTATAGTTTAATAAAGTTTTTTTTAACATTATTATTTATTCATATTAATATATTGAAATAGATCTGGAAAATGGAATAAAAATATATATGATTTGAATTATGATATTTATGTTACTGAAATGGTCCTATATATAAAAACCAATTATTAATCATTAGAAATTTTGTATAAAAATAAATAGGATTGGATTGAATTTCCCTTTATGCGCTATATATGGTTTTACACACTTTTTAAGTCATAAATAATATGATTATTATTTATACTGCGTAATAAGATTTTTTAACTTTAAATATTTAAATAAATAATATACAAAACAAACAATCCCTTTTATATAATAAATTTTAATAATTATAATCCCATATTTTTAGAATAAACACACAAAAATATAACAATATGTTTATATGCGGGAATCCTTAAAAAACACTCTATACTATATACAATAAAAAATATTGATCCTTATTTATTTATTTTTTTTTGTTATATGTGTTTATTTAACATATATTATATTTAGTGTAGACTGTATAGGCATATTATAGATTTGTTTATTGCCTTAGAAACAAAACATTTTGTTATGATGCGTAAACTGTTTTAAAAATTATATTTATTTTCTTTAAATAATAAATGCTTGAATGATTTAAAAGAGGAATATTGTGATTAAAAAAAAAATTGAAAGAATAAAAAACCTACATCAACATATATTATAAAATAAATTAAAATCTTTAACTGAAAAACAAAAAAAAATTAAATAATCAATTATAAGTGATAAAAACCATATAATTTAAAACCATAACATTTTTTTAAATTAAAATAAATATACATATCCCTCATATATATATCATTATAATACTGATTTTGTGTTTGTTTAGGAATATTTAAATATGGAAACAGATGTTGATGCATATGATGATATTAGTGAAGTATCTGGATCACATATTGAAGGTATAAATATTTTGTTTGCTTTTTTTTTTTAAATACTTTATTGTACAATTATTTGCATTAATATTCTATGCACGGTGAATGTGTATAA
The DNA here is from genome assembly GCA_958336335.1 of Dilophus febrilis. Lineage (NCBI taxonomy): Eukaryota > Metazoa > Arthropoda > Insecta > Diptera > Bibionidae > Dilophus > Dilophus febrilis. The sequence goes on from OY284470.1 coordinate 28,941,524, forward strand.
CTATATAGCAAAGGAAATACAAGAAATTGCTGAACGTGCATCAACGGTTCATGATTTACCGGAATACTCATCGGATGAAATTGAAAAATTAATTGCATTTATAAAAAGGATGACAATTTTATTTGCATTGCAAGAGAGCGATTGGAATGAAAAATGTATAAATATGATAAAAAAATGGTTAAAAATGCCAAATGAATTATTATTAACAATATTCTATGATGGTGATGTATTGTGTGCCGGTCTATCATTACCATTTGCACCCGTTTATGATTTAACATATTTTTTACGGAAATCCATTCATCAAACGTTTACCATTGATGGTTTTCATGATGAAATTTCATTTGGAACATTACACGAAAACATTGAAGAATCCCTATTGAAATCGATCGAATCCATTTATGCACCGTTAATATTTACATCAACACAATTCAATGATAATATAAAAATTCATTTGTCATCGTCCATACACAATTTATTATCAGAATTAACTGGTATACATTATAAATTATCGGGTATGACCGTATTGTATATACCGCGTGATGGTTTGGATAAAACCGTATCGGATGCTGTACAAGATCAAGAGTTTTTACAACGTTTAGAAACAATTGCATTGAAATGGATTAATGCGATACGTACTTGTTTAACGGATCGTAAACAATTGGTACCGAAACAATTAATGTGTCCACCGGATGAATTTGATTTTTGGATATATCGATGTAAGTTAAAAAAAAAATTGTATATTAATCCATTTGATTTAATTTTTTTTTTTGCAGTTGAAATACTTCAAGGTTTACAAATACAATTAAATCATTCTGATTTTAAGCATTATGTTGAGATTTTAGAAAAATCTCAATCAATTTATATAAAACAATTAATGGAATTATTTGAACAAACAGAATATGAATTGAGTGTAGCAAATGATAATGTTGATTTTTTACAAATCCTCATTGAACCATGTAATGATTTGAATACAATTGATATACCATCGGCTATACCACCAAAACTTGGTAAAATAATGCATTTAATACGTGTCATTTGGTTAAATTCAAAATTCTTTAATACACGTAAAGATATTACAAATTTATTTCGAAATTTAAGTAATCAAATCATAATAATTTGTCAAAATAAAATTGATTTAAAATTGATATTGGAGGGTAGACCACGGTCGGGCATCACCTTGGCGAACATGTCAATTGATTGTTGTTTAGCCTATAAATTTATCTATGAACAAATTTCTGAAATGCATAAGAAAAAGGATCCGAAATTAAAATGGGATTTAGATGGTTCAACGATATTCAATCATATCGATGCATTCGTACAACGTTTATATGATTTCATTGAAATATGTGAAACAATGATTGTATTCGGTCGTTGTGATGAAAATAAAATTATACCACCACCGGTATTCGGTGGTAATCGTGGTTTAGAATTTGAACGTACCTGTACGGAATTGGAACGTAAATTTAAATGCGGTTTAGACACCATAAAAACTGTACATACACATATTTTAGATGTACACAATAATAAATGGTATGATGATATTGTAAAATATCGATCGGTTATTAATGAACTAGAGGAAATTGTCGAAAATCTAATATCAAATGTTTTTCTAAGTGTTTGTAATGTTGAAGATGGCATCGAGGCATTATGTTCATTACATTATTTTTCATTTCGTAAAACATTACGTCCGGCGTATATACGAAAAACGACAGAAGTAATTTTTTTAAATATAATATTATTGAATGGTAATAAAATCTGTTTATTTTATATTTAATTTATTTTTGGAAATTGTGCGGAAAAAAAGGTTTGGAATATGTTTTCGGAAGAGATTGCCATCACTAGTAAAATACTAGTTGAACAAATTAATCAAAGACCTGCCTGGTTACCGGAATGTGCTGGACGTGCAATATCGTTAAAAATTAATTTGGAACGATTAGAACGTTTCAAGGGATTATTTGATCATGCTGAATGGATGATTGACAATTCACATTCATATAAAGTATATAGGCGATTGAATATTAAATTTTAATTATTAATTTATCATATAAATATACATGCTTAGATTCTATCTTCGTACGAACAATTGAAAAAACAAATTCAAAATAATATTAAATTATTATTTGAAAATTGGGTAACGAAAACCAGTGACAATGATATTTTATTGAAATTAAATCGTACGTTAATGTGTCGCAGTGTAACACATGCCGGATTATTAGAATGTAATATTGATCGTACCATATTGGATGTGTGTAATGAAGGAAAACATTTTGAAATGCTTGGTTTTACAATACCAAATAATATTAATCAAATTTATGGTAAATCAAATTCAATAAAATTGGTTTATGAAAGTGTTGTAACCGTTGTACTGGCATATAATAAAATATTGTCGGCATTGTCCGATAAAGAACGTTTATTATTTCGTGCATTAATACGTTTATGTGATCGAAAAATACAACCGGGTATTTATAAATTAACATGGGGTGGTGAATTATCAGATAGCTATATTGCGGAATGTGTTAAGCATACCGGTGAAGTATGTTATTATATTTTTTTTAATTAATTATTTTAAGTCAAATTTCTATCATCTTCTTCATATTACAAAATAGCTTCAAGAATTTGTAGATATTTATAAGAAAGCAAATCTTAGTATTGTACAAATTTGTGAACGAATTTGTGATACACCAATTATGCAAATTGATATTCAATCAACAATTGATTTAAATGCATTGAAACAACTATTAAAATCATATCGTAAAAAAGCAATTTTAGATATTATTAAATTGTATGATAATATTGTTGATTTAATAATTGTTGTTTATGATGGATTTGAAACAGAAATCGAATCGGTATTTTGAATGAAAACCGCTTTACATTTAAGGGTATTAACTAAAAATTATATATTATTTATAATATGTTTATAGATGACAGACGATTGGATCGAATATGTAACAAAATTTGATAATCTTATACAAGAAGCAATTCTTACGGGTGCAAAAAATTCACTACAAAAATTATACAATTCATTGCATGGTGATGGTTCGGTTGGTCCATCGCCAATATTTGAAATGGATATTCATTTATTAAATGATAAAATTCAATTTAATCCATCGATTGATGCAATTAATTCATATTTAACTAGTCTGTATGAAATATTAATACGTTCAATAAAGTATATACCAAGATTATGTGATAAATTTCAATTGCCAAAAGTGAATGGGGCATTAGAATATTATGAAATTATTGAACGTGATGATGAATGTCAACGTTTACGACAATTCATTTTAAATGAAATACAACATAATCAAATGCAAATCGATAATTATTTAAAAATATGGTCACCATTCAAAATGTTATGGGAAATTGATAAAAATAAATTTATGTTGAAAATCAATGATACTTGCAATGATGCAAATTCATTTAATATCAATATTGGACGTTATAAGGATATTATCAATCAAATTGCAATGCAAGAGATTTTTTCAAATGTACATTTTACTATGATCAATTCAAATCAATTAAAAAATTCAATTTATTTACATATTGAGGATTGGCAAACAAGATTCATGGATTTACTTAAAGATAAAAGTATTGGAAAAATAACAGGTTTGCAGTTTTCTATTCGAATTTAAGATAAATGTCATTTTTAGATCTCTTAAATTTACAATTGATTCAAACATTTCATATATAGATTTATATAATTATATGGATAAAAATATTGAGGAAATTTTACAAGTTCCAAAATCAATAATAGAAATGCAAAATGCATTAAAGTTATACGAACGTTTTATATCCGAAATTCCAATGGAAGAAACATCTATTTCACTTATTAACGATTATTTTAATACCATGGGTGGGTATTTACAGTTACAATTTGTAAAATCTTAAATTCTTATTAATTGTGTATTTGTTCAACAAACAAAAACTATATATATAGATAAATATGAAATAATAATTTCAAGTACATTTCGTGCAATGCATGTCAATTTACCGGAAAAATGGGAATGGTATTTGAAAAAATTAAAAGAATCTGAAGAGATGTTGGATAACAGTAAAGATACGTTTAAATTGAGTCTTTTAAAGGAAACTGAACAATTTAAAAATGATGCTAAAGAATTATTGGATAATTTCAATACATTACCGATAACATCAAATACGTAAGTGTTTCTATACGCAATGAATTATTTTAAATTATCTATTTGACATGGTAATAAAAATAATGCTTAACATTTTTTATAAATATGCTGCCTCATCACAGCCAAAATGGAAATGTTTAAAATTTATTTTTTTTTTTATTTTTTTTTATGTAGATATTAAGATAATATTTATTTTTAAGTATATTTTTGCAATAATTTGTATTATATTGGTATTAATTTATTATTTCAATGTGATATATTGTAAATAGCTCTCCTACAGATGCACTAATTGCAATAAATCTAATGAGAATAAATTTACAAAAATGTTATGCTAAACAAGCACAATTAATTAATGATTTAGCAACATTTAATATAAACGTTCCCGATAATTTGGATTTAATCAAATTAGATAAAGAGCTAACATTATTAGAGGAGGTATGGACTTTAGCCAAAGAATGGGAAAATACATGGTTAAATTATAAAACGGGAAATTTTTGGAATATTAATGCAGATGAAATGGAAATTTCAGCCATCACATTATTTAGGTAAATATTTTTAATTACATAATAATTGGAAATTATGTTTCAACTTAAACGAAACATTTATTATGTGATTACAGGCGAATTAATCGATTGTCAAAACAATTGAAAAATCATAATTGGGAAATTGTTGAAGTGACGAGACGGCAAATCGATGAGTTTCGTCGTACATTACCGTTATTGGTGGCCTTAAAAAATCCATCAATGAAACCGAGACATTGGGATCGTGTACGAAATTTAGTGCAAACGGAATTTGACGAACAAGATGAAACATTTAATTTAGATGTAATAATTGAAATGGATTTTCAAAAATTTGCCGATGAAATTATGGATATATCGAATGCGGCCACAATGGAATTACAAATTGAAATTGGCATAAAAAATATTAAAACCATTTGGTTAACTATGCCCATTGAAATGATTCCATTTAAAGATGATGTTTATCGTATAAAAAGTGTTGACGATTGTTTTACAGCATTAGAAGATAATTCCGTTCAGATTTCATCAATGAAAGCGACCCGTTTCGTTGAACCATTTGCAAAAGAGGTTGACTATTGGGAAAAAACATTAAATTATATAATGGAAACATTAGAAAATTGTTTAATTGTACAAAGGCAATGGTTATATTTGGAAAACATATTTCAGGGACCAGATATTCGAAAACAATTAATAAACGAAAGTAAAGAATTTGATGAAATAACTGAAGGTAGATATAATGAATAAATTAAGTTTAAATTTTGTTTAATAAAATATATCGTATATATTGCAAAAACTAAATATTATTTTAGAATGGAAAGAAATAACTTCATCTATGTATAAGGAAAAATTTGCATTAAATGCAACCCATTATCGACCACCAAATTATTTACTCGAAAAATTACTGTCGATGACGGAACGCCTTGAATTAATACAACGAGCACTTGAAGTCTATTTGGAAACAAAACGTCAATTATTTCCACGATTTTATTTCATATCAAATGATGATCTTTTAGAGGTTTGTTGAAAATTAAATTGATTATTTTCGCGCATAGAGTTTTCGGAATTCAATATTAATTTCATATTGAATAGATATTGGGAAATGCTAAAAAACCTGATGTTATTCAACCGCATATGAAAAAACTATTTGATAATTTAAATAAATGTAAATTGAATAAGGTAAAAGACATTTATTGTTTAATTATATTAAAAGTGTATTTAGAAAAAATCAAAATATTGGTTTTTATATAAAAGATTACAATTGGAAAAACGATAAAATGGGAAGCACATGGTATGTACTCGGACGATGGAGAATATGTAGAATTTTCAAAAAAAATATTCTTAGATGGTCCAGCGGAAAAATGGTTGACAAACATTGAAATCGGTATGCGTGCCGTTCTTAAAGAACAATTACGTATGACACGACAATCATTACGTAAAATGTTATCGAAACGGGATAAGTGGTTGGCTTTATGGCCTGGTCAATTATGTTTGACCAGTTCGAAAATTCAATGGACAATGGATTGTACACGTAGTCTGATGCATTGTAAAATGTTAAATGACAAAAAACCATTGAAAAAATTACGTAAAAAACAAAATTCAATCTTAAATAAATTATCGGAAATGAGTAGACGTGATTTAGTAAAACAATTGCGATTAAAAGTAAATACTTTAATAACTGTTGAAATTCACGGACGTGATGTAATTGATCGAATGTATAAAATGAGTATGATATTTTGTGATTGCAAAAAGCTATATAATTAAAAATTGTGAATATATTTTTATTTCAAATTCTTGATAGATTGCAAAGATGTCAATCATTTTGAATGGTTTTCACAATTACGTTTCTATTGGGATCATGTGAATACAGATTGTACCATAAAACAAACGAATACCGTACATTGGTATGGTTACGAATATACGGGAAATTCAGGACGTCTTGTTATAACACCGTTAACCGATCGTTGTTACATCACATTAACAACAGCATTGCATTTATATCGTGGTGGTAGTCCAAAAGGACCGGCGGGTACTGGTAAAACGGAAACGGTAAAAGATTTGGGTAAAGCACTTGGTAGATGGGTGATCGTTAATAATTGTTCTGAGGGATTGGATTATAAAAGTATGGGAAAATCATTTTCTGGATTGGCACAAACGGGTGCCTGGGGTTGTTTTGATGAATTCAATCGTATTAACATTGAAGTACTATCCGTTGTGGCACAACAAATTCTTTCAATTCTGTCTGCACTTTCACAACAATTGAAAGAGTTTATGTTTGAAGGACAACGCATACGATTATTACCCACCATTGGACTATTCATAACCATGAATCCCGGTTATGCCGGTCGTACAGAATTACCAGATAATTTAAAATCAATGTTTCGTCCGATTTCTATGATTGTTCCCGACAACGTTATTATTGCCGAAAATCTACTGTTTAGTGATGGTTTTCAAAATACAAAAATATTAGCTAAAAAAGTGTTTACTTTATATGAGTTGGCGAAACAACAACTATCGAAACAACATCATTATGATTTCGGTTTACGTTCAATGGTGGCATTGTTACGATATGCTGGACGTAAACGCAGACAATTTCCCATGGAAAATGAAGAACGTATGATATATTTAGCTATGAAAGATATGAATGTGGCTAAATTAACTGCGGCCGATTTACCACTATTTAATGGTATAATTTCGGATATATTTCCGAGTGTTACAGTGCCCACAATCGATTATGAAGAATTTTTAGATTGTATAAATATTGAAATGAAAGAATTGGGATTGGAAAATATTCCAGCGTCTGTAACAAAAGTTATACAATTATATGAAACGAAAAATTCTAGACATTCGGTTATGATTTTGGGGGCTACGGGAACGGCAAAATCAACAACGTGGAAAGTGTTAAAAGGTGCATTTTCACGAATGAAGTCACTTAATAAATCTGGATGGGTGAATGCCATCGAATATCCAGTTAACCCTAAAGCTTTATCACTATCCGAATTGTATGGTGAATACAATTTATCAACTGGTGAATGGTTAGACGGTGTTTTAAGTGCAATTATGCGTAAAATTTGTGCTGATGAAAATCCCAATCAAAAATGGATGCTTTTCGATGGTCCAGTTGATGCTGTATGGATAGAAAATATGAATTCAGTTATGGATGACAATAAGGTTTTAACGCTAGTTAATAGTGAACGGATAACAATGCCCGAACAAGTATCACTATTGTTTGAAGTAAGTGATATACATACAGTTATTAATAAATTGTTATATGAATAAAATAATAATGTATTTTATAGGTAGGTGATTTATCGGTCGCATCACCAGCTACTGTATCACGATGTGGAATGGTTTATAATGATTATAATGATTGGGGATGGAGACCATTTGTTAATTCCTGGTTAAAAACATATGAAAAATTTCCGATTTATTTAGAAATTGTATGTATTTTATACATTTTGATATTTTAATTATTTGATAAATATAATATTTTATTTATTTTATTTTTAGTTAAAAAATCTATTCGATCGATTCTTTGATAAAATTCTAGAATTTAAACGTTTGAAATGTCAAGAAACGGTTCCAACAAATGAACTGAATTTAATTCAATCGTTTTGTCGTCTAATGAATTGTTTGGCAATAAAGGAAAATGGAATTGATGTGAATACCAGCGATGAAGAAAATCTAGAATCGATGACCAAAAAATGGTTTCTCTTTTGTATGATTTGGTCATTATGTGGTACAGTAGATGAAAATGGACGAATACTTGTAGATAATTTTATACGCGAAATGGAAGGTATATTTCCACTAAAAGACACCGTTTATGATTATTTTGTTGATCCAAAACAAAAAACATTTATACCTTGGCATGATAAGTTAATTAGTAATTGGAAATACCCAAAAGAGTATGTACACATGATATTATTATAAATGGTTACAGAATTCTGAAATCACAAAACCAATGTATATATCAAATTTTCTTTTTGAAGTTGTGAATTTCACACAATTATTGTACCAACAATTGATACCATAAGATACAATTTTATTGTATCAAAATTATTGGCCAATGGATATCCAGTTTTGTTGGTTGGACCCGTTGGAACGGGTAAATCATCGACAGCAATTAGTGTTTTAAATGAATTAGATTCTACAAAATATTCATTATTAACTTTAAATATGTCAGCGCAGGTATAACATGAATAATTATGTGTTTATACAAAAAAATTAAACAAATATCTTTTCAGACGACATCCAACAATGTTCAAGAAATCATTGAAGGACGTACCGAAAAACGTACAAAAGGTGTATACGTTCCGATTGGTGGTAAAACAATGATATGTTTTATGGACGATTTAAATATGCCGGCAAAAGAAGAATATGGTTCACAACCACCATTGGAATTAATTCGTCAATGGATTGATTATGGATTTTGGTATGATCGAGAGAAACAATGGCGTACGCATATTAAACAAATGTTATTACTGGCTGCAATGGGACCGGCTGGCGGTGGCCGCCAAACAATATCACCTCGTACACTTAGTCGTTTTAATATTATAAATATGACCTTTCCAGCAGAAACAACAATAGTACGAATATTTGGTACAATGATTGCTCAACAATTTTCGGATTTTTCCGATGAAATTGCACGTTTAGGAAAACCAATAACGAATGCCACAATTGATTTGTACACAACAGTTCTTCGTAAAATGTTACCCATACCAGCAAAAATTCATTATCTTTTTAATTTAAGAGATATATCGAAAATATTTCAAGGATTATTAAGAAGTAATTGTGAATATCATGTTACAAAAACTACCGTTTTACGATTATGGATTCATGAATGTTATCGTGTTTTTAGTGATCGTCTAATTGATGCCAGGTGAGTGATTGATTTCTATACGAATACATATAAATCCCTATAGATATAATAATATAATCATTTTCTAGTGATTTTGAATGGTTTACGGAGACAATGAACGAGGAATTAGGTAAACATTTTGAATCAACATTACATAATTTATGTCCAAATAAACAACTGCCAATATTTGGAGATTTTATAAGTGCAACTTATTATGAAGATTTAAATGATCCATTGGTATTACGAAAATTTATGTATACGCAATTGGAAGAATATAATAGTTCACCGGGAATTCTACGAATGGATTTGGTGTTATTTAATGAGGCAATTGAACATATTACACGAATAGTTCGTGTTGCATCTCAACCACGTGGACATATGCTTTTAATTGGAATCGGAGGTTCGGGTCGTCAATCATTAGGTCGTTTGGCATCATATTTATGTGATTTAAATACGTTTCAAATTGAAGTAACCAAAAATTATCGTATATCAGAATTCCGTGAAGATTTAAAAACATTATTTATATGTACGGGTGTTGAACGGAAACCAACAGCATTTTTATTTAATGATACACAAGTGGCTGATGAAAATTTTATGGAAGTATTAAATAATATGTTGAGTGTTGGTGAGGTTGCAAATCTATTCAAAACGGATGAATTTGAAGATATTAAAATGAAATTGGAAAATGATGCCACAAAAGCGGGTATATTACAGACTACCGAAACAATGTATAGATATTTCATTGATCGTGCCAGGGCCAATTTACATATTATTATTTGTATGAGCCCAATTGGTAATAATTTTCGGTAAAATACAAAAAATATTTTATATTTATTTTAGTTTTTTATTGGTATACATAAATAATAATATTATTATTGTTTTGTAGAACAAGAATTCGTCAATATCCAGCTCTAATAAATTGTACAACAATTGATTGGTTTAGAGAATGGCCAACGGTAGCCTTATTAGAGGTAGCTAATAAGTATCTAAATACTTGTAAATTAGATATGTCTATAATAACAAATACTAATAGTATTGATGATGGCGAAACCATTGAACAAAACCAAAAACAATCAAATAGAAATCGTGAAAGTTTAATAGAATCCACGGAAGATCGTTTACGAAACGGCGTTGCTTGTATATTTGCAAAAATTCATAATTCAGTAATGGATGTATCACAAATTATGTTTACAGAATTAAAACGTCAAAATTATGTTACCCCAACAAACTATCTGGAATTGGTATTAGGTTTTCAAAATATGTTAAATATAAAACGATCAGAAATTTCGGGTGCCGCTAATAAATTACGAAATGGTTTATTTAAAATTGATGATACTAAAGAGAAGGTTCAAGGTATGTCAGAAGAATTGAAAATCAGTCAAAGTAAGGTCATTGAATTTCAACAGGAATGTGATCAGTTTCTATTGAAAATTAAACAAGAAACAGACGAAGCGGATGTACAAAAAATTGCGGTATCCGAACAGAGTAAAAAAATTGGTGAAGAAGAAATTGAATGTAAAATATTGTCGGAAGCCGCACAAAAAGATTTGCAAAAGGCAATGCCCGATTTAGAAGCTGCAACATTAGCGTTGAATTCATTAAATCGAAATGATTTAACTGAAGTGAAATCATATGCAAACCCTCCGACAAAAGTTGAAAAAGTTATGGAATCGGTTATGATATTATTGGGTCGTGAACCAACTTGGGCCGAAGCTAAACGACAATTAAGTGATCAGTATTTTTTGGATCAACTGAAAAATTTCGATAAAAATCATATAAGCGATAAAACATTAAAACGGATTGCACAATATACACATAATCCTGAATTGGAACCGGATAAAGTTGGAATTGTATCGTATGCCTGTAAATCACTTTGTTTATGGGTACGAGCTATTGAACGATATGCTAAAATATACAAGTAAGTGATATAATATATTAAATATAATAATTACGAAAAACAATTCAATTATACATTTTTCGTTTTATAGAATTGTAGCACCAAAAATAGCTCTGTTTGAGGGGGCTGAAGCATCATTAAAGGATAAACAACAACAACTCGCAACGGCTATGCAAAAACTTGATGAATTGGCTTTGAAATTAGAACGTCTACAACAAGATTACAATGAAAAGACAAAAATGAAAGAAGAATTACATGAACGTGCAAAACATTTGGAATTGAAATTGGAAAGAGCCCATATGCTTGTTGATGGTTTAGCCGGTGAACAATTACGTTGGATAGAAACTGTGAAAAAATTAGATAATGAATTCAATTATTTAATTGGTGATTGTTTGGTGGCCACCGCATTTATATCCTACTTAGGGCCATTCATTACGGTGTACCGTGAACGTTTAACAAACGAATGGCAACGTGAAATAAACAATTTAAAATTACCATTATCTATGGAATTTAACATAATGAATTTTCTCAGTGATCCGACGACAATCCGTGAATGGAATATACAGGGTTTACCATCGGATGATTTTAGTACAGAAAATGGTATAATTGTAAAGACTGGTCAACGTTGGCCATTAGTTATTGATCCACAATGTCAAGCTCACAAATGGATAAAAAATATGGAACAAAAATCTGATTTACAAATCATCGATTTTGGTCAATTGGATTATTTAAAAATTATGGAAATGGCATTACAACATGGTAAACCTGTATTATTACAAAATATTATGGAAACTATTGATCCAGCACTGATGCCAATATTGAATAAAGCATTAATTAAGCAAGGCGGACAAACTCTAATAAAATTCAATGATAAATTAATTTCATATGATGATCGTTTTAGGTAAATGCGAACAGTGAATTTCAAATATATGAGAACCAAATTAGTTTTTATAAATTTTATTCTTAAAATATATAGATTTTTTATAACAACTAAATTAAGTAACCCACATTACCCACCAGAAATTTCAACAAAAACATCAATTGTTAATTTTGCCGTTAAAGAAAGTGGTCTTCAAGCACAACTATTAGGTAATCTTGTATACGTTATTGCTTTCCTTTCATACAATAACTATTAATGATATATATATATAGGCATAGTCGTCCGAAAAGAAAGACCACAATTGGAAGAACAAAAAGATCATTTGGTAGTGACTATTGCTAAAAGTAAACGTACATTAATTAATTTGGAAAATGAAATATTGCGAATGTTAAATGAAAGTCGTGGTTCATTATTGGATGACGATGAACTATTTGAAACATTACAAACATCAAAGCATACATCAGCGACCGTCATTGATTCATTGGCAACGGCAGAAATTACGGAAATTGAAATAGATACGGCACGTGAAGCATACCAACCGAGTGCAAAACGTGCTGCAATATTATTTTTTGTACTAATGGATATGTCTCGAATTGATCCGATGTATCAATTTTCATTGGACGCATACATTGGCTTATTTACGCAATCAATCGAAAAAAGTTCAAAACATATAAATGTTGAAGAACGAATACATCGTTTAAATGATTATCATACATATTCTGTTTATAGGTAGATTTATAAAATAATATTTTCCTCGTAATTTAATAATGAATATATCTCTTAATAATTATGCATATACCAAATATAGAAATACATGCCGTGGATTATTTGAACTTCATAAATTACTATTTTCCTTTCATATGTGCGCTCGTATATTGGCGGCCGATTACAAATTAAATCTAATTGAATTTAATTTTCTGTTGAAAGGCGGCGTAGTTTTGGATCGTCAGGAACAAGTGCAAAATCCATGTTCAAAATGGATAACCGATATCGCATGGGATAATATTACGGAATTGGATAAATTACCTGGTTTTCATGGTGTAGTTGAAACATTTGAAAAATATGCAAAAGATTGGCATAATTGGTATACACAAACTGAACCAGAATCAATGCCACTAATCGGTGAATGGGAATCAATTTGTAATGAATTTCAACGTATGCTTTTTATAAGATGTTTGCGTCCCGATAGAATTACAATATGTGTTACTAATTTTATCATAAATACATTGGGTGGCAAGGTTAAAATTATATTAATCTTAAGATATTATTATTAATTTAGAAAAATTAAAATTAATTTAAAATTACAGTTTGTAGAACCGCCGGTACTTGATTTAAAAAATGTATTTGAAGAATCAACAACAAAAACACCGTTAATATTTGTTCTATCACCCGGTGTCGATCCCACAAATTCCTTATTGCAATTAGCCGAAACATGTCAAATGTCCACGAAATTTTTAACATTAAGTTTGGGACAGGGTCAAGCGCCGATTGCCACCCAAATGATACGGGATGGTGCAAAAAAAGGCCATTGGATCTTTTTAGCAAATTGTCATCTGTCACTTAGTTGGATGCCGGAATTAGATAAACTTATCGATACATTACAATCGAAAAAGGTACATCGTAGATTTCGTTTATGGCTAAGTTCAAGTCCACATCCGGAATTTCCAATTTCTATATTACAAGCCGGTATTAAAATGACCACTGAACCACCAAAAGTAATCAATTTATTATTGTATATTTAGACGATTACATACCAATCGTTTCAAAATTGTATATTATATAGGGAATTAAAGCAAATTTAAAACGTTTATTCAATATAATAACCGAAGATCAATTTAAATTGTGTAAAGCACAAGAAAAATATAAAAAGTTATTATTTGGATTATGTTTTTTTCATGCCATCCTATTGGAACGGAAAAAATTTCAACAACTTGGTTGGAATATTATTTATAGTTTTAATGATTCTGATTTTGAGGTATCCGAAAATATATTGGCCATCTATTTGGATGAATATGATGAGACGCCATGGGATGCATTAAAATATTTAATTGCTGGCGTAAATTATGGTGGACACGTTACCGATGATTGGGATAGACGACTATTAAATGCATACATTAATCAATACTTTTCAGAATCTTCTTTGAATGTACCACATCATAAGTATGTATTTGTAAATTATAAAACATCAAAATAAAAAAATACATTTTACTTTCCAGATTATCAACATTATCAACGTATTTTATACCACGAGATGGTTCATTACATTCATATCATGATCATATTCAATTACTACCAACGGTCGATCATCCAGAAGCATTTGGACAACATTCAAATGCTGACATTGCATCGCAAATAATTGACACACGTAATTTATTTGAAACATTACTATCGGTTCAAGTACAAGATGCATCTACATCATCATCATCATCATCAGCAGATATGATTGATGATGAAATGAATAATGCTAAAGAAGTGGAAATCGATCGAAATCCTATGAATTTGGCCGAAAGTAAAGTTATACAATTGAGTAGTGATATATTATCGAAATTACCATCACCCATTGACTATGAAAATACATCGAAATTAATTGGTAATCAAAGATCACCATTAGACGTTATTTTATTACAAGAAATTGAACGATATAATATTTTATTGAAACGTATCCGTAACGGTTTGTTGGAATTACAACAAAGTATTAAAGGATTAATTGTAATGAGCACTGAACTTGAAGACATATTTTCAGCCATTTATGATGGACGTGTGCCATCGAATTGGTTAACAAGTAATATTATTCTTAATATGATCCCTTTAGTCTAAAAGAAAAAATTGTTGCTTTTTTTAATAATATTTATATTTATTTTGTTAGTTTATTCATCAATTAAACCATTGGGATCTTGGTCACGTGATCTTGTAGCCAGAATTGAACATTTTACACAATGGGCTATTACAACACATCCACCAATTATATTTTGGTTATCCGCATTTACATTTCCAACCGGGTTTTTAACAGCTGTATTACAAGTTTGTATATTTAAACGTATTATATTAATATTTAATGTTAAAATAATATTTTTCGTACATTCAAAACACACAGACAGCAGCACGTAAAGATCAAATTCCAATTGATGCATTATCATGGGAATTTATTGTTAGTATAAATGAGGATACACATTTGGTGAAACAACCAATGGATGGTGGTGTTTATGTACGTGGTCTATATTTAGAGGGTGCCGGATGGAATCGAAATAATCGTTGTTTAAAGGAACCTCAACCAATGGAATTGGTATGTCAAATGCCAACGATACACTTTAAACCGGTGGAGAATGTTAAAAAACGAACACGTGGTATTTACCAGTGTCCATGTTATTATTTTCCTGAACGTTCTGGTTCATTTGTAATTGCCGTTGATTTAAAGGTGGGCGCTGAATCATCTGATTTTTGGATTAAACGTGGTACAGCCCTATTATTAAGTTTATCCGATTAATTACAATGTATCGGCATATAAAAGATTATATATGTTTCTATTTATGAATTATATTTAATGATAATAATGATAATAATAATAAAGAACTTGACAATTTAAATTTGATATAATTTCATTCTTATATCATCTTACAAATTATATATTCTTTTACTTATATTACGTACGTATGTATATTGCGAATAGCCAGGCCAGATATTTATATTACAAATTTTACTATAGATAGATATATAAATATTATACCGCATTATCGTACATAATTGTATATTTATGATATAAATAATCAAGAGACATATAAGTGGATGGAAAGATATATAAGACATAATAAAATCACTTAAATTTTAAAATTGTTTTTTTTTGTTTTCTGTATGCATAGACTTGATAAA
This sequence comes from Dilophus febrilis, assembly GCA_958336335.1. Taxonomy (NCBI): domain Eukaryota; kingdom Metazoa; phylum Arthropoda; class Insecta; order Diptera; family Bibionidae; genus Dilophus; species Dilophus febrilis. The sequence goes on from OY284470.1 coordinate 28,957,674, forward strand.
ATTCTATGGTACTTTTTTTTCAAAAAATATTCTATTAAAAAAAAATAATATTCTCTCGCAGACTTTACGATGATGCATATATGTAAAGAAGATATTCATCATTTTTTTTTTGAAAAAAAAATAAATGAATATGCATGCATATTAAAAAAAAATTTTTTTTTAATAAATTGTGTTGTCGTTGTTGATTATTTTGTTTAATAATAAATAGAATACATTATTATTATAGCAAATTTATTTATATACGGTTTTGTACGTACACGAGCTGTATACATATTGTATATAAAAATGTATCATATTGTGCTGTGTTAATTAAATCGATGTGTAGGCGTCTCAAGGGTTATACTACAGAATAATATATATATATATATATATATATATATATAATATATACTATAGAGATGGATGGATGAGGTATGAGGACGAAAAAAAAACATCCATTTAGAAATGCATTCGTTTTAGTACAGTATAGATATAAAATACATACGTTTTGATGAAAATATAAAAATTTATATAGAAAGAAATGGGGTAAAAATAAAATATTCTTCAATATTTCTTATATATTTAGATTTTAAGAATATACAAACTTTTTGAATCAATATACGTAATGAGTTATATCCAAAAAAATACACAATAGTGCGGCCAGACCCAAATAATATTTATTTGATGGAGTGGAACATTATTTATTATTCTTAATTTTTTTAGTAGTTGCTATATATTATATGTTTTTAAAATAAATTATTAATAAAGATATTATTATTTGATGATATTAATCACAATAATTTATACTATATATATACGCATTAGACACTACAGCAGTGTATGATACAAAAACATTTCAAGTATCGATCCTCTATGGGTTTTATGAAAACATATCCATATACATAATATAATACAATGTTATTAAAGTTCTTTACTGTATGCAGTATATACAAATATATATATATATGCATTTTTAATGTTGTGCAGTCAAACTCATAAATTAGGGGAATCAGACGATGTATAATACATAATATATTTTTTTTTTCATTTATAAATATAAATATAAATACAAAAATACACATTTTAGCAAAATTGAGACCTTGCATTAATAATGTCGATTTTTTGGCTTGAAAATGGTACGTTAACCAATATATTGCGTATCGTTAGCTATGACTTCCTCACATCTTTTAGGAAGTTTGTTGATTCCTCGTTCGAAGAAGTCCTCATCTTTTGTCCCCATCCAATCAGCGACCCATTTTCGCACTTCTTCAGCATTTCGAAAGCGTACATCTGTCAGGCTGACCTGCATTGATCTTAACAAATGGTAATCAAAAGGAGCAAGGTCTGGAGAGTACGGGGGGTGATCAAGATGATCCCAACCGACCTTCTTTATTTTTTCCTTAACGATGTTTGCACGATGTAACCGTTTCATTCGGTTTTAACAGCTCATAATACACGACACCCTTCTAATCCCACCAAATGCATAGCATAAGCTTCTGGCAATGAATATCGCGTTTTGATTGTGAAGTTGATGGTTGGCCGGGATCAACATATGATGCTTTACGTTTAGGGTTGTCGTAATACACCCACTTTTCATCGCCAGCGACAATTCGACTCAAAATACTATGTTTTTTGTACTCGGTAAGATGTTTATGGCATGCATCGATTCGTGCTTTGAGTTAATTTTCATTCAGTTGATGTGGGACCCATTTTCCTAGCTTTCTGATCTCTCCCATTGAATGCAAACGTCTAGAAATGGTAGAGGCATCTACATTCAACTCTAATGCAAGCTCTTGTTGCGTTCGACACGAATTTTCATCAAACAATGCCTGCAATTCTTCGTCTTCAAATTTTTTCGGCTGATTTTGCCGTTATTTGTCTTCCACTTCAAAATCACCACTTCTGAAGCATGCAAATCACCGTTTACAAGTTTTTTTCAGTTGGAGCACGTAAGGCGTAAACTTCTACCAACAATCGATAACTATCAGCAGCGGTTTTCTTCAAATTAAAGAAAGTTATTAAACTTCCCCGCAAAACAACTTTTTCAGGCATGTGTTTCGACATATTCGAAGCAAAAAAAAAGCTTTGTTGTTTACACTTCAACGAAATGACATATATTGAAATTTTTAGAGTAATGACAGACAAAAAAAAAGAATATGGGCGCGGTGTGCTCCGATGCACACATCGCTAGTTACGCCATCTGTTATCTAAATCGACATTATTAATGCAAGATATTCAAAATTAAAAGACTCTTTATGATTGTTATTGTAAAAATATTCAATATTGTTGAAAGTTTAATGGCCAAGCCTCATACCATTTACATTTTTTCTTTTAATATCATATGAAAATGTCCACCACCAAAAATCTAATATTACATTCGTTTATTTCTTGAAATTGATTGATTTTTCAACATTTTATAAAAGATAATATAAAAAATATTTACATGGTTTTTATAAAAGATATTTTCATATGGTATATAATTAAAAGACTTTTCAACCCATTCATTTGTTATTTTAATAAATAAATATATATATAAAGAAGTAAAATTAAAATAAACACATATAAGAAAAAAATATATCAATCCATATATAGATTTATTATAGAAGTTTTGGCAACAGACGCATATAAAGAAAGATAACAATAATATAAGGGATTGGCCTTTTATTATTTATGACAACTTAATAACCATATCTATATATATTTAATAACTATATAACAATAAGAAAATAAAAACTATGTATAAGCATAAATTGTATATTTCGTGTTTAAATATTATTAATTAAGAGAGTATATCTAGAATTGGCGGATCACTCATCAAATGTAATAAATGAAATAAATAATTTAACGAATGTAAATAATATTAAAAAATAATATAATAAATGTGATAATCTCTTAAAATGTTTTTATATGAATATTTCAGGATCGTGTGAATTTTTTTTTTTTTAATATTATAAAAAATTTTTTCATAACATTTTTTTTTTATATATTTATAATAGGAATATATAAATGTAAATATAAAACACAAAAAGGACTAGGCACGAACACGTAATTAAATATATATTTTATATTCTTCATCATACAAATACCATAATTATAAAAACGAATATATCAAATTAATTAATATAATTTGGTTTATTTACATTTTATTATAAATGTGTCCTTCGCAAAAAGAAAGAGGATTCATTTTTTATGGTTTGTTGTGCGGTTGGTTCTGCTAATTATGTTAAATTACAACCATTTATATATAGCAAAATCCTTTTTGTCAATTATGTTTTATATTCGCATTCTTATACCAAATGAACATTCATAATTTTATTTGTTTATTCAAAAAAAACCCTTGAAAATATTCAAAATCCCCATTTAAAGAAACCTCTTAAACATCCTCAAAAAAACCCTCAAAAGCAAAACAAAAAAACATTTTCCATGTAAATGACATAAAATTCCGACCGTTTAGTAGTAGACCAATAAATTTAAAATTTATCAATAAAACAATATTAACGATTAATAAAAATCAAATAAAATCATTTAAATTATATACAATTCAGATGTATAATAAAATCAAAATGCCTGAATTATTGAATTATATATAATAAAATATAAATAATAACCTCTTCGTTTCGAACATAATCATTAATAAAAAAAAAAAATTAATATATACCTTTTACCTACCACTAATTATATTATATATAGGTATATATAACCTAAACAAAAAATCTAAATGCATTTTTAATATGTAACATTTCATAAAATTTACATATTTATTTTTTTTGGAATAATTTAATGACATCTCTATATATTTACATATATTTTTAAAACCCATATCAAAATTGTTGGTTTATGAAGGTTTAATATTTTTTTTATAATTTCTAAATATTATTATATATGCATAATAATAAAAATAATTATATATACACGTGCCATCACATATAAAATCATTCATAATCCCCATCCAAAATGAATCACATCTGCTCAGCATATGAAAGGTTTCCAAAAAAAAATATCCGTGTGTTGTATATTAGATCGAAGAAGAAATAAATATATATATATAGAACGATAGAACTTATAAATAACAAACCAAAAAGAACCAGAATAAAAATTATGTATACATGCGGCACACGGTGATGATAAGTATCTTTGCAGTTTGCACTATATATATATAAAATAATATAACACTTTTTATACTGTAACATATTTATTCTGGTTATTTTTTTTTGTAAATTATATCAGACTATAAATAATATAAATATATGTATATATGGAAAAGGTAATAAAAACATATCTGTAAAATATATACATTATGAGTAAAAATAAATATATAATATGTATAATTGTATATCGTTGTTGGTGAAAAGAAAATTCTGTTACAATAACGATCAAATGAATTGAACTGTCTGTGATATATATGATATGATATTGCTATTTATATAATGATATGGGTTTGGATTTGGCACGCGCTTTTAAAAGTCAATTCGAGAATTCATACACGTTCAGGATAGTGATATTCAGTTGACAAGTCATTCGTATTTTTTTTATACTTTCGAATTCATAATCAATAGAGTAATTTTTTGCATTATCAAAAGTAAAAGTTAGTAAAATAAATGATTTTATTTTTTAATTATATGAATGCATTTTTGTGTTAAAATAACCTTTAATAAATTTTATTTAATATAGAACCTCAAAATATGATTTTCTAATGAAATCTTATAATTATACAACATTAGATCCTATGTAGGCTAAATCCCTAACATCACATTTCTTTTTTGCCTTTCAACCTATTGATCCTATTTAGTTGTTTTCCTTTACAATTTACCATCCTTTAAATCTATCAATGGATATCTAAATGCATTTTTAATAAAAATATTGATAAATATATCGATAATTTTGTTAACAATAGACATTATATAGATACAATTGGAAATGGTTTAAAATACTTGATCTATACAGCTGTTTCTTCTATTTATTATGGTCTAATACAAATAAATTCTTTATAATTTTTTATCGTTATGAGAATGATTTTTTATCACTTAAGTGATATTTTATTTATACAGGGTGAGTTTTATAATAAATGCAGTGCCTTTATCTCGGAAACGGTAATAGATAAGAATAAAACTCTCTCTATAAAAGTTGTAGGCAATGGAAGGGGACGTCTAAGGGTGACTTTGGTTGACCTTGCAATCCGTTAGTTCTTTAGTTACAGACCAAATTTTGTTTTTTTTTTTTTAAATAGGAACATCCCTTTTTGAGGATGTGATTTGATTAAAGAGTTAAAAATAAACAACTTTTGTCTCGAGAGAGTTTTTTGTTATCTCTTACGGTTTCCGAGATAAACGCACCGCATTTATTATAAAACTCACCCTGTATGTATGCGATGGTGGCGCATATACACATAAAAAGCAGACTAATAATAATAATAATAAATATTATGGGTTTTCTTGTATATATACAAAATAAACAAATTAATCAAATATTTGAAGTTTGATTTGATTTTTTATTATTATTGAAATACTTATCATATTTATTTGTAAATAAAATAATGATCATTTTCTGTTAAAACTAAGTCTATGCATGATAACAAATAGAAATATGATGTCTAGCAAATGATAACAAATATAATGTCTATATAGTTCAGTAACTATAAAAGTTTAATAACTTTCTTTAATTTGAAGAAAACCGCTGCTGATAGTCATCGATTGTTGGTTGACGCTTACGGTGAACATGCTCCAACTCAAAAAACTTGTGAACGGTGGTTTGCGCGCTTCAGAAGTGGTGATTTTGAAGTGGAAGACAAAGAACGGCCGGTCAGATCAGCCAAAAAAATTTGAAGACGAAGAATTGCAGGAATTGTTGGATGAAAATTCGTGTCGAACGCAACAAGAGCTTGCATTAGAGTTGAATGTAGATGCCTCTACCATTTCTAGACGTTTGCATTCAATGGGAAAGATCAGAAGCAGAAGCTAGGAAAATGAGTCCCACATCAACTGAATGAAAATCAACTCAAAGCACGAAACGATGCATGCCATAAACATCTAGCCGAGCACAAAAAACATACTTTTTTGCGTCGAATTGTCACTGGCGATGAAAAGTGGGTGTATTACGACAACCCTAAACGTAAAGCATCATATGTTGCTCCCGGCCAACCATCACAATCAAACCATCACAATCAAAACGCGATATTCATTGCCAGAAGCTTATGATGTACATTTGGTGGGATCAGATGGGGGTGTCGTGTATTATGAGCTGTTAAAACCGAATGAAACGGTTACATCTGATCGCTACCGACGACAACTGGGAGAATTGGAAATGAAATTGAACGAAAAACGACCATTGATAGCTCGAAAACACCACAAAGTTTTAATGCACGATGATAATGCCAGAACACATCGTGCAAACATCTTTAAAGAAAAAATAAAGAAGGTCGGTTGAGATCATCTTGATCACCCCCTGTACTCTCCAGACCTTGCTCTTTCTTGTCAGCCCTGACAGATGTACGCTTTCGAAATGCTGAAGAAGTGCGAAAATGGGTCGATGAATGGATTGGGACAAAAGATGAGGAGTTCTTCAAACGAGGAATTAACAAACTTCCTAAAAGATGTGAGGAAGTAATTGCTAACGATTGGCAATATTTTGGTTAATGTACTCAATCATTTTGTTATACAAATAAATGCCATTTTCAAGCCAAAAAAATCGACATTATTAATGCAAGGTCCCAATAAATGATTTTACACAAAATATTCAAGAGGTCAAACAGTAGTAATATAAAATTAATCAGGACGCAGCATAATGTTTAAAATCATGACTGATCACATCCATCAGATATCCAAATCCTTAAAGAATATTTTTTTAAATTTTTAATCATAAAAATCTCAAAATTGGTTTAAGTTCAAACTTCATTCAATATACATAATATCCATTATAATTTTCGCAATATTTTATTATATACAGAATTAAATTAATATATAGTTATACAGCAATGCATATACTAAAAGAAACGACTGTTTATTTTTTATGTTAATTATAAATATTATTTTTTATTTGGTTATTTTGTCATGTATATGATTTAAAAAAAAAAAAACTGATTAAACATACAAACATTTTTTAATATATTATATGGTTTTATCGTTTATTTTAAGCGGTATGTGCGGTATCCTATAAATAAATGTATATGGATATATATTTTTATGAACATATTTAAAAAAAAAACAAACAAGAGGGCTTTAAAATATGTACTCTATATAGCTGTATAATATATAATAAAATATTCCCTAAAATTCACACATGTCACAAAATTTAAATTTTATCCATTCTTGGTATATGTATATCGAATCATAAATAAACATAAATATAAATATGTTTGGGTTTTGGCCTATGTTATTATGTCGTTTATGTGTTCGGTGTTTTTTTTTGTGCAAAATTTAAATGGTTCGCTTTTATATAACGTTAATTATTATTATTTTTTTTATGATGTTCAATTCCGTTTGGCATAAGGTCTTCAAAAATATATATAAAGAGTATAAAAAGAAATAAAAAATATATGATATAATGAACATATGTGTAAAAAAAAAATGAATGAATCACATTTATATTTATAAAAATTATTATATGATGGTGAGTTTCAAATGCGTTAAAAAAAATATTTTTAATTTTCCATTTAATTATTATATATGTTGTGCATATAATACTATATATAATAAAACTATAAATAAAATAAATCATCTGCATATCTGCACCATATATACAATACACAATTAACTGCAATCGCATATAACTTATTATTATTATTATTCTACGAATTTTTTTTTTGATTAAATATAATTTTTAACAATTGAAACAATTTTACAATCCATATATAAATATTGGGAAGAAAGTATATACAACATATAAATTTTTAGTCGGTGCGGTCATAAATATATCAGTAAATTTTAATTTCTCTACCCCATCGCATCATCAGAAAACAAAAATTAAAAAAAAATCTTTTGTTCGTTATACTACGTCAGAATCGGTTTAGCGCACGTAAAACCTCGGAATTCTATTGCGGTGAGCCCGTAACGAAATCACTTAATCAGGCGATGAACTTTAGATGCATTGAACATACTTAAGTGATTTTGGGTGGTAAATCTATTATAATATGTGGATTAATTTATGTAATTTTGAAAATATAAGCAAAAATATGAGAGAAAAAAAACGTACACTAAAACGAAGTAAAAAAAAATCAGTCATATGCTTTCAAACAATTGTCCTAGTTGAACTTTAGGTGGATGCGTTTTTAAATAAGATAAAACGTTTAATTTAAATGACTGATAATCAAAAGTAGGGGGAAATACTAGTTCAGGGAGACTATTCCATAATCTTGATGTTCTTGGAAAAAATGAATTTCCAAAATTTTTTTATTCGAAAAAAACTAATAGATATACAGAATATGAATGAGTTTTTTATGAATTTCTCGAATTATAAGAGAAGTTAATAGGTTGAGGAATTAGCTTTAAAATTTCATTAGAGCATTCATATGGCAATAATACCAATAAAATGTGCACAATAAAGCTACTAATCGTCTATGATCCAAAATGATTCAATGGAATTTGGTATTGTTTCATTTCTGATCAGCGAAATTTCGTGTTTTTATTGATACTGTCACTAAACTGCAGTGTAGCAATTGGTGCACCAGCCCATATGTAGGAATTATACTCTAGAAGTGGTCTTATAAAAAAGGACCTATAAACTAGTACTAAATTTTCAGAATTGAGATATTCTTTCGATCTTCTTAAAAATCCAATGCGACTAGCCGCCTTTTTAGCTGAAATTATTATATTTTTATATTAATTTGTTAAAACCAGAACATCGTTTTTTTAATTTTAATTGCAGATACTTATATAGAGAATGATCATCATTTATCATTCATTAATATAATTTCCTTCTATATGCCGAATGATTCTAACTGCATTAAACATTCTTATTTTATATGAAATAAACTGATATTATGGTTTTTGATTTTTCTATATTATTATTAATCACTACATTTATTATTTTTAATGTCCATAAAAACAATAATGATTTTTCTACAAAAATTTAATGTATTTTTTTTTTCTGAATGCAATATTATTTAAAAATATAAATAGTTTTTTATAAGAATTTAACTTTTCTTCACATATATTTCAACATATATAAGATGTATATTTATTATTATTATTAAAACATATTTATGTATATATAAAAAAAATTAAGATATATAGTCATTATTGTACTGTCATCGTAGATCACACAATTTGAAAACATTTAAAAATAATTTTTAATGGATTTTATTATATAAATTTCTATAAGGAATTATTATGCGGTTTATAACAAATCATGTATTAGTATTTTAATACCAATTTAAATATGTTATAAATAACAATATGAATATTAAAATCGCAGTTTTATTTTTAATTTATGATTTACAATAAACGATCATATACAAATTATAGTCTGCAATTAATTTGTATATGTATTGTGTTGTATATAGAATATATTATATTTATGTATAGTAAGTCAATTATTATTATATTTATAGTTATTATAACATTAAATTAATTTATTTATTATAGTATACACCAGCAAATTAATTTATTTATTATAGCACCAAAAACATGAATTCATCAATTGATTTGATGGCGAAAAAATTTGTAAAATGTTGTTATTAGTTAATTGATTTTTGCAAAAAATATTCGATTTTTCTGGTTTTTTATAGTAGACAACATAAATACAATAAATAGTTGTTGAAAGATTAAGGATAAAGGTTTCATATACAATTATTATAAAAATGAAATTTTCATTATAGTATTTTGATTGTATACTAATCAATATTTTTATAAATCCTTGATAAAATAATTGAAAAAATGATCGTAATTATATTGGGAGTATGCATTAATTCGTGCGGTTTTCTAAGAGTGGGCGTTATTAGTATTATTTCGCGTCCTGTACATCCATGACTATATTCATTTGAAAGCTACTGTTATTGCGCGTCTTTTTCAGTAAGATGTCATTTGATTGAAGCGTAAGCAACATTTTTTCTATTCATTGGAACATGTCGAACTTTGTGCCAGAAAAAGTGTTTTTGCGGGCAGTTCTTCTTCATTACTTTAACATGAAGAAAAGTTCTACCGAAAGTCATCATATTTTAGTAGAGGTTTATGGTGGCCATGCTCTAGTTGAAAGAATGTGCCAGAAGTGGTTTCCACGGTTTAAAAGTGGCGATTTCAACTTAAAAGACGATGCAACTTAGATGACTACCCGGACAACAAAAAAAGTTTGAAGATGAAGAATTGGAAGCACTGCTTGATGAAGATGCGTGCCAAACGCAATAAGATCTTGCAAAATCATAGGGAGTTGATCAAGCAACCATTTCCAGACGTTTAAAAGCATCGGGATTCATCCAAAAACGTGTAAATTAGGTGACGTATGAATTAAAGCCAAGAGATATCGAACGCCCATTCTGCATGTCGGAAATGTTGCTTCAACGCCACAAAAACAAGTCATTTTTGCATCGGATTGTCACTGGTGATGAAAAATGGATTCATTACGATAATCCCAAGCGCAAGAAATCGTATGTGAAGCCTGCGGCCAACCATCAACCAAGGTAATGTTCTGTATTTGGTGGGATCAGAAGGGTGTGTTGTATTATGAGCTGTTGAAATCGGGTCAGACGATCAAAGGGGACCTCTACCGAACACCATTAATTCGTTTGAAGAGAGCTATTGCGGAAAAACGACCAGAATATGCAACCAGACACGAATCCATAATTTTCCATCATGACAACGCTCGGCTACATGTTTCAAGACCGGTTCAAAACTATTTGAAAAAAACAGTGAGCGGGAAGTTCTACCTCACCCGCCTTATAGCCCAGACATAGCCCCTTCTGATTACTACTTGTTCAGATCAATGCAGAATGCCTCACCGGAATAAAAGTTCTTTTGCGATGGAATCCACAAACTGCCAGAAAGGTGGGCAAATGTTGTAGCTTCCAATGGACCATACTTTGATCATTGATTTTATAACCATTTTTTCAAAATCTTAATTTTCGAAAAAAAACCGCAGGAATTAATGCATACTCAAAATATAATAAAAAATTTGTCACACATAGGATATTATAATAATATTATAAAAATTATCGCAGTTTTTCCCATTCACACGATTTATATAGAATATTATTTAATAAACCAAAAATATACAAAACAAAAAATACAATCAATGCATAAAGAATTGCACAAAATAATGCAGATAAACATTTCCATATATATGTGTTTTATTTCTAAATTATAATTTAACAAAAATACTTGTAAACCACATAAAATATTTCAAATGAAACAATTTTTATTTTTCATATTTGCTATGCACAGCACAATGAATTTATAAAATAAAAATAAAAATTATACAATTGTAATTAAAAAAAAAATAAAAATAAAATAATGTTTTAAAATGCCTATAACCATTTTTAGTTTTTCAAAATAGCATTTACCTTTATGTTATGTTCATTATATATATATGTATTCTTATAACATTTTTAAGAATGTAAAATAACATTATTATATTTATATATAACCTTTTGGTTGATATATTATTATATGTATGTATATATTGACAAATGACAACACACAAAACATCAAAATATTATCCTCAAAGGAATAGTTTTTTTTTTGTGCTGTTTGTTTTTTTTTATATATATTTTTTTATTTATATCAACAAATCTAAAATTATATATACAAAGAAAAAAAAATTAAATAACATTTTTCATTAAAATAACAAATATCCAAATATACAGAGCAATATACTTATAAAAGTTAAAATGTTTATTTGAAAATATTTTCATATATATAAATTATTCAATGTTATTTCAAATGACAAAAAAAAATAATTTGTCAATTTAAAAATGATTCAAAAAAAAAATGTAATAGCTATATAAAACCAATAAAACAATCAATGGACGGGGGGTTCAATATTAAACGTTGTAAGGGCTTGAAAAATGCTTAACTCTGTATATAGAACATTTCGAATATTGACAATTTTAAAGATGACAGGGGTTTTTTTTGCTGAGAAATAGAAATAGTCTATTATAAATAGAATTAGCAATGATTCGACTTTATACAATAAGGAAATGGTAATAATATAAAGAAATATAAAGTTAACGCGGTTTACCAAAATGTTTACAACCGAGCCTGACATTAAAAACATAATATTAAAGTACAGAAAATAACACAATTTTAAAATGTTACATAGGAAATTTTCCTTTTTATTTTCTTTTTTTTTTTATTATTGTTTGATATTAATTATTTAAAACGCTCTCGTGTGTGCCTTTTAATACCGTTTGATACATTTTCAACGTATTCATATATATAGTATATGGGAAGCAACAACACACAGAGGGAATAGATATGTGTATTATAGAGGGAATAAAATAGATGAAAATTATTTAGAGAAAATTGTTTGTTGAATAATGAATCCAAAAAAACAAAAAAAAAACAAAAAACTTAATCATTTATTTTTTTTTATTATTCATATATGTGCGTATTTTGTATGCAGTCATATATATACAATTGGAATCACACAGATAGAATAATATATATATCTAAATAAACTTATATAGATAGACAGAGGTAAACATTATAATACCTTGCATATATAAATAAATCTTTTTGTTTATATACATTCGTATATTATCCCATATGCATATATGCAGTGTATGTGTAACTCTATATATGAACGATTATAATGAAAATAAACCATTTCTATAAATAGTGATTTGTACATGAATATATATGAAAATGGATTAAGGAAGGATAGATTAAAAAAAACAAATAATTGTATATTTGAGTATAGTAAAAAAGACTGCAAAACAATAAATATATAGATATAGATATAACACTTCGTTCAATAATGTGTGTGACTGACACATAGATGGCGTCCCTAGAACTAAATCAATATTTTTTTTCGCATTTGGCAACCTTTTTAGGCTTACTGTCAACATCATATGTTAATCAGATCATTTGTTTACAAGTTACAGTGCTATAAGTGACGCTATTTTTGTGTTTTAAAAAAAAATGAATTCAAAGCAATTCCGTGTGCTGATTTATCATTGTTTTTTAATGAAAAAAAATACTGTTCAATGCCAGGAATGGCTTGAAAAACATTACTCGGACTCTGCTCCATCAAAAAGAAGCATTTGTTATTGGTATGCCGAATTCAAACGTGGTCGTACAGACACCGATGACATTCCATCTACTGGAAGGCCAAATGACGCTGTTATTCCGGAAAACGTTGAAAAAACACTGAAAATCATTATGTCCAACCGTAAAGTGAAAGTGAGGGAGATTGCTGACATTCTGGAGATATCAGCAGGCAGTGTACAAACCATAATACACGAACATTTGGGTATGAAAAAGGTGTGTTCCAAATGGGTGCCGCGTTTGCTCACACCGGAGCAAAAACAACAACGAACCGATGATTCAAAGAGCTGTTTGGACATGTTTACGCGCAATAAGTCGGAGTTTTTGCGACGGTACATCACAATGGATGAAACATGGATCCACCATTTCACTCCAGAGTCAAATCGGCAGTCTGCTGAGTGGCATGCAGCCGGCGAAAGCCGCCCAAAGCGACCAAAGACGCAGCAGTTGGCTGGCAAGGTTATGGCGTCTGTATTTTGGGATGCGCATGGAATAATATTCATCGACTATCTCCAGAAGGGGCAGACCATCAACAGCGACTATTATATAGCGTTATTGGAGCGTTTGAAAGTCGAAATCGCAAAGAAACGGCCTCATATGGCGAAGAAAAAAGTGTTGTTCCACCAAGACAATGCACCGTGTCACAAATCAATGAAAACGATGGCAAAATTGAACGAATTGGGCTTTGAATTGCTTCCCCATCCACCGTATTCTCCAGATTTAGCCCCCAGCGACTACTGGCTCTTCGCAGACCTCAAAAGGATGCTCCGTGGTAAGAGATTTGGCTCAAATGATGAAGTAATCGCCGAAACTAACGCCTATTTTGAAGGCAAAGAAAAATCGTTTTACAAAGGCGGTATCGAAAGATTGGAAAAGCGTTGGAATGATTGTATCTCCCTAAAAGGGGACTATCTTGATGAATAAAAACGAATTTTGGCAAAAAAATGTGTTTTAATTAATTAGTCACACACATTATTGAACGAAGTGTTATATGAGAAAATATATTTTATATTTTATATGTTTTTGAATAAGTATATATATTTTACTACTTAAATATCCCTCTGTGTAATATCACATTCAATGTATATTCAATTATTTTAACATACATACCAATTAATATATATATATATATAGGATGTTTGAAAAGTTTCAAATATTGTCGAAAACAAAAATATATTTACATTTAGAATTCTATATCGATTTTATAATATGTATAATACTAGCGCGGGCGGGTTTATTCAATCGTTTAAAATTTAACAATTTTACTACCACGATTTTTAATGCAATTTTCCAAAACTACGAAAATTTTTTTCTTTTTTTTTTTTCCTATACCTATACTTTGAAAATGAAAAATTTAATCATATATAATACAAGAAACCATACATATGAAAATTGTTATCGCGTTCTTAAAACTTGTATGATATGCGATGAGATAGAAAATGTGTGTGATATAGAATTATGTAATTCATATAGTTGTATATATATGAACAAACAACACATTACAAAAATGCAGTCTCAAAAGTCAAATATATATCTGTCTGTATATACATATTTGTAAGTTACCGGTTCGCTACTATAACTATATTTAATATATAATTTAAATATAATATTAAATTACATAGAAAAATGTATACATTGTATATTTGTTTACTTTTATTTTATTGTAAAATATTTATAATACATTTTTAACATATCGTATTCGTATATAGATACATACATATATAATATGAAAATATATATAGACGTAAAATCATCTATTATTTCATATACGAATGAAAATCAATACAGATATGGATATAGATGGATATATGGAGAAGTGTACTTTTTTCTATAAGCTTATAGTTATTTTTTTTATTTACATATAGATTATAAAATCTGTGATTTTTTTTACATAGCAAAAAAGAAATTATTCAGTGTGAATTTTACGCATTATATATTATAATTGTTTTAACAACGTTTAGTAATTTATAAATCATACATAATTATATAGCTATTATTAATTATTTACTTTAAATATAGAATTGAATTTAATAAAATTGTTAATATATAGATAGATATACAAAAAAGAAATAAAGTCGAATTTTACACCAAAAAAGAAATGCTGATTTGAAGAAATTTTCGGTCTGCTAATCAATTGCTATATATATTAAATGTTTATATATTATGAATAAAATCGATTTTTATTAAGTTTTTTTTAAAGGTAATTCTCATTATTCCTGAGGCATCAGAATATGCCAATTTCTGAACGTTCAAGTATACTTAAATCGGTAAAGAATTTTTATTATCGATTGATTTGTCATAATTTGGAAATAATGAACTTTAAAGTAAAGTGAAAAATAACCAGGAAGACATTTTTTGGGATTGAAAACCAGGTTATTTGGGAAAATTTTGAAAATGTTTATGAATAAAATTACCAAACCTGCAGTACTTGAATGAATGGATTGTAAATAGCCAGAAAATGTAAATAGTCCGATGAAATTATCTTAAAAAATTAAGGAACTTCCAAAATTGGAAAAAGGTCATATTCAAGGATCCACCAAATAGCTCTTGAACCGCAACTACTGATATGAAACTATGCAAAAACTTGAACATACTCTTCATAGCTATAACATATACTATATTACATTGAGTCATTGGCATTACTTGAAGCTTCACAAATCCCACGTTCGCCCATCAAGATTTACGAAAAGTTAATTATATAAATTTTGCATTTTATTTATTTTTTCAAGTAAAAATTGCGACTTTTATTGGATTTTTTTTTGCCCATGGATGAACATCTATACTTCAATACAATATTCAGATACTCCAATTGGCGTAAAACTTTAATATCAATCGATATATTATCATTTTGGAAATGATAAACTTTAAGGTGATTATTTATGAAAAACTTGCCCGAAGTAATTTTTTGGGGATTTTTACAAAAACAGTTAGTGATAGAATTACCAAATCTGCAATCTGCATAGGTAATTTTAACGGTTCCACCAAATCGACCAGCTACTGATTTTTAAAACAAATGCAAAAGCTTGAAACATCCATCTGCTATAATATACTATATTTTTTAATTCGCTGACATTACCAGAAACTGCAGAAATCCTATTTTACCTCAACGAGATTTGGGAAAATTTTTAAACTTTTTCATGTTAAAAATTGATTTTTGTTGGATTTTTTTAAGGTAAGTATGATAAGTACCTATCATTTCATGTTCCTTAGGATCCAGACCGCATGCCCAATGACGTTCAGATACTCAAATCGGTATTTGAATTTCATTATCAATCGATTAATCGTAGGTTAGAAATTTGATAAAAAAATATTTTAAGGTAATTATCTATGAAAAATAACCTGAGTGACGCATATATTAAATGAAGTTTGAAACGGAGGTTATATTTGGAAATATCTTGAAAACGTTTAGTGATAGAATTACCAAATCTGCAGAACTAGAAAGTTATCAAAAAATAGAAAGAAAACGTAACTATAGTTCGGTTTGATTATCTTTCGGAAAAAAAGAAATTTTTAGAACTTCCAGAATTGGAAAAATGTGATTTTAAAGGTTCTATCAAATTGCTGCTGGATCAGCTAATAATCTGAAACTAACTAAAAAATTGGACATGTCGTTCAGCTATAACACACTAAAATTTAAGTAATATAACTCGTTAGAATTACAATATGTAAAACTTCAGAAATCCCCGTTTCCTGCATTCAGATTTTTGGAAAAAACTAAAATTTCATTTTTCTTGCAAAGAATCGGTAAAAAATCAATCAAATAAGGTTCATAGGAACAAATTTATAGTAAAAAATTTATTACTTTTGTATTTATTTTTGCTTGCGATTTAAAAAATAGATAATATTTATTGGAATTGCGGATTTTTTTCCACCAATATATAAAATGATTATGATGAATTTATCGATTTATTATAATACAGAGATAATTTTGATTATATGTATATAAATATATGGATATTTTATAGATTACCATTCATGCATATGCATGCATATTCGTCGCCGATGGTATCAAATATATAATATTTGAACTATAGATATATATTATAGATTATATGCATATGATAGAGGCGATATTTGGATGATATATAGAGATAAGAAGTGGAAATTTGTTTAGGTTATACCAAACTTTTATCTATAATTTGATATATTTTTTTTTTATAACGATAAAAATAATATAACAATAAAATTGATTCAAGTGCGCGGTTATATTTTTATCGTTTATGTATTTGAAAATGTTTGCTAGTGATACCGAGTAACAAAGAATACCTTTACAATATTTCATTTATATCCTTATTAAACTAACGCATCAATAATTCAGATTAATCGATTTTATACGTGATATTACATATTTATATGAAAAAAAAAAAGAAGAAATGTTTTCATATGTGACGATTTCGCTATTCTTTAAAGGAATATTTATATGTGTGTTTGGATAATAATAGAAAAAATATATATACAATATTTCACTTACCAAATTCTATACTTTCATTTATTTGAAATATTTGATTTCGCAGATGCGTCTATATTTAGATATATTTATTATTATGTGATCAAATACAATAAAAAACCACGAAAATTTCTTATGATTTGTTATGCCAATCCACGATATAATATTATACAAAATGTTGACAATTTTCAATCATCCAAACACCAACATTTATTAATATTATAATATTTTTCTATTATAATAAATGTGTATATTTTAAAAAAATATATTTATTTCAATTCACTATATTGCATTGAATTGCAATTGTTGATGTTGATGCGAGGTGCGTGATTATTTATGAAATTCACAAATTCTATTATTACACATTTCTTTTTATCGTTTTAATACTCTTTTATTATAAATAACACAAAATACATTTTTTTATTAAATTATTTTATTTTATAAACATTATATATTTTATATAATATAATATAACTGTTTTTTTTTTTAATTTTTGTTCACATTTCTATTAAATTATTATTGTGAATATTTAAAAAAACCTGAAAATGATTTAATAGAGTTAAAAATATTAATTTCAAATGAATATTTTGTGGTATAATAATTATATAATTGTGGATTTTCAGTCAGCATCGATCTCTATATGAGATCTCTATCGCCTAAACGATTGAAATATAATTATATTGCTTATAGATTCGTTTTTTTTTGCTTCCATGATAAAATGTTTGACTTTTTGTCACATATTTCTGAATATTATTGTTATGAATATCTATATAAAAATGTTAATCGATTTTCTGATTAAAGAATAGATAATTTCTATTCTATATATTTGTATCATCACAATCTCTATATAAATTTCTTCTATATGAACAATCTCATCTTAAACAATCTTAAAAAGTTAAAGTATACAATCTTATATAAAGAATATATATAAGATTCCACTTTTAAGTTTAAGTGGGTAATATAAAATTTCTATAACACCAACATATGTTAATAATTTAATATGCTCGAGTATATATGATACAAAAATAGATGCGATTAATATCACACTCATATTGCATATTTATATAATATATAAAATATACCGCAAATAAATATAAATTTATTGAATCAACAACCGCACACATATTCTCATATTAATATCTCTGCGATATTATATTGTACAATTTTTTTGTTATTTATAAAAAATTTCTATATCTAATATATATCGATTATTCTATCAAATGTAATTATAATTAATTAATACCACTCATGAAATTATTATATTTATATTTGCGCCACATTAAAACGATATTATTATTAATCAAATTAAAAAAAAATCTTTATTTAGTCGCACACTTGAATTTTTCCTAATCATTTGTGATAAAGACTTTGATATTAAAATTCGAAAGTATTTATAAAAAATTTCAAATAAAAAACCTTTTTTTTTTCTTTAGTATAATAAATTATAAAATAATTATCTTTTATTTAACAAAAAAAAAAAGTTATCTCATATACTTAAAAAAAAAAAAATTCCTTTTATGATTTAATAGGAAAAAATAACTAAATATTAAAGGTTATCAACTCAACAACGCACTTTCAATTTTTTTTTATATATGCGTTACTATAAAATAAATACATAATATGCGGATAAGTAAGTGAATTCTTTACAACACCTTATTTTTTTTTTTAATAATATTTTTAGAATTTATTTGTTATTTTTTTTAACGCATTATATATATATTGACCTTTAGATTAAAGAATAAGTAATAAATTTTATGATACTATGTACAATATATATATTATAAATTTTTATTTATTATAATATATGAATTGAATAAATATAAAAATATGTATGTGATAAAAACTAAAAATAATATTATAACAAATTCTTAACATTCACCTCAAAATAAATATATTATTTTCTATATACTATATATAGTGGAAGCGCATTATCAGTAAATAAATATAAATATTTAACCGCAATTCTGTATAATAATTGTCTAAAAGAAATTCTATATATAATTTTCTGTGGAAAGTTCTGCATACATTTCAAAACGGAATTCCGTATGTATATAGTTTTGTAAAGGAAATTCTATGTACTTTTCTAAAGGAAATTCTGTACAATATAGTCCTAAGGAACTTCTGTAAACTTTTCTGAGGAAAGATTTTCAAATGGGGAATTCTATATAATCTTCTTAAGGAAATTCTGTATAATTTTCTAAAAGAAATTCGGTACGCTTTTCTAAAGGAAATTTTTTATGCTTTTCTTAAGGACATTTTTTATGCTTTTCTAAAGGAAATTCTATATAATTTTCTTACGAAAATCTGTATAATTTTCTATAGAAAATTCTGTATAATCTTCTTAATGAAATTTTGTTTGATTTTCTAAAAAAAATTCTCTAAACTTTTCTAAAGGAAGTTTTGTATAATTTTTTTAAGGAAATTCTGTATAATTTTTTTAAGGAAATTTTTTATGCTTTTCTAAAGGAAATTCTGTATAATTGTCTGAAGGCAAATTCTGTATAATTTTCTTAAGGGAATTCTATATAATTTTCTTGAAGAAATTCTGTATAATTTTCATAAAGAAATTCTGTGTAATTTATTCCATATAGGGAAATTCTGTATAATTTTCTCAAGGAAATTCTGTATATTTTTCTTAAAGAATTTCTGTATAATTTTTCAAAAGGAATTTCTGTATAATTTTCCAAATAAAATTTTGTACACTTATTTAAAGGAAATGTTCGGAGGAAATTCTCTATGATTTTCAATAGAGAAATTTTGTATCAATTTCTATAGGGAATTTTTGTCTCATTTTTTTGGGGAAATTCGATACAATTTTCTAAAAGAAATTCTATATAATTTTATATAGGAAAATTTTGTATGATTTTTATTAAATAAAATTCTATATAATTTTCTTGATGAACATTTCCTAAAAACCTATATATTCTTTAACCAAAAAATATACGGAAAAAATTTCCAAAGTAATCCTTAAACGGGATACCAAACGGTAAATTTTGTAATGTGTAACAAGTGATTTATATGTGAAAATACATCAATGGTTTTCTTTTTTAATTAGAACCTTTATCATGCCCGCACTAACTGGTCTCTCTATCATCAATTTATTGTATAGACGTACCAAGTATAATTCTGCACAATTTCTGAACTATAAATTAAAATTGAATTTTTATGTTTTCATTTATCGCGTATATATTTGTATATTGTTAAATGCATCAAAGAGCAAAGAGTAGATCATCAAAATCTATATAAATGATATTCTATTATTGATAATTGTTAGATAATGATTTATTTGGTGAAGATTCGGAATCGATATGCAATTTATTCGCGGATTTTTTTGAAGTAGGGTACCATACTCCCGTATCAAATGACGATAATTTTGATCCCGGTCTAATTCAATCGTTTGATTATTTGCACAATATTTGTTACACGGTTAGCCGTGAAGATGTTTATAACTATATTTTAAAATGTGATGTTAAATATTCATATGGTCCGGATGGTATTCCATCTGCTGTCCTTTTTAAATGTGTTGATAATTTATCATTGCCACTGTCAATTTTATATAACAAATCTTTTAAGACTGGATGTTTTCCGGAAATCTGGAAAGAAAGTTTTATTGTTCCAATATATAAATGTGGTGGTCGTAATAACGTGTCTAATTACCGGCCTATTTCTAGGTTGTCATGCATTCCAAAATTGTTTGAAAGTATTGTTACTGATGTTGTTGTTTTTAATGTTGTGTCTATTATATGCCCACAACAACATGGTTTTGTTCGGGGTAGATCTACAACGACTAATTTGTTAGACTTTATATCGTTTTGTTTTGAAAACTTTAATCTTGGGGCGCAGATTGACTGTGTCTTTACTGATTTCAGTAAGGCTTTTGATAAATTGTCCCATAGTATATTATTAAAGAAACTTTTGCGAATTGGATTTGGTAGTCAATTTGTTTCATGGATTAAATCCTATTTAACTGGTCGGTGTTCCCGTGTATTGTTAAATGATGTTCTGTCTAGGTCGTTTGATATAACATCTGGTGTACCTCAGGGTAGCCACTTGGGACCGGTTTTATTTATTTTATTTATTAATGACTTACCATCTGTGTTTAAATATTCTGAATGTATGATATATGCCGACGATGTAAAAATCTATAGGGCGATAAAATCTATTGATGATTCGGAACTTTTGCAATTGGATCTTATGGCTTTTAAAAAGTGGTGTGTTACTAATAACATGCTTTTAAATAGTGACAAATGTAAGGTAATTAACTTTACAAGGAAACATCTTATTATTAATTTTGCTTACCACTTTGATGGTATTGTTTTAGATATAATTGACAAGACACTTGACCTTGGCGTTTTTATCGATCGTAAATTGAATTTTAAAGGACACATTGATTTTATTATTAATAAAGCTAATTTAACAATGGGTTTTATTTTTCGGGTTTCACGTGAATTAACTGATCCTTATTGTATTCGTTCTTTATTTTATGCGTTTGTTCGATCTATTGTGGAATATGCTTGCCCAGTTTGGTCCCCGTTTTATTCTAATGAAATATCAAGGTTGGAATCTATCCAAAAAAGATTTCTATAAGATTTGCTCTTAGATCTCTTCCTTGGAGTGATCCAACTAGATTGCCTAATTACAACCATAGGCTTGCTTTATTAGGTATGCCGACTTTAGAAAAACATCGAAAATTTATTGGGGTGTCTTTCATATGTAATTTATTACGAAATAAGATTAATTGCACGTCATTAATCAATAGATTACAATTTAAATTAAATGACAGGCACCTACGATCGGTGTCATTTTTTTACTTGAATTGTTATCGTACCAATTACGGTCACCATAACCCTTTGGACTCATTACTTAGGATTTACAATTCTTATAGTAGTATGTTATTAGACAATAATGTTAATAATGTTAACTTTAAATTGTATTTTTTTAGATGAAAGTATCTTATTAAAATTTTGTAAATTTCCAATTTAAAAATTATGTAATTTTTAATTTTTTGTACATTAGAATTTATGTTTGTTGAAATAAATATAATAATAAACTATACCATAATAATTTAGAAGATTCATTCAACCTGCAACTTTATGTATAGGTATAAATTCATGATAACCAGCAATCCAATCCAATATATATGTTTCAATAATACAAATTTACTAAATGAAATATGCTTGTATATATTAAACCATTAAACTATGTACATTTATGTATATTTATCAAGAAAGAAAGAATTGTAGATATAAGAATTATAATGCGAAGCCATGTGTTTTATGCATTACAAATACACATAATTAAATGTATAAGTTTCTTGTTATACACAAATTACTTCAAAATGCAATGTGCATTATACAAAATTATTTTAACGCTTTATCGCAGTTTTTCTTAAATATAAAACTATCATATATAATTGAATATATATGAAAATTCTTTCCACTAATAAGATCATTTGTATAATATAAATTTTATATATATAGAATATATGTGTAAGAATTAAATTTGATAAAAAAAAATATAGTTCCTTATACATTTCATATGGGACATTCATTATATGAAAACTCATATTCTTTTATGTGTAAGTAAAGGGTTAAAAATATATGTTTAGAATAATATAAGAGAATATCAACATATATACTAAACTAATATATAATAATAATAATAATAATAAGTAACTGCGATTAAATAAGTTACTTGTTTTTTTTTTTTTGTTAGAAATACAAATAATATATTACCATATATGCGTATATTATATTTACTTAAAAAATATAACACATATCATTGATTATATTCCATCATTTATACATCAATGGTTATATTATTATGACTATATACATATTGAATGATCTATAGAATTATAGAACAACGGTCATTTTTTTTCCATTCCATATTAAATGTATACATATTATTTTCTTTCTTTGATTTGTTTTCTTTGCATATATATACATAAAAAAATAACATAAATAAATAAATATAGAATATATGTATAGACTTAGCTATATATACAAGACTTGACTATATATAAAAAAAGATTTAGAGTTTGTATGGCAATTTGTTTTATATGGAGTTCGAGTTAATATATACTTGAATATATTGGATATATTTATGCGTTTTTTATGCCATATACAGTTTATAATAATCTATATAGTCGCATAAAAATATAAATGATGGATATTATATTAATTTTTCCTTATATATATTCCTTCCATATATGTATGTGACAAGAATTCAGTAAAAAATATTCTATATTATAATATATGTCTAGTTTTTTTTTTTCAAATAAAAAAAAATTGAACCATATATTTATTTATTTTTTATAAAATTATTTATTCATTTACATATAATTATTATGTGTGAAATTTAATATTTCTGGTGTGATTAATAAATATATATATATATATGAATGGTTATGTGAAGTCGTGAGGTTATTCTCTATTATTATGTATATGCATACAACAAAAATGAACAAACATAAAACAGACATATAACATTATATAACTTAAATAATAAGAAAGAAATATTTCTTCTGTTTTGGTTTATATTTAAATATGTTTATATACCACGATAAATATATATATATGTATATAATCGATCGGTAAAAAATAAACATATTTTATATATGTATATTGTATATGCAAATATAAATTAACATACATTATAAAATTATAGAAAAAAAATATATTAAATTTAATTACTTTTCTATGGAAATATCATCATCGCACTATATTTTATTATTAATATAATATATTTTTTATATATATATTGTTATTATCTGAAACTAAGGTTTCTTCTAATATATTTTGTATAGATATAGATTTTTTTTAGTATAGTATAATATCACATTTCTTCATATAGAATATATTGAACATAAACAATAACGGTATATATATAACAATATTCAATCAATATATCGCAGTGTATATGATCTATTAATTAATTCTTAAATAACTCATTATATATATACTTTGATCCTCCTGTGATACTATGTTCAGAGGTGAAGAGATTTTGCCAACTTTTCTTAATATATTTCAGATCTCCATAGAGCATGAACAAAAAAAGTTCTGAACTCGTCTACTTACTGTTTGTGGATGATTAGGATCTATAAACACGATAATTTTAAGTAACTGACGAACGTTCGTCGTACAAATTTCGGTTTTATATAGTAACTATAAAATTAAATGGTATAAACAAGGAAAATAACCAGAGCTAGTATTTCCTCCTTCTTATGACTATACCAATCATTTAAATTAAGCATTTCATCCTATCTAAAGACTAATCCAACTAAAGTGCAACTTGTACCATTGTTTGAAAACATAACAGTTATTTTTTTTACTGCTTTTCAATTAAAGTTTTCTTTCTCTCGTATGTTTGCTTTTTATTTTCAAAATTTCATAAATTAATCCATGGATTTTATTAAAGTTTGACCACCTAAAATCACTTAAATGTATCATATAGGTGCATCGTCTGATTAAGTGATTTCGTTACGGGCCCAAATAGCAATAGAATTCCATTCCATGGTTACGGGCTAACATAGCAATAGAATTCTAGGCGCTAAACCGCTATTCTGCCGCATATAGAACGAACAAAAAATAATTATACACAAGAGAGCAACTTAGATTTTTGCTTATAACCGACAATTGCGGTTTTATACGTACCGTTCGTCAGAATCGTACGTATAAGTATTGTTTTATTGGTTTCATAATTTGCTTTTTGCTTTTACGGCCAGGTGTCCGTTAAATAGCCGAACGACCAGGACCGGTCCTTTCATACATGTTCATCTTTTTCATACAGGTTCTTCTTTCTGTAGGGTATACTTTTTTAACCAGGAGGACGAACTCCTTTTTTAATTCACTGACTTAAAAATTAATTTGAAATATTTTTTTTATAATTATAACATTTCATTATAAATGTGATCCAGGGCGTTATTCTTATGGGTCACATGGGAATGGATATCATGCTATATAATAGGGCGCTAAGATTTAGATGGCGAGGGTCGTGAAAAAGTAAAGAACCGGTACTGCGTACGACCAACCTCATGCGGGAAAATATTCAATTCAATCCGGATGAAAATTTAGATTCGAAAAATACAAAACATATTTTATGTCTTCAGAAAGGTGTCTTCGAAATGAACAAAATTTTATAAGAATTTTTGGTTAGCAATTTTTAGCAATTACACCACAGTGAGTACATTCACGTAACTTGACCGTAATGACCGTGAATCGGCGATAACCAAACCTCTAGTATTTTAACAATAAAAAATATAATATAACAATGGAAAATATTGGCAAATTTAATAAGTATATGTATATAATAACAACTATGAAAATATACGGTGCGAATAAAAATTCGGAATAAAAAAATTCTTTCTGCTATAATATATAATACTATCATTTTAACCTTGATCTTATTTTTTTATTATATAGTAGTATAGTATAGTATCTCATATATTATGTGTATAAATAATTCTTTAACTATATATATACATATAGGATAGGTATATAAATAAACAGAATATTTCCGCATTATGCGGCATTATACAAATATAAATAAATATATATATAAATGTATATTATCATATTATATAGCAAGGACTTGCAAATTTATGAATTTAATAATAATAATAATAATAATAATAAAAATATAAAACTATATTTTAATAATATTTTGCATACAGAAAAAAAAAACACATATATTTATATATAGAGAAATATTTAAGTTCTTATGAAATTATTACGTTTGAATCTTCTATACCTATATAGTGATGACTTGATTTTGTAAAGGTTTTTTTTTGTAATCGAATTTAGGTTGGGTTTTTTAATTAGTTTTTGTAATTTCATTTCTTTCCAACCGTTGTCATACAAATTCCCGATATTCTATTAGAGATATTTTGTTATGTTTCTATTCACATTTTTTGGTGGATAAAATTTTGTGTTGGGGTTTTGTTTCCCATTTCGTAAATTTTTCAATATGATTATTTCTATATCGATATAATTTGTTTTGCGAAATGATAGAATTATCTTCTTTTTTTTATTATAATAGTTTTATTTTTGGTTTTAATGGAGTTTATCATATATATATATATGGTTAAAATTAATTTAAATTTAATTTAAAATAACCATTAAAATATTCAATTCTCATATTATAATAGTTATATTTTATTGTATTTTCTAACTATTATTTTTTTAAAGAGATATGAAAATATAAATCTTTTTTTAAACGTAGGATATATAAAATAAAATAAAATATAAGAATCTTTTCATATGCGACTTAAATATACATATGTTTAAATTGAATATAAATATTGATATACAAAAATGATATATAAAGAAATATATATATATTCAATTAATTAAATAAATATAAAGTAAGTTTATTAAAAAAAAAAAAGAACTCGCTTTTGATATATTATTCCATTAAACAAGAATAGAAAAAAAAATACAATAGAATATAAATAAAAAAAAATTAAATAAATAATAATCAAAATTTTGGAAAAAAATGTCCATATAATAATAATAATAATAATAATGATAAAACTTATAGCGCGATATAATAATAATGAATTAAAGAAATAATAATCTTCTTTTTTTTAAATAAAAATAAAAATAAAACTAATATAAAATATAATAAAGCAGTGTAAACAGCATAAACAAAAATACGCCACCACCAACACAATATTTTTTTTTATTATTAATATATAAAAAAAAACTCATCTGAATAAATTTTAAATATATATAAAAAATTATATAGAATTTGACAATCACAACCCACAACAAATATACTATATATATATATATTCAAATTTTTATTTTTTTTCCATTATAATAAAGGTAATATAAGAACCTCAAAAAAATTAAAAAGACATCATAAAGGTGTACTGCATTTATTTTGTATATGTTATATATAGTAATAAAACATCATACAGTGGTGGACAGTTAAATAACACAGTGATTCATTACGCCAAATATTTTAGTTTTACAAATACAAATTATATATAAAAAAATCGATAAGTTTCTGGAAAAATGTGTTATGGATCGATGAATCGAAGTATAATCGATGTGAATCGGATGGAAAAGTGTATGTAAGACGTGTACGTAATCAAAGCATCAATCCATTATACATACATTAAAAACAGCTGGCGGTAGTATCGTGGTTTGGGGAGCGGTATGACATGGAGCGACATGGACGGGGAAGCGCTTTGACATGGTATTCGTCCAATACACAGTCCAATAGAAGGAAAAATGGATCAGTATATGTATAAAAACATACGTGAAAATCCAATGGAACCATATGCTGATGATAATATGCCACTTAAGAGGAAATTTATGCACGATAACAATCCAAACTCACCGCTCGTTGCATAAAAAGATGACTGATAGAACAAAAAATTAGTTTATTGGATTACCCCGCACAAAGTCCGTGCTTGAACCCCATGGAGAATTTGTAGGGAGATGTCGAAAAAGGAATTAGTCACAATCGACCAACAAATTTGGACAAATTGTAGGCAGTCGTGCAAGAGGCTTGGCTTGCAATCCCAACAGATCGATCCAAACGTTTGGTGGAAAGTATACCTCGTCGATGTGCTGAAGTAATTAAAATGAAAAGTTTCCCAAAAAAATATTAAACCAACTTTTAATCAATTTTTTTATTAATTTTTTATTTTGTGATGCAAATAAAGCCAAAGTTCGGGGACTGTGCTATTTACCTATGACCACTTAACTTTAAGAATTTTTTACGTTTTATGTCCGAATTTTTTTGTTAAAGAAAATATAGATATTTATTTACATTAATTATGAAATTATGAATTACTGTTTTCCTTTCTATAAACTATCCCTTAGTCATTTTAACACTGCTTCCATTAGATATTTTTAAGAATTCATTCCAAGAAATGGGTGTGTTATTTAACTGACCACCACTGTACTGTATATATAAAAATATGAATGAATTTATATTTATTTATTTATTTATTTTTATATATTGACCGGTAAGTCGGTCGAGACATCAAAATGAAACGCGTTCGATGATAATAAAACGCATATGAAATTATAAATAAAAAAAAAAAAAAAATTGATGTTGTTTATTAAAAAATATAGGTGTAGGAAGGGCTGATTTGTTAAAAACAAAAAACAACGCCGGTCAATGGTAAATAAATTCTTATTCTCTTGCCATGTATATTTTTTTCAATTAAATAATATATCGAGGAATTCTTTATTTAATTAAAATAAACATAATAATATCGATTAAAAAAAAAATAAATAAATAATGTTCAGACATATATTTCGCAGGCATAAGCAAATATTTATTTTATTTTTTTGAAATTCTTTAAAAATCTGTATTTATTTTTCATATATATATATATATATATAAATAAATAAATAAATTCAATATATTATAATTATCATGAATTATAATTAAACAGATGTTTGAATATACAAAATAAATATAACTATATATAAAAGAATTTTCACAGCAAAAATTTTCCACATCTTCATCAAATACGCATGTTCTGGAAAAGAATGAATATTTTCAGATTGATTTTCCTTTTTTTTTATTTATATAAATATTATAATGTCTAGGAGGAAAATATCTTTTACTTTTTGCCATTTATATATTGGTTTTTCTTTTGATTTATAATTTAATATGTATATTTTATTTTTTTTTATATAGACAATAATTGACAGACACATCACAAATTAATTTATTTATATATTATAAATAATTTAATTAATATACGCAATAGTATACAAAAATATATTCATTTATATAAACTGCATTTTTTTTTTTTGAAATTTTTTTAATACCATTTCTGTATATAAATAAAATATTTATTGATTTATATATCACTTTTATATTTTTTTGTTATTATATACTTTTTATTAAGTAAAAAAATAAAACATGAACTGCAATTAAACATTTTTTTTTTTATATTAAATATAAATCTTGACCGCAATCTTATTGCGATTCACAAAACATATATAAATTATTTTTTATCACACAATTGAAAATGTGCACTATTATTTTATTTTTAACAAATTATATATAAAAAATTATATATTTTAGAATTTATATAATTATAAAAAACACAAACATAAGTTTTAACATAACAGATATTTCTATTATTATTATTATTATATTCACACATTAATTAATATCACTAAATAAAATAATTTTCTTTTGTTAAAAAACAATTTAAAAATTCTAATTTTTAAAATACACAATTGAGAAAGGTACAAACACCACCCATATGCGATGATGATAAAATTTAAATCTATCCCGTTGTTTTTCGAGAAAATTTTTATTTAAACAAAACACTCTCGCTATAAAACACACGCATTTTACAATATTTTATTTTGTATATCGGACGACGACCACGACGATGATGATGATGATGATAAGGGAAGGGTAACTTTTCTAAAATTCATGATCAATATGAAAAAAAAATCATACCCTAAAATATAGAATTTTTTTTTTTTTTTTTTGAATTCTATATATAATAAATAAATAAATATGTATATGCTTATTCAACAAAAGGCAAGAGAAAACTAAAATATGAAGAAAAACATTTGCTTTTTTTTATAGAATACAATATTGTAATAATACCTCGGTTCGGTATATATACATTTATTTATATGAAGTTTTATCGTGTGTAAATTTCATATAGAATTTTATTTTTAACATTTACGTATAAAAATGATGAAGATCGTACGTGTACAATATGAAAGAATACAACCATATTAATAATATATTCTATATATTTATTTATACATATTTCATTCAAATGTTCTTTAACTGCGTATATATACATATGTATAAATATTGCTCTATATATAGATAAGCATATATATATACACAGAACACGAGGGTTCTTTAATCCATTATAAAACAAAAAAAATTGATATACGCATATACATCTGTAGATAGATATATATGAGAAGTTTGCTACATGGGCCGATGATGATTTGATGACTATATCATGATGATTTTGGAGCTGTGATGCTGTGTTTGATACTACTATACGCTACTACACTACTCTACAATACAATATACACCGATCTGCTGTTTTATATATATACATTTACCGATTATGTATACATTTGATGATTCTATATATGCATATGTATATACAAACAATATATATTTTAATAATTATTTATATATTATATGAGAAGATGAACGAACTTTTATTTGTGTAAATAATATACCTAATATATGTATAGATATATACAATGTTGTATACGCGGCTCGATAGCGCACCGAAATATATATGGTATATAATATAGGAATATAGTTTACACTTATATGATCTGATATAATATAAACAGTACAATGTATGTATATGTTAAATTTGAATAGACTCTCTATATATTTTGTAAATATCCTATTCCTATATACGGACTGACCGAATGAATAAACAGTAGAATATTACATGAGAATTTTAAAATTCAATTGTTTTTTTTTTGGGGAAATATTCAATTCACCAATTACTACACTATACGCAGTTTAGTGAGAGGATCGAAAAGCATGCGTTTTCACTGATCAGAAATTCTATTGAATTATTGAATCATACGGTAGATTCCCAATGTCGGCCGCTTGAATTGTTGCTGAATTTCTTATAAATTCTTTATAAACTACCGGTAAATTTTATAAATTTCAGAATCCCTTGGATCTTCTAAAATATCCAAACATATGCCTTTATTTGTTTTAGATGAATTAAATTCCACTAGTCGTTTTCCTTCCCCGCAATTAGATATTTTGATTCTAAATCTTTGTTAATTGAAGAAATCATGTTCTGGCAGCATGACTGAAGCATTTGGTTCGGATTATAATTACGCGAGGCAGTTCATAGGAAGATTGTAACATATATACTATCGTCAGGATAACAGTGTTATGAGTTTTCCAGTACTGATATAAAGATCTATAATGAAAATTAAAATGAAGGTGGGTGATAGAGCAGAACCCTGTCATACCCCGGAATAGGCCGGATACAGATCTGAATTAACGGAACGGGTGGCCCTTTTTAATACGCAATTTTTCAAGATGACGGTAATATTCAACTCAAAAATGATTTATCAAAGAGTTTTCTTAAACTGTGCATTAAAGAGAATGGACGCATTCTCTTAAAACAATTGGCGGAATGGCATCTGGCCCAGTACTTTTTATAATACCGATATCTCTAATGGTGTTTTCTTTTCTCAATAAAAAATTCGACACTTTAAAATGCAACATTCTCACAGTTTTGCCCTGAAAACTCGCAGATTCATGGATTATGAAAAATCAACATTACCCGCATTTATAGATATAGACATAAACTCCTATTGAAATTTTAATATTAACGGTTAAGATTTTCTCAATTAGCAAACTTATAATCCCAAATTAGCCACGTTTTTGTATTGGATTATGATTCATACTTTCGGAGTACTTGAAAGCAGCTGATATAATTTCATGCATGATGTGAATTCTCTATTTGATTGATTGTTATAGAAATGGTATATTTTACCTGGGTCACTTAAAAGAATTATGTTCAAAAGAATATGTTGTTGATCTATGAGGAAACGCGAGTAAAACTATATATATATAAGAAAACCGTAATGGAAACCACAATTGAAACATTCTGTAATATATATATAATAAATATATAGAGAAAAATGCATTTCTTTCTATATACCGTATATATTGCACTTCATAATCATTAAAACAGTATATGTATATAGAAAATATTATAGAAATATTTGGTATGGTGCGGTACGAAATATATATCAATGAGATTTCCCACATTTTCGAGAGAACTCACTATATATGTAAAATAAATTCTAGTTCTAGGTTCAACGAAGAGTCCCAGCCGCATATAACTATATAGTATGAGAATATATATATAGACGCACTTATATCCATCAGAGTGTTTTATTTTATTAAAAAAAAAATGAAATATACGTATATACGATAAGAGCATTTCATTGCATTTCATATATCTTTAATTTATTAAGTACGTATATTTTTCAATATATGCTACTTATTATGATCGTTTCCAAAAAAAAATTTTGACCCCCATTTTTATCACCTTTCTCCAAGAATTGTAACTTTTTATCGATAAAAATGGAATAAAAACCTTCCCCAAAAGGGTGTGCCACTTTTTCACAACAAGCGTTGTCTCCACTTTTTCTTGGAAACTATTGGACCGATTTGACTGAAATTTTCAGCATAAGCTTTTTTTGCGAAAAATAAATTACGTTGGGATTTCCACGGAAATGGTTATAGTTAGGCCTACAAAATAAAATTTATTCTACAAGGTATGCTCAACAAAATTGCATCACTAAATTTTTTCTAATCCCATCCCACCGAGGAGCTCCCATACAAATCCAATCGTGTTCTTGGGAATGAATTTGAACATCATTTTATGTTAAAATCTTATGAGGAGTGGAATGATTATAAATTTAAGACCAATTTACCACCTTGCCACCAATACATACTTATTGTTACAGGTATTTCCCTGGCAGCGTTTTTCCTTTACTTTAATGCACCTTCTCTCTATATGTAATTGATGTAGCTATATGGATATAATCATATAATTTATAAATCCATTGTACATATAAATATATATATTGTATTTTTTTATATACTATATCTAGTATATTTATATATGATTTTAAACACGCACCATTTGTAACCTTTAGAAGTCATATTTATTTATATGTATGGTATATATATAAAACAAATAACGATGAGAAATGTATACTCGTGTATTATTAAAACTTTTTCTACATATATAGTATTTGATGCAACACAACTACTGGTGTTAGAAATTATTGATTTTTCTTACATTATATATAAAAATTTTTTAAATATATATGTACCTAAAAACAAAAAACGCTGATAAAACACAACAGCCGTGTTATCTTTCAACTACAATTAATATATAATTGCTATCTATTTCTACCATATATATCTGCTGATAAAATGCGCCTCTGTCATATGGTTAATAACAATAAGTTATGTGAGAAGGGTGAACGTAAAAATTGTTTGATAATATGCCGATATATATAGAGATACAAATTCATATAATTTTATCAATCTAAATGCGAATGATACAAAAATTAAATATTATCTATATAGAAATATTAAAGATATATTTTTGTATATATGCGTTGCAATATTCCTTTATTGACAATCATCGCCCAATATTTGGAATAACATTTCTAAAATACTGACTGGCAAATATCGGATCATTTGAGGAATCTGTTTAAAATTGGGACAAAATTGTATATAGTATAAATGCAATTAAACGGGATGCTGCAATGCACGTTTTATCAAAAAAGAAAGTATAATTAATTTAATAAATTAATGTAAATATAAATATATTATATATAATATATAAATAAATAATATATAGATAAATAAATGTATATCCATCTACTATATATAAATAACTATAACTTTTTATAACATATTTATATAAAAAATTTTTAAATA
Organism: Dilophus febrilis; assembly: GCA_958336335.1. Lineage (NCBI taxonomy): Eukaryota > Metazoa > Arthropoda > Insecta > Diptera > Bibionidae > Dilophus > Dilophus febrilis. The sequence goes on from OY284470.1 coordinate 28,991,757, forward strand.
ATAATATAATAAACAAAAAAGAAAATATACTATACGTTTATGTACAATCTAAATTAATATCAATACCACAATAATTACCAATTGTTTTAGCTTCAACAAACCAAATTTCATTTATCATTTGTATGGCCAAATACTGTTTAGGACATGAATATATTTGAGAATTTTGTAATGCTACAGCATGCATACCATTCGCTGAATATGGTAATTTAAATGATGTAAATTTTGTAAATCCTTGAATGCCACGATAAATATAAATCTATAAAGAAATTGATGATTTTAAAAGGAAATGTTTTTTTACAATTGAAAAATTACAATTAAAAATTCAATTCAATTGCATTTTTTACCTGAATTTTAATTTTATTTTCAATAAATGCTAATATTGTTTCATCTTTCATATGTACAGCCGTTAAACTTGATGGTTTATAACAAACAAGTGTTTGAAATAGAACGCCCTCTAAAATATCTTCATAAATCTTATGCGAAAAAAAAAATATTAATTATAATTTAGTATATGAAAATAAGTTGATACACTCAAGTTTATATTAAATAATAATAATTTTTTTTTAACATACTCGAATAACATCATTAACACCTTGAATTATATTATCTTTCATTGTTGAAATGGCAATTAGGGTACGTTCTTTATTTCGGCCAACATTTAACATAACTATTTCTTCTGTACCCTTACCGGGTAAATAATAATTTTCCGCTGTAATAACACCATTTCCAATAAACTCTTTTGATATATGCGGTTCCGTTCCATTAACAGCACCTTCATTCATTTGATCAAAATCATTACCATAATGATGTTGACCCGCGGTTACCGATGATAGTGATGATGATGATGATGATGATGATGCGGATGATACATTACGTGATTCAATTATTGGTAAATTATTTCGATTTATTTGAGAATAATAATCTTGTTCATTATTTTCATACATTTCTGAGGAATTATTAACATTGGGGGGTATTTTATCATTTATAAATGTTATATTTTTTATCGTTCCTAATTTATTATTATTATCATCATCATCATCAATACCATTTTTAACCATTTGCAGAGTTGATGCTTTTGTTTGATGACCCACGGATGGTACATTAGTAATTTCTTGAATTAATTTTGTACCATCTTTTATTGTTGACATTATTGTTTTGATAGTATTTACTACATCGGGTGTTAATAGACTTTTGGAACCAACCTGTTCATGGTTTTCATTTAAAAAAACGGTATTATTAAATGTTGTTGAATTAGAATACGTTGAAGATTGGAATTCATTTCGATGTTCATGAATTTGGGTAATATTTTTTTTTGCACTGCCAATTTCAAATAGATGATGTGATGTTGTTGAATTTTGTGATAATGCATCAGCAATTCGATCGGCAATTGGTTCAGCAAAACCATGTATATCTTGATAAATATCACCTACATTTGTATCGTTTCTATTTTCGACAGTTGTGAGATTCTCAGTTTTAGAAATGCCTAAATTAAATGGTTTTGATGTTGTGGAGTCTTGTGATAATGCATCAGCAATTCGATCGGCTATTGGTTTAGCAAATTCATGTATATCTTGATAAATATCACCCACATTTGAATCGTTTCTATTTTCGGCAGTTGTAAGATTTTCAGTTTTAGTAATTCCTACATTAAATAGTTTTGATGTCGTGGAGTCTTGTGGTAGTGAATCAGCAATTCGATCAGCTATTGATTTAGCAAATTCATTTATATCTTGATAAATATCACCTACATTTGAATCGTTTCTATTTTCGGCAGTTGTGAGATTCTCAGTTTTAGCAACGCCTAAATTAAATGGTTTTGATGTTGTGGCGTCTTGTGATAATACATCAGCAATTCGATCGGCTATTGGTTTAGCAAATTCATGTATATCTTGATAAATATCACCCACATTTGAATCGTTTCTAATTTCGGCAGTTGTAAGATTCTCAGTTTTAGTAATGCCCACATTAAATGGTTTTGATGTTGTGGAGTCTTGTGATAATGCATCAGCAATTCGATCGGCTATTGGTTTAGCAAATTCATGTATATCTTGATAAATATCACCTACATTTGAATCGTTTCTAATTTCTGCAATTGTAAGATTATCAGATTTAGTAATTCCCACATTAAATGGTTTTGATGTTGTTGAATCTTGTGATAATGCATCAGCAATTCGATCGGCTATTGGTTTAGCAAATTCATGGATATCTTGATAAATATCACCAACATTTGAATCGTTTCTAATTTCTGCTATTGTAAGATTCTCAGATTTAGTAATTCCCACATTAAATGGTTTTGATGTTGTGGAGTCTTGTGATAACGCATCAGCAATTCGATCAGCTATTGGTTTAGCAAATTCATGTATATCTTGATAAATATCACCTACATTTGAATCGTTTCTAATTTCTGCAATTGTTAGATTCTCAGATTTAGTAATTCCCACATTAAATGGTTTTGATGTTGTTGAATCTTGTGATAATGCATCAGCAATTCGATCGGCTATTGGTTTAGCAAATTCATGTATATCTTGATAAATATCACATACATTTGAATCGTTTCTATTTTCGGCAGTTGTAAGATTTTCAGTTTTAATAATACCTACATTAAACGGTTTTGATGTCGTGGAGTCTTGTGGTAGTGAATCAGCAATTCGATCAGCTATTGATTTAGCAAATTCATTTATATCTTGATAAATATCACCTACATTTGAATCGTTTCTAATTTCTGCAATTGTAAGATTCTCAGATTTAGTAATTCCTACATTAAATGGTTCTGATACGATTGAATCTTGTGATATTACATCCGTAATTTGATCAACTATTTGTTTAGCAGCAAAGTCTTTTATATCTTGCTGACTATCTCCAACAACGTTCCTATGATTTAAATCAAAAGTACTATTCTGTTCAACAATTTTATTTGAATTTGAATTGATTAAATTATTATTTTGATTAAAATATTTTAAAAATGTTTTCATTAATATATCATCAGAATCGTCGTAATTGTTTTGATTAATTTTTGTATCATTTTTTAAATTGCTATTAATATTAATCGATCGATTTTTATTTTGTTTAGCAAATTCTTCAATTTCTCTTTTAATATTCCCAATAATTTCATCTAAATTTTCGGTATTATTTTTTTCCATAATGTTATTATATTTATTATATAATCCAATGGTGTTTGTATTATTTTTAATTGAATTTAAAAACCCCGTAATATTTTGTTGTTTTTTTAATTTTATTTGATTTCGATATATTTCAGTGGCATTACCTAATTTTTCACGTAATTTTTCGGTAAAAAAACGTTTTGTAATATTTCGGCGATGATTATCATGATGATCGTGTGAATAATCATCGTGTGGTATCATTAAATGATCAATTGATCGTTTATTTGTACGACGATGTTTTGAATGTAACAAATATAATTGCTTGCCATCACTTAATGCAATACCTAAATTAATTTCAATAGGTAAAAATCGTATTTTAAATTCTTCCTCCTTAATAATAGGCGGTACATCATCCACAATTGTTACATCATGGGTAATAATTAAATCCCATTGTTGATTAATCACCATTTCAATTAGATTATATTCACAAACACGATAATAATTTTGTATAAAATAAAAATAACCAATATTTTGATAATTTGTTTGTAATTGTGAATAATGATAATTTTCCGATAGTTTATTGTATAAAATTAAATCATTATTTTCGGATAATTTCCAAATATTACATCCTGATACAGAACAATAATCTTTATTATCATTATGAAAATGTTCCTCCGCGGCATTACTTATAAAATATAAATTATGTTCATTATCGAATTGATAAATTATCGATTCAATTTTACCACTTTCAATTGTACATAATTTTTCATATTTATTATTTAAATTCCATTTATATAAATGTAATGAGCATTTCTCATTTAATAGTAAATAATTTTCATTATTAATATGAAAATTAAAAGATTTATTAATCACATTAAATTCAATTAATTTAAATGCCAATTCAAAATAATTTAATTGTATTATATCATTTCGTCGGTATTTCAATATTGAATTTAATTTAAAACACATTAATTTTAACTGATCTTTAGATTGTCGTAAATTTATTTTATATTGATTTTCATAGTCTATCCAAAATTGATGCCATTCGTTAACGGTCATATTATTAATTAATATATTTTCATCATTATCATACTGAATATCAGAATTTAATGTTAAATTATCAATTGTCCAGGATTCAGTAATAATTTGTTCATTTACATTTGATTTCGTTTTCCATAATGAATTATCATACCAATGATTAAAATTTATACCAGATATTAATAATTGATCTTCTGTATACAAATTTTTAACTGTTACATTTTGAAATGATAATGGAGAATTTATATAAATATCATTTTCGTTTGCATCGGTATTAATATTATTATCATTTATCGGTATAACTAATTTAAGATCTAATCCATCATTTATCGTACCCGTTGTTTGTAATGAATTTAAAACATGTATCGATTCAACAGTTGTCGGTATCGATACATACTGATCACCGTACATCTGAATATGTGCATTGATGATAAAAAAAAATATTTAAAATAATATATAAAATTCAGATGCCTGTGTGATTTTTTTAACTTACCATTAATGTATCATCTCTGACCTTAACTAGATCAACATCATTCACAAAACCATCAACGATCACATCCGATTCACAATAAACATCAACGAATTCCAATAAATGTTCATCGTTTATGGTTTGTTCTGTATGCAAAGTGAATACATCAGACATTAAAACATTATTATAATAATATACATCAATGTTATCAGCAATAAAATTTCCATTGGGAAATTCAAATGTAATCGGTATTGTTAACGGTAAATCAATTCGTATTGCACGTTGAATGAAATCATTAATATTATAATTATGAATTGTATCGGTTATTAAATCACCATATAATTGAATTTTATCCGCAATAATAATACAATCTCGAAATATAACATCAGAATGAATATCAATTGGTCCTTCAGCATCAATAAATACAATATTATTAAGTTCATTCATATCAATATCATTATATGTTTCAACAAAAATATCCGAATGAATTTCAATGGGATCCATAAAAATCATTGTGCCCGTTATATTGATAATTGATTGATCGGTTCTAATTATTCCATTGAAAAATTTTGGAAAATTTTCAATATCATTTAGTTCATTTTCTATGTACAATGAATTTATTTTAATTAATTTATTACAATTTATATCATCTTTTAATACGTGATGACTATCGGTTATCGAATCATACAAATACCTTTCATTTAAATCACCCACATACATTTCATTTATTTCATTTTCAATGTGTAAATGTTTAACACTTAAATTACCAATTATATTTAATGAATTTATCAAATTAAACGTTTTTGTGGTTAATAGGCAATCAATTGAATGTCCATTTAATTGATTTAATAAAATATCACCATGTACATGAACGTTAAGAAATTCTTGTGTATCTGTAAAATATATTCGTTTTTCATTTTTCATTACAATATTATTTAATAAATTTGAAACAGATTCTTCATCGTTTAATTGGTCAACCGTTAAATTACCAACAATTTCTAATGGTTGTAAAAATGTTAAATCCATTATTGAATTCGGCCGATTTAACCAAATGGCATTATTAATAATTTCATTTAAATTGAAATAATCATTAATTGTATTCATTATTTCTAGGTCACCCTCAACAATTAATTGTTCAATAAAAATTTCTTCATCATCATCATCATCATCATCACATTCATTAGAAAATAAAATTTCTGTTAAATTATTTGAACGTTTAAGATAATCAATGTATTCGATGAATTCAATATCATTAATATATTCAATTTGTAAATTATCATCATGATCATCCGCCGCGGTCATCATCATTGTACATTCATTTATATAAACATCCAAAAAAATTTCTTGATTTTTTGTATAACTTAAACGATTACGTTCAAATTCATCCAAATCAATACCATTTAGGATTTTACTAGCATTTGGTGAACCATTCATTATATTTCCACCATTAATTATATGTAATTCATCAACTTCAATCGCATTCACATATAAATCCTCATCGAATACAATCGTCCCATTATCAATCAGAATAAAATCTGTAATTTTATAATCATTTATACTATCAAGAATTTCTAAATTTTCAACATTTATTTCATTGTCATCCATTACGATTAATTCAATATCCGTATATTGTTCACCAAATATTTTTATAGAATTTTCATCTAATTCTGTAACATTTATTGAATCATAATTTCCATTCCCATTAAATTTTAACGATTGTATAATTACATTACCGGATAATTCACTAATTTCAACTTCTTGATCTGTATCCATTGTTAGAAAATCATTTAAATCATAATTATTGATTAAATTCGATGTAATCTCCAATTGATCAATTTCAACATTATTTGGAAATGTCTTAATGGCATTACATTTTATTGGTATTTTATCATCATTTTTATAGATAACATCCGATAGTACTTCATCCAAATTGAAATTATCGATCGTATCAATTATTTGAATATCGCCCAATACATTTAGATTATTAAAAAAACATTCGGATTTTATGTGATGGGTATCTAATAGTGATGGATTTTCTAAAAAATCTTCAAGATATTTACCCGATATAGTTCCGTTTACATCAAGACCTTCACTAATTTCAATTTCATTAAATGTTATTGTACCCGGTATGTATTGTGATTTATTCAATTCAATTACCCGAGATGTATTCAATCCATTAATTAATCCACTACAATCAATTTCTTCAGCAATTAGAATATTTTCAAAATGTTTTTCACCGGTAATGGTGATTGGATTCAATTGATTTTGTAAAACGTATCCATCGGGAAATGATATATTATTTAAATAATTTATTGTTGCATTACCTTCAATGATTAAAGTTCCATTTATATGAATGTGTTCGAAATATTCTGGTAAATTTGTTAATATAACATTATTGATAAATTCAAAAAATGGTACACCATTAATTGTTTCAATTTCAATATTATCTTCAACATTTAATTCATCCAATATTATTATTCCCTCATCATCATCATCATCATCACCGGTGATGATTAATTCCTCATTTTTTATTGTATCACCAACAGTATTCATTTCCTTGTCGTCATCATCCGTTGGCAATAGTACAATTTCATCGGTAATTATTTTCATTGGTTCATGTATTTTTATTGTACCATTAAAATAAAAATTATTATCACTTGATAAACGTAAAAAATCAAATGATTGATTATTAATCAGATTAACATTTAAGTATTTAACATTTAAATTTTCAACATGTAAACGTTTTAAATTATCACGTTTCATTCGATTATGTTGAACATGTTGCATAGCATTTATTAGTTGTTGTTCAATTTGATCTAATTGTTTTTCAAGTTCTAATAAATCAATATCAAATTCATTCAATTCCCATAATTGATCGTTCACATAGATTTGATCAATTTTAACTGAATCATCAATGATTTCCAATTCGAGTGTTTCCAATTTTTTAATATTAATTATGGAATCGTCACCTGAATCTAAATCGAAATCCAATTCACTTGAATTTATTGCATCCTTTATATTTGAATACATTTTTTCATGATATTTTATTATCATTTCAATGTCATTGTAAATATTTTCATTATTTTCTAAATTTTGCATCATTGTGGGTTGTGCTGCTGCTTTAAATTCTATATGAAAATGAAATAGTCCCGATTCAGCATTATACCGTGGTATTAACAATGTAATTGTTGTTTTATTTTGATGAAATATTACAGCCGAACCATGAATACCTTCTTCACGTTCCATATCTAAAATACACGTTAAACCAATGTCTTCAACGGTTTGATTACCATCATCATTTGAACAGGGTGTCGATAAAAGTGTATCGAATGCAATACCATTCCATGTTAATGCATCAATTACCAGAATTGAATGGGTATCATAAAATATACGATGTTGTACTAATAATAATAGATCATCACGATAGGTACGCACTGGAATCGGTAGATATTCTTCAACTAAACCCCAACTATTTGCTAAAATTGTTTGTTCATGAAATTTACCATCCCGTTGATAACGTAATATTTTTGATTCATATCCACTGATGGCCAAATATGAATGACCACCCATTTGAAAACCACAAATATTTTTTACATTTTTTGATTTAATTTCCATATACAATTGAAAATATCCATAATTATTGTTATTATTATTGCTGTTACCACCAACGATGTCGTTCATCAAATGACCCTTGTTATATTTATAAATATTAACTGAATCCAATTGTGGTATGGCTAAAATATAATCATATCCTGGATTTAAATATGCTAAATATTTTGATGGCATTCGTAACGGTAATGTTTGTATTAACCAAAAATCTTTTAGATTATAATCAATTTTATATAAATCAATGGTTGTACGAGTGTCAATAATTGATGTTGATTCACTGATAAATGCAATCACATTAAAATCATTCATCGGAATATATTCGATAACGGTTAATGTTTTATGTGTTTGCCATTTCCAGGTCATTTCAAATTGTTGCGCATTTTCATTCAAAGTAAAAAATAATAAATAATCAATTTGACTTAAAATTAAAATATTCTCCATTATATTTGTTTCATGATTCCAATGTGGAAATATTTGAATATTAGAACACGTTGAATTTTCATGAAATTTCTCTTCATGTACAATTGAATATTTACGTTTTGATTCTTCAACAATTAATACTAAACTATTCACGGTCATACCAACAAAATATAATTTATCAATGGTTTTATATGATTTTAGAATTTTCCATTGAATAACCGATTGGCCTAAATTAAATGATAAACGTTCATTGATTAATTTTATCATTAAAATTTCACGATTTTTAAATGGTTGTTGTAATGATTCATATTCAAAGGGTGATGATTGTTTTTCATCATAAAAATTCATTTTGGCCACATTACTTTCTACAACATTTGATTGAATTGTATCAGCATCATCCTTTACATCTAATATTGCGGTATCATTATTTTGATTTTTTTGATTTTTTACCTCATTCAATTCATCATTATAATACGGTTCTTCGTTACGCAATGAAAATAATTCATCTAGCAATGAAAATAATGTTTTTCTTATGCTGGTTTTTGGTCGAATTGTTTTGGGCAATTGGTGATCATCGTATGAATCTGTTATTGCATAATAATTATTTTCAATTGCTGAATTTATTTCATCACGTAGCTCAGCTGTTTCAATTAATTGTTGACCAGTTGGTTGTTGTCTATTTCCAATATGATTTGAATTTTTATGATTACGATTTAAATTTTGTAATATTTGATTTATTACGAATTCTTCATCGTCATTCTCATCTATTTCTGATTGATTTTCACCTACCATTTCTTTTGATTTTTCACTCATAACATTATTATTTTCACTTTTAACATAAACATTGGTCGTATCATTATTCGTGTCAGATGTTCCATTGCCTAAAACTGAATGGAATAAAGATGAAAATATATTTTTATGTATCTTTTTTTTAGATTGATCTGTATGCGGTGGTTTTATTGTAACAGCATAATGATGATGTTCAACAGCATCTATTATTTCATTACGTATTTCGGCTGTTTCAATTATTTGTTCGTTTGTAATTAATTTGTTGGTCGTCGTCGTCGTCGTCGTCGTTGCCCTTGAATCCAATTCAATCTTCTTTGTATCTTGATCATTGTTTTGTAAATGTTTCGGTAATACAACTATCGGTTTTACAGCAACATTTTCTAAGTCATCATTTGACTGAATAGTTTTTAATTTTTATAATTAATATCGTTTTTTTTTCTTTTTTTAAGTGAATATTAATATTGATTTACCTCTAATTCTGTGACATTAAATTGAACATATGATATTAGTATTAATAATAAAATTATAGCTAATTTTTTAATCATATTAACAAATTTTTAACCAAATAAAAAAAAATTAGGTAAATAAATACTATTTAATTCATATTATTTTAACTGTAAAATTATAGATTATTATATGAATGTAAGATAAAGATGTGTATCTCTATCCTGCTTTATTGTTTTACAGTTGGTTTTGAATTAATTATTAAATATTCTTTAATTTTTCATTGTATACCCAACCAAAATTGTCAAATTGATTGACATGAATTTTATAGCATAAATTAAATTTCTAAGTACTAAAACTTTTAATAAACATAATTTATTTTAGTAATAATACCATTATAAAACTAAAACTAAATTAAAGTAATGATTCATAAATTTGTTTATGAATTTTGCAAAAATTCTCCATCAATTATAAATTGTGTAATTATGTCATAGATATCCTCATTACTACGTAACATTTGTTGTAATAAAATTTGTTTAAAATCTTCTTTGACAAATTTATCCGTACCGCGTGTACCAATTCGACGCAACGATGATCCGGCCACGTTTTGCTGTTGATTTGATACAAATTCAAATTGTACATCACCGCCATGTGGATACCACATTGACATAAATTCCTCAATCATATCCGGGCATATAATATATTTGGGAAATAATAAATAAACAAAATTACGTCGTTCACGTATTATAGCAAATATTGTTTCGGCTAATGCATGCTCTTTGGGCCAATCCAATTGTAATAGTACAAGTAAATTTCCTAAAATTATATCTTCACATGCCGTTGGACTGCTTAATATTTTATGCTGAAAAGAGTTATATAGAAAAAAATGTTATTATATATAGATAATTTCTATGAATTACACGCAGTCTTCTTTGTACCTTTAAATTTTCAACAATTAATTTTGTACAATATTGAATGACTGCATATTTTGTTAATGGTAATAAAATCAAATGACGGCCAATTGAACGACTCTTTAGCACTAAATTCGGAACATATTCACCGTTAACGCTTGGTAAATTTTTCATAATTCTTAATAGATAATCAAATGTTTGCATCTACAAATAATTATTTAATATTATTTAAAAATAAGTTATATTATGAAATGTAATTAATACATACATTTAAATTTGATGATGGATTTGTTGTTAAACTTAATAATCGTAAATTTTTATCAAGATTATCCATATGTCTGTCTTTCAACAGTTTGTGTACTTCTTCGTTTCGTCCCAAATAAACGGATAAATCCAAAAGAAATCGATTAATCCATTCGTTTAACGATAAATTTAATAGCAATTGACTAAAATCAAATTGTAAAATTTCATTTGCATGTAATAATTGCCAACATTGTGCTGCTATCACCAAACATATATGTGTTTCTTTTGTGCACGGTGGAATTACACTAATTTCTGGGATATCATTAGATGATGTGTCATCATCCACAAGCATCGACGACGACGACGATTGACAACTTGCCGTTGTTTCTTTAAATCCCTCAATCAATATATATTCAATCCTTTTCTCAGATTGTTCGTCATTTTCCATATTTCCTCCACTGTTCACATGCACATCATTTATATATTCTTGTATTGACATAACAAATAGAATTGTAGCACAAAATAGTATTTGTTTATTTTCTGAGGGTCGTGGCGGTGCAGCCGATACAACTTTTAATAGATGCTTCCAATAAACTTCTTTACTTAGATTTTTATTATACAAAATATATGGTTCCCATTTTAATATACGTCCGCACATATGCAATATATTAAAAATATTTTTCCATGATTCGCTGATCATTTGTTTTTGTTCATCAATTGCGGCCGATGACAAATTACCATTTATAATAGTATTATTTATTGAATAGTTGCTCTTTTGTGATCCACTCAATTTTATCATATATTTTAACATTTGTTTAACATAATGTTCAAAACTAACTGACATCACACCATGTACAACGACGGGCGATAATATTGGTGGATTTTCACCGATCATCGGTAATACATCATTTATTAATATATCAATATATTGTGGTTTTTTATGGGCTATACCATGTATAATTAAATCCAAAAGACGGGGCTAAATAATAAAATGGATTTTGGATTTTTTTGAAAATTTAAATATATTTTTATATTTTATATAAATAAATATAAATTACCGAATGTGTTTGGATTCCGTGGGGAAATCTTTTTAATAAAATTAACAATAATTTACAATGTTCTAATGTTTCTGATGAATTTGTTATTAACAATATTATTTTGTCTTGTATATCAAATGACATATTTTGAAACATTTTAACATAAAATTCTTGTTCATTATTTGTACCACCTTCGGGCATTTTCAATGCATTCGTTAAATTTATCAATTCCGTTTGTAATTCTTTTGATTCGGAAAAATGTTTAACACTATAAGAAAAATATGAGGTTAATTAATTAATTGGTAAATTTCAAAGTAAAATTCCATTTACTTACATGGTGCTAAGGCATTGACCAGCCTGATTATAATTATTAGCATTCTTTTCTATAAGATACGCTTCATACTAAAAAAATTAATAAGAAATTCATAAGGTTATTTATAGTAATGTCTTCCATTCTATAATATATTGGTTTTTTCATTAGGTGGATACTCTTCAGAAAATTCAAGTCCAAAATATAAAACACAAAATTTTAGTATTAGTAAAGATGAAAATGTAATATTCGATTTGGTTCAATGACTACAGCAACAAAATCACTACTTGAATATTAATAAAAAATTAATTACTACAATAACATTCGGTGGGAGCGGAATCCGATAATAATGATATTAGAAATATCATAAATATATCTACCTGTATTTCAAAAACATTTGGATATAAATTTTTCACCGTCATAATCCATGCTTTACCGGCATTTTTATCATTTGCATTTAACGCCCTGGCTCTATTAATTAAATAATTTGAGTCTTTCACTAAATCCATTATAAAATCAATTTTCTTGTTTAATTTTTAATCATTAACAATATTAAATAAATAATAAATTAATTTTTATAAAACGTAAACAGAAACACAAATCAAAACAAAATAAATTAATAAAAAAAATAATAATAGAAATGTGGGTTTTGTTGGTATGTCGGTTTAAAATTGTTTTAAATATTTATAGTTCCATCTAATGTCTGGTGACCAAACCAATTTGTCCCTTTATCAAAATGGTTGACGTCACTATTTTTACACGCGCTTTTTTTTATATATATATTTTTGTTTTTAGCGGCTGAAACCTGAAAATGTTGATGATTTTGTAAATTTAATGACTGAGTGCGGGGGGGTTTAGCATTTTTTTTAATTATTTATTATTTTATTTATTTCGGGCCAATCTATCTATAGAAGAAGAGGTTATTATTATTATTATTTTTTTTTTTATTATTATTTATTATTATTATTAGTTAAAAAATTGTTTTTATAATAGTTTCTAACAAAATTTAATTATATAAGGTTTATTTTCGTATATCAAAATATTCATTATCAATAATTTTATCTTTTTATTTTTTCGGTCTAGTAAAAAGTGTCGGAAATAAAAATTAGAAAAGTAAGTGACCGTAAATATTATTGTGTAGTTTTTGTTTTTTTTTTTTTCAAAAGATTAGAGTTCAAGTATAATTAGAATGAGTTATAAAAAAAAATAAAAATAAGGAATGCATTTAATCTAATCTCTGAAGAAATTGATGTAAAACTCTGTAAAAATATTTCAATAATAAACATATTTTTCCATAGAAAACAAAATGAAAGCGTATGAAGTGTTTGGATTATTTTTAATGATACGAATGGCATCGATTTATGTAGTACAAACATGGTTTGTACCTGATGAATATTGGCAAAGTTTAGAAGTTGGCCATCGACTAGCATTTGGATACGGCCACTTAACATGGGAATGGACAAAAGGTATACGTAATTATTTGCATCCGGCAATAATTGCAGGCATTTATAAAATATTAGAACATTTGAAATTGGATACCGTTGAAAATTTAGTAAGTGTATAAAATAATAATAGTTATTTTAATGTGAAAATTAAATTACATTATTATACATATATATATATAAATAGGTGATTGCACCACGAATTTTACAAGGATTATTAAGTACCTACGCTGATTATCGTTTTTATCGTTGGTGTAAAAATTCACATTGGGCTGTATTTTTACAATCCATTGCTTGGTTTTGGTTTTATACAGCTTCCCGAACACTTTCGAATACAACCGAAACAGCGATGACGATCATAGCCTTAAGTTATTATCCATGGAAAACAAGTATGTTAATTTTAATATATTTTTGAATTTTTATATTTCATTGCTTGTTTCATCTAATTATATCTCGGATATATTCACTTTTCGCTCGCACAGATTCATCAAAATTTCAAGATAAATTTTCGTTCGTATGGATTGTTGAATTGGCTATATTTATGAGACCAACGGCGGTTATTCCTTGGCTTCCATTGGCAATAATGCACATGAAAAATTCAAATTATTCCATTACTAAAATTATTTTAGCACGTTATTGTTTAATTGGGTATGTTTTCTGATTTTTTTTTTATTATTTATTATTTTCTATTGCAATGCGAATATGTGCTTTCGATAATCTACAGTTTTTTCTTTTTTTTTTTTATATAATAATAATATTCTAATGAATTCTATGATTATTATTGTTTAATTACAGACTAATTGTTAAGATATTTGCAACATCCATTGATTGTTATATTTGTAATCGTTTTATATTCACCTATTGGGAGTTTATAAAATTTAATTTTTTGCAAGATATTGCCAGTTTTTATGGAACTCATCAATGGTATGTACAAAATACAAAATAATTGAATATCAGAGTTAAAAATAATATTTATATTTATATTTATTTCGGTTCATTAGGTATTGGTATATTCTTACTGGTTTACCAATAGTATTAGGTATAACATTTTTACCATTTTTATATGCATTAATTGACACCTTTAAACATTGGAATACAAATCCAATTCGTAAACAATTACTTGTGTCAATTGTATTTACAATTTTTGCATATAGTTGTATTGCACATAAAGAATTTCGTTTTATATTACCATTGTTACCAATGTGTTTATATATCACTTCGGATTATCTATCAAAATGGAGTTATACCGCTTCAAGGTAAATGTTTTTTTTTTGTTATAATAATGGCTAAACTTTTGTTTCTTATTCGTTTATCCGTTTTTTTATTTAATTTCAGTTTAAAAATATGGATCGTTGCAATACTATTACTATTAGGTAATGCATTACCCGCTTTATACTTTAGTCAAACACATCAAAGAGGTATTACAACTCTTATGCCAATGTTAGAAACCATTGCTAGGGAATACCGAGATAAAGATGGACATGGAGCTAAATTATTTTTCTTAATGCCATGTCATTCAACACCGTACTACAGGTAAGTGTTTTTTGGTTTTAATTATTTAAATTTTTGCTAAACAATAAATCATTACAGTCACATACATCAAAATGTTACGATGCGTTTTCTAACATGTGAACCGAATTTTAATAACGTTGAAAATTATGTGGACGAAGCCGATAGATTTTATTCAGCACCCATGAAATATTTACGTTCGCATATACCAATCTATCCATTATCGGCATTACCAACGCATGTGATACTGTACGATACATTATTAAAAGACATCGAAGAATTCTTATTTCCTAATTATGATAGAATTCAAAGTATACAACACACAGATATACGATTAGATCAACGCATAGGTAGTCGTATTTTCATATATCAACGTGTCGATCGATCGGAAGAAAAAGAAACACATAATATTTATACTAATGCGGAAATGGATTAGAAACAAGTAAATCGTTAATCAACAGATGGGAAAATCGTGTTCTGATGAACGATTTTCACATAGAGATTTCTAATCGGACAACTATTTTAAAAGGGGCTATTAAGATTCACTACTGTTGGCAATCAAATTGTTTTTGTTGGGAATTTAATTTTCTTTTTAGTAATTTATTTTTATTCTACTGTGTTTTGCTAAGGATAGTCTAAAAAAAAAAAAACAGAAATGCATAAAAAAAATTATGTCGAAATCTGTTTTATTCGGTGATTAAAATCAGTGTAGTGAATTTTCATAACCGCGGTCATTACGCGGTTATCTGACAACAAAAGTTAATTTATATAATTAAAAATAGTATATTTCGGTTTATTTTTCTTTGCCAAAAATAAACTTAAACCAAAAAATTTCCTCCAGTTATCCAAATTCTTAAAAGAAAACAAATGATTGTACAATATTAATGTATATACAGTAAAATAATTAAAAAATTAATGTTCTCTCTCTTATCAGGATTTTTTGCTTAATTTTTATTTTATATTTTAATTTTAATTTAAATTTTTCTTTTTGTAAAATTTTTTTTTTTTATATATTTATATGTGAAATTATACATAATAGAAAATCATGTTCGTATCTCTTAAAAAAAAGAAAATGCAATATAAGACTTAAAAATTAATTTTTTTAAATTTAGTTTAATTAATAATATTTACGAAGAAAATGTGTTCGAATATATTAGAAAAATAAAACATTTTTAATTAAATGATTTTGTTCAATTTTTTATTATATATAATTTACATTAATTAATATAATTAATATATAGATAAATTTTCAAATATCCCACAAAAAAAATTCGACAATTCCACAATGGTGAATAAAATTTTTAAAATGTAGCTCAAGCCAATGCCGTCATAAATACTTTCAGAGTGAGTATTTTTTATTTTGTGAGAAAATTTCATAAATGACTATATATTGAGAGAGTTTTTGGTAAAAATGGTCAAAATAAAAATTATCTTTTTTTTTTGATATATGGTAATTTTTTTTTTATTTCTTTCGTTTCGTATCTCTACTCTGCGGTGTTTGTGACTTTTTGCTGGTTGTGAATTTGTAGTTTTTATTTTTTTTTTTGTGAATACTGAATGAAACAATTTCTTTTCAATTTTGTGTGTGTGCGTGCTTTATTTTTTTAATTAGAACTTTGTGAAAATATTAAAAAATAGTGAATTATTAATTTTATTAATTAAAATACATTTTATTGCTTAAATATAAATTTAAGTTCAATCTTCACGAAACACAAATAATCCAAAATATATAAACAACAAAACAAATAATGTCAGCTTCTGCACGACTATTTGTTCAAGTACGAGGTAAAAATTATGTAATTTCATATATAAAATAATTTTTTTTTTTTTTGGTTATTCTATTTGTGCAGTTGTAAAAATGTGTGTGGCAGTGGTCAAAAAATTAAGGATATTTTTGTTTCTTTTGTATATATTTTAAGTCCTCGTTAAAAATATTCCTACCCAAAATCACATTTCATAGATCTATGAAAATGCCCTTCAATTCCAATCATGAAAAAATAAAAGTATAAAAATAATTTGCCAACGTCAAGGTGATCCAACAAAAGCCAAATAAAACTTTGCGGTGTATGTGTAAAATAAATTAAATTAAATTTAAATTTAACTCTGTATATATAAATAAAAATTTCATGTAATCTATTCATTCAAATTCATGAAAACAAATAGATAAATATATATTTAATTATATATATTTTTATTTACATTTTATTATTATCTGTTGAAATTTATTTATATTTATACGCGTAGTACTTCGAACGCGTAATATGAAGTGGAATTATTTTTATTTTATATTGTTTGGATTATATTATTATCACAATAAAAAAAAACCGAATTAAATTTAAAACAATAAATTATAAATCATTAATAATAATAATAATAATATCACTTTCCAGATGGAATAAAACGCTCCTGTGTACGATATAGTTCTGCATATGAATCAACAAGGAAAAATTTAAGATTAACAGCTAATACAAAGGTTATTGTACAAGGTTTTACTGGTAAACAAGGAACATTTCATAGTAAACAAGCATTAGATTATGGAACTAAAATCGTTGGCGGTGTATCACCGTCAAAAGCCGGTCAACAACATTTAAATTTGCCTGTTTTTGGAACGGTAAATTACAAAAATAAATAAATGTAAATCAAAAAATGTTTTCAAATGAAAATAATCAAAAATCCAATCCATTACATCACACAAAAAAAAAGGTAAAAGAAGCCAAAGCAGCCACTAAAGCTGATGCAACAGTAATTTATGTACCACCAGCAGGTGCTGCAGCTGCTATCTTTGAGGCTATTGAAGCTGAAGTTGGTTTAATTGTATGCATTACAGAAGGTATTCCACAACATGATATGGTACGAGTTAAACATGCATTAATCAATCAAAGTAAAAGTCGTTTAATTGGACCCAATTGTCCAGGAATTATTGCACCCGAACAAGTAAGTTGTCTAATTTATAGGAATTTTAAATACCCCATTTCGCCACAAGGTCATTTCATTGACCTAAATTTAACTATTCATTTGCTCAACTAAATCGAACATTTCCTTAAACTAGTAATTTTCCTTTAAAAATACTATACATAAGGCAAAGTTCAATAAACTGAGATAATTTATTAATTACAAATGATCTCCTATTGACTGTATTTTTCTTATCTCGTATATAAATAATTAATATTTGTTTTTTTCAATTGAATTGTATTTTTTTTTCTTTTTATATAGTGTAAAATTGGTATTATGCCTGCTGCTGTTCATAAAAAAGGAATTATTGGTGTTGTATCAAGATCTGGTACTCTTACCTATGAGGCTGTTAATCAAACAACTGAAGTATGTGTTCTAGATTTTAATGAAAATGTATTTTAACTTATTAGTGACTTAAATGTAGTAATTTCCGAATTTCATTTAAGGTTGGACTAGGACAAACACTATGTGTTGGTATCGGTGGTGATCCATTTAACGGTACCGATTTTATTGATTGTTTAGAGGTATTTCTTAAAGATCCCGAAACAAAGGGGATAATTTTAATCGGTGAAATCGGTGGACAAGCAGAAGAAAAAGCATCTGATTATTTACTACAATATAATCAAGTATAAATATTTTATTTTAGATACACATTCTATGGTAGTAAAATATATTCATTAATTTATTAATTGTTCGTGATCAAATAGGGAATTAAAGCGAAACCGGTTGTATCATTTATTGCCGGTTTAACAGCACCACCGGGACGTCGTATGGGACATGCCGGTGCTATTATTTCCGGTGGCAAAGGTGGTGCACCAGATAAAATTAAAGCTTTAGAAAAGGCTGGTGTTATTGTAACACGAAGTCCCGCTCAAATGGGTCGTGAATTATTAAAAGAAATGAAACGATTAGAATTGGTTTAAAACACTAAAAAAAAAAGCAAACAATTTCCTTACACATAAATTCTATCGCCATCCTCTTAAATAATAATATTGTTGTTAAATAAAAATTAATTTATAAACGAAAAACAAATAAAAACCGATAAAATAATCAATAATCAATCACTAAAAATTACCATTTTATTACAAATTGGGCAATTAATGAAATTATTTTAAATGTTTGTTTTCATTAATTTACCATTTTGTATATGTATACTTGCACTGATATTTCAAAAAAAAGAAAAAATATTTAAATAAAATGTTTTTGCCAAAAACAATGAATCAATAAACTATATTAATATATTGCTAGCGCACTTGGCAGTGTGGCTTCAAAAAGACACAGTTTTCAACGTAAATTTTTGATTATCATATATCGCTAAGATACAAACAAAACTAATTTTAAATTAAAAACTAAAAAAAAAAAACATGAAAGTTTTGTAAAAAGAATGATTTTTGAATATTATTATTATTATTTTTTCCTATATTGTTAATTAATTTTAAAAACACAAAAATAGAAGACAAATTATTTTATTTTTTTTTGTATATTTTATTGGACGATTTTATTCGAATTCATCATCATATTTTTGTTTATTTTTTTTTCTTTTTATTAATACTAAATTAAATTTTAAATTCTATAAATTCGAAATAAAAAATATTCATTGTTTTTTTCTACAATAATAATTAATAAAATATAAAATGTTATCGATCTGACGCCAAGAGAAGAATTAATAATTGGTTTTGTTTTGTTGTTAACGAAAGATTTTTCTATTGAAGTGAAAATCGTTCAGAAAATGGGATTATTTCTATTTAAGGAAATCCATTCTTATAAGAATTGAAAATGATTTTCTATTAATTTTCTTCTGAAAGGAATTCGTTCAGAAAATGGGATTGTGATTGATTTTCTACTGGTAGAAAATGTCCATATTGAAGAAAACCGTTCGTTAATAGAGGGATTGTTATTATGATTTCCTAATTATTTTCTACTGAATCTATTGAAGGAGATTTATTTCGGAAACGGATTGAAATTGATTTTCAATTACTATAAAAAATTGTCAATACTCTTAACGAAATTCGTTTACAATGCGATAGTAAATGATTTTCTATACGAAAATAGAAAACTCTGTGCACTAAGGGAAATTCCTTTAGAAAAGGATTGTGAATGATTTTCTATGAATTGAAAATTTTACCGATAAAGGAAAAATTAATTTTTTATTAATAGAAGAAATTGTGTACTGAAGAAAATTCGTTCAAAATGATTTGTGAAAGATTTTTTACAAATAGAAAAGGTCTAACTAAAACGGACATATTAATTCAGAAAGGGATTGTAAAAGATTTTCTATTAAGTGAGAATTTTTCATTAAAGGCGATTCGTTCAGAAAAAGATTGTGAATGATTTTCTATGAATGGAAAATTACCCACTGAGAAAAATTAATTTAAAAAGGAATGGTGATTGATTTTCTTTGAATTGCGAACCTTTCCACTTAAGCGAAATTTGTTCAGAAAAAGATTGTAATTGATTTTCTATTAAGAGAAAATTTTCCAATGAAGGAAAGTCATTAAAAATTTATTTGTTATTAGCTTTCATAATATAATTCTTTCTACAGAAAGAAATTCGTGGGCTTGAGATTCGTTTTCTTACTTCTTACCTTATTCTGCGCGCCTGCAACCTACAATTGGTTTTGGCGTCCATTAACAGCCTCCTCCAACCGGACCTATTTACCGCCAACGTCCGCCAGCCGGAAACGCCGAGGGCCCGAAGGTTCACTTCTACTTCGTCTTTCCACCTACCCCGCGTTCTTCCTACACTCCTAGATCCCCCAGCTTACTGTCCAGCATTTTTGACGGTATACGATCGCCATCCATTCGAACCACATGACCAAACCACCTCAGGCGACCAATCTTAATGAACCGAACGATGTCGGGTTCGGTATGTAATTTATATAGCTCGAAATCGAACCGCCTACGCCACCATCCTCTTTCCTTTGTCGGTCCAAAGATGAGGCGTAGTATTTTCTTTTCAAACCCTCCAAGTCGCCGTTCGGTGGCCTGTGTCATGCACCACGTGTCAGAACCGTAGGTCACAATTGGTCGAATCAGTGTTTGATATAGCTTTAGTTTCAATGTTTTACTCAATGTCTTCAAGAAGAACATCTTTCGCAAACCGTAGAAGGCCTTGTTTCCCGAAGCAATCCGGGATTGAACTTCCTCCGCTATATCGTTTTCGCTGTTTATGCCGCTTCCAAGGTAGCTAAACTTGTCCGCCGTTTCATATTTGTTCTGACCAATTGATACGCTTTGATGTTGTGCCATAAACCTACTGTTCGTTGGTGCGATCATATACTTGGTTTTCTCCTCGTTTACCCTTAATCCCATTTCCGAAGCTTCACGTTCCAGTAAGAACAGTAACAGTAAGAACAGTAACAGTAAGAACGCTTCTTTAACGGCACCCATTCTTCTACCCACCACGTCAATGTCATCGGCATAACCGAGTAATTGAACAGATGACGTAAAAATGGTGCTGCTGGTGTTAATGGTCGTCCTCCTTATACATTTTTCCAATATAACATTGAAAAACAATGTAGCCAAAGGGTCCCCTTGCCGTACTCCGTCAATGGTTTCAAATGCATCCTTATTTGTACCTGAGATGTAACTTGCGTCAGTGTTAGTTTTGAAATGGCTATCAATTTTTGTGGGAATCCAAATTCCTCCATCGTGCGCCATAATTTTTCCCCAATAACACTGTCGTATGCGGCCTTAAAATCAACAAATAGATGGTGTGTTACTACGTTGAACTCCCTACACTTTTCCATTATCTGTCGTATGACGAACAGTTGATCAGTTGTTGAGCGATCATTACGGAATCCACATTGGTATTCACCAATGACTTCCTCCGCATATGGTAATAGGCGCTTATGCAACACATAAGCGAATACCTTATATGTTGCATTCAGCAAAGATATTCCCCGATAGTTGGAACACTCCATCCTGTCTCCCTTCTTGTGTATTGGCACAATTACAGCAAGCTTCCACTCTGTATAACCTCATAGTTCCAAACATGCACAATTAGCTACACTGTGGTATAACCTCATAGTTCCAAACATGCACAATTAGCTCATGTATACTATTCCACAATACATCCCCACCACATTTAAAGAGTTCACCAGGTACGCCGCCAGATCCAGCCGCCTTTCCATTCTTGAGCTTCAGAATGGCTTCTCTGGTTTCCTCATAAGTTGGTTCCGAAATTAGTGGTTGTGCTGTTTGGTACGGAAGTTCGTTTTCTGCATTTCTACCAATTGGGTTGCTTGCTGTAAGTAGATCTTTAAAATACTCAGCCCATCTCGCGATGGCTCTTTCTTCATCCGCCAAAATTTCACCGCTGGTATCCTTACAAAGAAGGGGTTGTTGTATAAATCCGCTAGTTACAGATCTTATTCTCCTGTACAAATTTTTACTGTCATTCATGCTGGACAGCGTGTCTATATCCCGCAAAATATCCTGCTCATGACGCATTTTCTTGTTTCGGATTAATTTGCGTTCAATGGATCTTTTGGTTCTGTAGTCATCCATGGCAGTTCGTGTGGCGCGCTGAAGATATTTTAAACTCGCTTGGTTCTTTTCTTCATGACCGGTTTTACATTCGTCATCGAACCAACCATTTCTGACCACGCCAGGTTTCAACTTTACCGTTTCCTCTGCCGCCATTTTCATGCAATTACGTAATCGATTCCACATATCATTACACACTTTACACTTGGTCATTTTTGAGATTTTCCAAATTGAATCCTCTTGCATTGAAAAACTGTTATGTGTTTCCGTAATTGAACCGTGTTTGTATGAACAGTAGCTGCGGTTAAATTTCCGTGGATGCACGGATATTTTAATCAGATATTATTCAGTTATAAATTAATTTCAGAAAACTTTATTTTTATATATCACCCATATAACAATTTAACACGACGGTGCAAAAAAAAACTGTAGCAAAATCAGTTAAACTGTTAAATTACAGTGCCCTCACACGGTCTTTAAAATACGATTAATTAACGGTTATATGACGTTATTCAAGAACCTATGAATAACCGAAAAACCTACCGTGCGGTAACAGTGCGTTTATAGTAATTCGAATTAGTTAAGCCATGGGTTTATAATCACTGTTTATATACAGGTATTTACTACTATTCAGACACCGTAACTTCATTAAATAAAAACACGATTTCTAAACGGTTTTTAATATTATTTTATTATATTAATTGACGTGTTTGATTTATGTCCTGAATAAGTGTTTGGAAACGTACGAAAAAAACATTTAACATTTATAAAATGTATAACGTTTTATATTTAGCATATGTTAAGCTTTTATATGTTCTTGGTGTTGTTGGTCGCGCTGGCTGGGTGAATAACAAGACGCACGTTCACATTGAAGGTACCGAGTTCGATTACTACCATTGGAAAAAAACTTTCTTTGTTATATGTTTTAATAGAAAATAAATATTTAAATAAATAATATAATGTTTGTCGTAAAACCGAAAAAATGCGATAAATTCATAAATTCTAAAAAATGCGATAAAACACAAAAATTGAAAATTATATAACAATCGAGTATTGAGGTTCGGTAACGGTGTTTGAGAAACGGTGCTATTATGGTACATTTAACACCAACATTACACTACAGTGTAAAAACCTGGGCATTTACGGTTGTTAAACCATTAACATGCGGTATTTTAACTGGAAGATCACTATTTTTGCACCAAATGTAGGTACCACTGTTGG
The DNA here is from genome assembly GCA_958336335.1 of Dilophus febrilis. Taxonomy (NCBI): domain Eukaryota; kingdom Metazoa; phylum Arthropoda; class Insecta; order Diptera; family Bibionidae; genus Dilophus; species Dilophus febrilis. The sequence goes on from OY284470.1 coordinate 29,015,739, forward strand.
TCAATAAACCGTTTAATTAACTGTGTATACACGTTTTGTTGTTACTTGGGTCGTAATGTACAAAATCTTTCATCAATGGGGTTGAAACCGATGACCGATTCTTTCGCTTTACCTATTACAATAAAGCCGGTGCCGAATAACCCTGTTTTATTTCTACCGCTATAGTAGAATTTGTATTCTTTACTGGATAAGATGTCCTTTCCAGGCCACCGTGTTTCCTGGACCGCTGTTATGTCCAGTTTAGCTTTCTTTAAGCAATCAGTCAAAATTTTTAAACCGCCCGCGCTCAGTATTGTTCTCACGTTCCATGATGCCAGTTTTAAATCATTGTCCTTATTCCATTGCCTGAGTCGTTGCCGTTTTTCCTGTCCTGTCCGAGGCACTGTTGCTAGTTTCATAATTTGTTGTTTTTACGGTTTCGGTAATTAGCCGTACGACCAACCGCATGGGATTCGCACTTACAATTTTAGCCTGAATGATACGGATTGTATCATTCAGTTACCGTTGGTTACCACGTGGAGGTAAAGTAAGCACTTGATCAGGAACTCAACCGTTGCAATGCTGGGTCAGCGACCAGTCAGTGCCTACCCTATTTATCCCAATCCAAACCAACGTTTTCTGAGATTCGTTTTCTATTAATTGAAAATTTTCCACTAAAGGAAGTTTGTTCAGGAATGGATTTTATATGATTTTTGCAATAATAGAAAATTTTCAACTGAAGAAACTTCATTCAGAAAGGGATTCTGAAAGATTTTCAATGAAAAAAAAAAGGAAAAGTTTCCACTTTAGGAAATTCGTTCAGAAAGGAATTGTGAAAGATTTTCTATCAATTGAAAATTTACCGATAAAGGAAAATCCTTCAAAAATGGATTGTGATTAATTTTTTATTAATAGAAAAAATTGTCTATACTGAAGAACATTATTTCTATTTTATCAGGCAATTTGCCATTATTATTGTGAGATGAACTCGCTAAGAAAGGGATTTTTTATCCATTTCTGGCTACTCTGAACGTAATTTTGCTAAGAATTTAAAATGTAATAACTATATTGGATTGCGATAGAATATAGAACATTTATAAAATGGGTCAGAAGTCGTTTAAATCATTTAAACGACATAAAAAATTAACAGTTCTTTTTAAGACTAGTCTAAAAATCTACTAGTATATATACAGAGTGTTCCAGTACAACCCCGCAAAGCCGAATACCATGTGTTCCTGGGACTATTTCCAGCAAAAAATCGTATGCGAGGGGGGTCTAACTTCAACCCCTACCGAGTTACAGAGTGTTGAAAAAATGATGTTTCTTTGAAAAACATTGGTTCATTTATTAACTCATAATTTGCAAACCGTTCAAGCTAGAATTACAAATAAATACTCTATGTATCGGTAAATGAATTACCTTTAATTTTGCTCGGAATACATTTTTTGCTATCTAGTTCTCGTTTGGAGTTATTGATGCTCAATGAGTGAATAAATATCATATTTTTCCGTCAACTTTTTCAGAAAAATTGATTTTTCTCAAAATTTTCCGGGGTATTTCTTCCTAAGTAACTTTTGTGCACCAAGGAAATTCGCGGTGCTTAACCTTCTATGGTGGACTTTTATTGTGCACAAAAGTTTCATAAGAAAAACAATTTTTAACCCCGAGAAATTTCGAGAACGATTTTTTGCTGGAAATCGTCCAAGGAACAGGTGGTATTCGGCATTGTAGGGTAGTACTGGGACAGACTGTGTATATCTATATAAATTTATATCTTTTCAATTTATACGTACGTAATATCTAGCGGATCATTAAATGGGTAAATATGCATTTATAAATTCTTTAGAAATATCCATTGAATTTTTTTTTTATAAAAAAAACTAAAGAAAGAATATTTATTTATGGTTATAGCAGCTAGTATAAATACTAAACAATTAATTGACATTATTATATGATTGATAAAATATTTTATTATAGATATAGGTACAAAAAATGTAATTATATCACGTTTCTACAATTATTTTAACTATATAGTATATAGTTACGCAGTCTTATTATATACCGTTATAAATAATAAGAATTTGTAATATATATAAAAATTACTAAATTCTTGCGTTTAAGCGTTGTGTTATATTAAAACCTATACATTGCGGTTTTAATTTTTTAAAACCAGGTAAAAAATACGTTTTTAATTAAAATAATCTTTTATTGTTATCAATATAACAATAATAAAATATAATCGCTAAAAACGAGAGCAGGTGTAAAAATGAATTTTCACAAAATTTCTTAATTTTTTATTTGTAAAAATTGTGATTTTATTAATATAATATTTATAGATGCTTAGATTGCGATATATGACTTTTATTTAAATTTTGCATATTATAACTATAATTCATAATTAATCATATACGTTTTTTATTGAATATTTTTGAATTTATTTTTTATTTATATTGTTGTATATTGTATTTTTTAAAAATGTATTTTTACGTGTCTTTTGAAAGTAGAACAAATGATATATAATATATTCATTCACATAGATGTTAATGAAATCGCATATATGTGCGGTGTAGATTTATTTAAATTTAAATTTAATTTGTTGTTTATACAGGGTATCCCAGTACAGGGTGCCAACCCGGAACAGGCAGGTTCTACACCTCATTTCCAATCAAAATACGTATGCCGACCCCATGTCTATGTCACATGGGTTTCGAGCTAGCCCAAAAAAACGATTTCGTTGAAGTTCAAGGTAGTACGTAGATGTTATTTATCATATCTCAGCAATCAGTTATGGGAATTCAATAATTATAACGTTGTTCGAAAGATATTTCAACTATCTTCAACTCTTTCTAATAACATAAACATCGGCGACAACCAGTTTTCATGCTATAGCTGGTCAAACACAAGAAATTTCAACGGCTTCAAATATTTTTGTTATTTTGCAAGCTTAGAACTGTAGGACTTTTAGGTTTATTAGTGGTCGGTTTTTAGGAAAACTTCTTTGATGTTTTAGCTTTAATTTGATGTACAAACTTTTAAAATGTGTCAACTCGTTTTAGAGATATGGCAAAAATAACATCGAAATGCAAATTTTTCAAAAATTTAAAACACATTTATTACATTGCAAAGTTCAACGTTCTATTGTTGTCGTCTTATCTAGGTAACATAAGTTCAAAAGGAGTTACAGTTAATTCAATTGTTACTTAGAAACAAAAAACAGTTAAATTTATTACAGTCCTAAATTGATTCAATTCTTTTGTTTTTTATGCTGCATCTCTTGGCATTTGTACGTTACATTACTTAACCTTTATTTTTCTTTAATAATCATTAGAAAATTAAGTTTGATTTATAAAGAATAATTTGAACGTGTTCCCCGTTCACACGTAAACAATTAAGAACCAGTAAAAAATTAATGTAAAAGGTGCATAGTGGTATAGTAAGTTTAATTTAAAGCAATATGCATTCACCTTCAAATTGTGAATTAGCGGATAGGTATATGTTTATGGGTACTGTTATGGTAACGCTAGCAAAGCAAAGCCCGAATACCAAATTCAATTTCCAAATCGACTACAACCATCAAGGAAATCATTTTCAAACTTATTTAGGAAACTAACAACTACTGGTACCTTTGCAAGAAAACAAGAATGGTTAGGTAGAAATTCTCGCGATGTAGATATTATGGATATGGTCGAAGCAAATCCAAGTATAAGCACAAGACGTGCAGCCACCCAAATTGGTGTAAGTAAAAACTATGGCTGCCGTATAATAAAGGCTGCTCGTTTGCATCCTTATCATTTGCAAAAATAAAAGCACTTAAAGAATTAAGCCAACCGAATAACTTTTTGTGTTTTAAATTTTTGAAAAATTTGAATTTCAATATTATTTTTGTCCTATCTCTAAAACGAGTTGACGCATTTTAAAAGTTTGTACATCAAATTAAAGCTAAAACATCAAAAAAAAGTTTTCCTAACAACCGACCACTAATAAACATAAAAGTCCTACAGTTCTAGGCTTACAAAATAACAAAAATATTTGAAGCCGTTGAAATTTCTTGTGTTTGACCAGCTATAGCATGAAAACCGGTTATCGCCGATGTTTATGTAATTAGAAAGAGTTAAAGATAGTTAAAATACCTTTCCACCAAGGTTATAATTATTGGATTCCGATAACTGGTTGCTGAGATATGGTAAATAACATCTACGTACTACCTTGAACTTCAGCGAAATCGTTTTTTCGGGCTAGCTCGAAACCCAAGCGAGATAGACATGGGGTCGCCATACATTTTTTGATTGGAAATGAGGTGTAGAACCTGCCTGTTTTGGGTTGGCACCCTGTACTGGGACACCCTATCTATTACGATGTGTGTGGTGCGTGTATGTGTTGTATCTTATTATTGTATATATTTCTAATCAATTTAAATTGCAATTAGTTAATTTAAAAATTGTAATATACATATATAATACAAATAGTGAATGATTGTGTGTATAAATCTATATTTGTAATCGAATAAAGTAAATATAGATGCAAATTTATATGTATAAAAGATCTGTCTGTACACATAACTATCGAATGTTTTCAACAAATTAACAGATATCTTATTGTATATATATGCTTGTATATTTTGTATACATATAATAATGAAAGTGAATTATATATGTTAAAATGATCTTAAAAACGTATATAATTCATATATTATATATATATGACGATATAATATAAAAAAAATTTACTGAAAATCAACTTTAAATATACATTTATAAGAGAAGTGTGAATACAAAAAATACATTCTTGTTTTATTTATTGGAAAATAAAAATAAAAAAGGTAATGGTAAAAAAAAAATACCTGTGTGTTTTATATTATATTATATGTCGCGCGCGCGAGGTAAATTACCTCTTTTATTTTTTTTTTCATTCATCAATAGTAGTTTAAAATTTGTTAAAGTAAACGGATCAATATGTTTTTATAATTATTTTATTTTTAAAATAAATAAATATATTATTTATAAACTCGACGTATCGAAGAAAAATCAATTGATAAATAAATAATAGAACAGCGCAGATAAAATATATGTGAATATTATTTTAAAATAAAAATAATTTTAGAATAAATCTCTTATAATTATAATTAATAATTAACAAATAAAAAATAATAAAAATATTTCTATAAAACTGCCGAAAATATTTTTAAAAAAAATATTTAGAAACAATTTTTTAATATTTTTTTTTGTTTTCAAGAGAAAGTTTACTGAATATTATATTATTGTGTGGGATATAAAAAATTATTTATTTTAAATAACTTTTATTACGAATACCCAAAAAATATACAATAAAAAAGGAGCGTTGTTATAATATAAAAATATATATTAATTATTTTGTAATTTTTGTGAGCGGCGATTAAATATAAAAAGTTATTTTGTTTTTTTTGTGTATTTTTTGAATTGATCTTGAAAAAAAGTTTCGTTTTTTTTCTTTTGTGGACTTCTTCTTATGATGTGTGTTATTTTTTTTTATTAATAAATAATTTTTTTCTCTATAGATATTTAAAAGAAGATACAAAAAATTATAATTATTATTATAATATATTATTGAAGAAGAAAAGAAATTGAAATTAAAAAAAAAATATAAGTGCGTTTATATACAAAAAAAAAAAGAAAAAGAATATTTTATGTGTGGTTTATTTTAAATATATTTGTGTTTTTTTTTTTTTTTGTTGTATGGATAAATTCTTTTAAAATATTGCCAATTTATTATTAATAATAAAATTAACAATAAACAAAAATTGTTTTTTTCTTTTTATAATAAAAGGTGAAAGAGGTGTTTATGAATATAAATAAAAAAAGGTAAATATTTTTTTTTGTATGTTATTCATCGCATTTCATCAATATATAAATTGCGTTGAAGATTCATCAGTTAATAATAATTGTTGTTAATAATAATAATAATTGTATATTAAATTTGTAATGTGAATTGATTTTATTTCCGGCTTTTTTTTTTTTTTTAATTTCTTTAAGATGATTTTTTTTTATCTTAAGAGAAATCATCACACAGCGAGTCATCATATATTAAAGGTCATCTGCTTGTCTTGGTTTTATTTATCATTATAAAAAGTCTTTTTATATATTTTTAGAAATTATGTGTAGTTGATGAAATTGTAAACGATCATGCGGTAATGTGAATTGATTGATAGTTTTTGGTTATGATAGTTAATAATTGTATTAGAATAAATATAGAGAAATCAATCAATTTTATTAAGATTATTAATAACTATGACTAAAAAAGAATTTGTTTTGTGTCTGTAAATAATATTAATAGGCCTGTCATTATGGTTCGATCGTTTTTTTTAAATAAAACACATTAATTTCGGTAATAACGCGGTAAACAATTTTTATACCATCGTAAAACCAAGTAAAATCTTTTCCCAATTTTTTTGTTGTCAATTTATGAATACCATCAAAATAAAATTTCTTATCTTTTGATGCGATCCAAAAATCGACCCAAATTTTTGGACGTCTTCATTATTGTGGAAGCGCTATATGTGTACAGAGTCCATATCCCACCATCGATCTGAACAAGTGGTAATCTGATAGAGCAACATCTGATGAATAGAGGACGGGTGTGGTAACACATCCCATATCCAAGTGATTCCAATGTTTCTTTTACCGGTTTTGCGATATGAAGGAGATTTCTTGTCGTGCAAAATAATCAATTTTTCATGTCTGCGTTGGCCCATTCTGGTCGTTTTTCTTTTTCATTGTCCGATTCAATTCCAACAATTGTTGTTTGTATACCGTTTACCATCAGTAAATAGCTTGACCGCAGGTTTTCACAATTCGTAATATAGCACGCGCCCTTCTGGTCCCACCAAATATACAGTAAAATCTTCTTCCTATGGCCATTGCGTTTTGGCGTCAATTTTACTTGTTGACCGGGCTGGATCAGTCCATATTGTTTAGTTCGTTTAGGATTATCAAAATAAATATACATTTTTCATAACCAGTGCGACAACTCGATGAAAAAACGACTTCCTTTGCTGTCTTTGAATGAAAATTTCATACATGGTTTTACGTTTTTTTAATCCTTCTTTCTTTCAATTCATATATGGAGCCCATATTCCTTCGTTTTGGATCTTATATACCTATTTTGTTTAAATGATTAGAAATGGTTGTGGTGACAATAAACATTTAAGGAATCTGCTAGTTGTTGTTGTGTTTGCGCATCGTCTGCTTATTCATCCAATATAATATGCTTGCAATTCCGCATCTTCAAATTTTTATTGGTGGTTTTTCCATCTTCTTTGTTATTCAGATAAAAATCACCACTTTTTGAATAGTTGAAACCACCTTCTGCACTGACCTTCATGTAAAGCATATGTTCAACATAAGCTTCAACAAGAATTTTATGACTTTCAACCGCAGTTTTCTCCCCAATGAAACAATAACAACAAGCGTTTTTCTGGTACATGACAACGTGACAAGACATTACCAAAAAAAAAATAATGTAATTTACACTTTTAGCTCATAACACAAAATGAGAAAGTGAAAGATACAAAGTGAATACGTTCGCAAAAAACTATTTCAGTGGAAACCGTTATTATTTAAGGCGGCTGCACAGAGATTAATCCGTGAGCGATCGAGCCATATATTGGCAGACCTATATATTACTTAAAGATTAACATCAAAACTAATTAAATCTGTAAAGACAATTAATAAAACAACCATATAATTATGGTAATTATGGAAATGTTCCTTTTATGTGATTGCTGGATAGCTTAAAATGCCAAATACTTAATAGTTCCAATTTAAATGAAGAGACACCGATCCCCATCACGGCGGATATAAAAGTTCCCTTCACAATGATGAGTAAAGTCCGTGACACTTATCAGTCTGTTTCCGAATTAAATCCTATTCGTGATTATAAATTATATCTCATCTCATTAAAATAATTTAAATGTCTATTAAGTAATTTTTAAAATTGAATTAAAAATTTAAAACTTTAATCGCACTGCGAAGTAATAAATATAATACATTTGTGTATATTAACTCATTTTTAAAACATATAAATTATTATTATTCAATTATATATAAAAAAAAAACAATATGAAGAAAAACAAATCTTTTTTTTTTTTTAGATGCACACGCAAATAATTATAATTAAGAAATTATAATTTTTATTTTTTATTTAAACAGCTAAAACGAAAAATAAACGTTAGATAATAATCGTTTAAGTAAAACTTTAGATTAACAACATAAAAATATATATTATATAAAATATATCATGTCGCATGTATGTAAATATACAAAAAAAAACATTATTTTCACAATTTATACACACTTTCGTTTTCAAAATATATATTATTATTATTCTTTTACTATATTACATTACATAGTAATAAATTTAATATAAGTATATTTTAATAAAACATTTTACAATTCATTTAATCATAGCACATTTGTATATATACATAATATAAATATGGAAGAAGATATAATACACAACGAGATAAACAATCGTTTATTGTAACAGATGAAGTATTTTCATTTATTTATATGCAATTACTATTATTATATTTGATTTGATGAAATCTAAAGCGGAAAATTATTATTTATAGCATATATACATACATTATTTAAAATATCGCATATTTTATAATCTTTATTTATTATGGGAAATATTCGCATTAGCGGTATTGAATTTCCGCACTTGATATGATAAATCAAAATAGTGGTATTATTGTTTTTTAATGGAATTTCAAAAGTGTTGTTTAATGGAATTTTTAAAATATAAAAATAAAAAAATTAATTTTTCGCTATACAACCAACAATCTGGTTTTAGCGTCCAACAACAGTCTTCTGTTGTTAGTTTCTTAATTTATGGCTTTTACTGACACCGTGGTAATTAGCCGTACGACCAACCACAAGCGGAAAATACAACTCTGTGTTAAAATTCAGATTCGAAAACTAATCGAAAACATATTTTATGCATTCAGTAGGATTCGATCCCACGACCCCAAAATTTCGTTAGAATTTTAGATTGGCATTTTTAACATTTACACCACAGAGTTATTTTTAATTTTTAATTATTATTTTTTTTTAAATGCTTCATTAATTCATCATCATATAGAAAATTGGAGTTTACTACAAAAATATAGTCAATTTCCACAACAAAATTGGATTACTCGAAATTCTCAAAATATTTGTCATCAAAACATGAAAAGGGAATGCGTTAATCCAATCAATATAAGAAACATTTTATGAAATAGAGGATGTTTCAGAACCCGACCACAATACTACGGTTTAGGTTCTATGGCTCATTTGGTACCGAAAATGTTCGTAAAAATTTTTGTCGATTCGTCTTCGTTTCCGAGTTAAACGAAAAAAACCGATTTTTTTGGATTTTCGAATTATCTCCATAACTGATTACTGTAATTAAAAGCTCTATTAGATATACACTATTAGCATTAGCTTTAAATTACCTTTAACTTTACGTTAATCTAATGATCTAAATCGGAGAAACGTGTGAATACCACACATATTAATTTTTGTTCTCTAAAGTTTGAGGTATCATATCTCGAAAAGACGCCCTATACAATTTTCCGCCACACATGCTTAAAAACCTGCTGATAAGCTATAATTTTGCCTTATATCTCTCAATAAGCTATCTCTCATAGTTTCGAAGTTAATTCACAAAAACCCATGAGGATTCACGGATAAAAAGTATAAAAATGTATGGAAATTTTTACAATCGTTTTTATAATTTGTTTTTTATTTTTATAGTTTTTTCACTTATGACTTAATTTTTAAAATGTCCATACATTTTTATACTTTTAAACCGATCATCACTATAGGTTTTTGTGAATAACTTCTAAACGATTAAAGATATAGCATATTGGGATAAAAGGCCAAATTATAACTGATTAATGTGGTAAGTATGTGTGAGCTTTAAAAGCATGTGTGGCGGAAAAATTTTACAAGGTTTCTTTTCGAGATATGATACGTGAAACGTTTCTTTAAGTATCTGAAGAACCGGTTGTCCGATCTACAAAAATTAACCGTTCATTTAAATGTAATTCAATGCTGATGTTAATAGCGTGTCTGATCTTTCTATTACAGTAAGTGGTCCGCCAGAGTGCGAAAAATATGAAAATCTCAAAAAATTGAAGTGTTACGTATAACTCCGAAACGAAGCCGAATCGACAAACATATGTAGGAACATTTTCGACTCTAAATGAGCCATAGAACCTAAAACCGGAGTATTGTGGTCGGGATCTGGGACACCCTGTATTTCTCTCTTATTATACGGTGAATATATTATTCCTTTGTTATTTACTAAACCGCCTTATTTAGAATGTTTTATGATAACCCAAAAGATGAATGCTATAAATACTGTTCCGTTTACTGACAAGTTACAAGGTACTGTCATTACTATATAAATTTCAGTATATGTCATTTCGTTGAAGTGTAAACAACAAAGCTTTTTTTTGTTTCGAATATGTCGAAACACATACCTGAAAGTTATCGTTTGTTGGTTGAAGCTTATGGTGGGCATGCTCCAGCTCAAGCAACTTGTGAACGATGGTTTGTACGCCTCCGAAATGGTGATTTTGAATTGGAAGACAAAGAACGGCCAGGTCAGCCAAAAAAATTTGAAGACGAAGAATTGCAGGCATTGTTGGATGAAAATTCGTGTCGAACGCAACAAGAGCTTGCATTAGAGTTGAATGTAGATGCCTCTACCATTTCTAGACGTTTGCATTCAATGGGAAAGATCAGAAAGGTAGGAAAATGGGTCCTACATCAAATGAATAAAAATCAACTCAAAGCATCTGATCGCTACCGACGACAACTGGGCGAACTGGCAAATAAATTGAGCGAAAAACGACCATTGATAGCTGGAAAACACCACAAAGTTTTAATGCACGATGACAATGCCAGATCACATCGCGCAAACATCGTTAAGGAAAAAATAAAGACGCTCGGTTGGTATAATCTTGATAACGCCCGTACTCTCCAGACCTTGCTCCTTCTGATTACCATTTGTTCAGGTCAATGCAGGTCAGCCTGACAGCTACGCTTTCGAAATGCTGAAGAAGTGCGAAAATGGGTCGATGAATGGATTGGGACAAAAGATGAGGAGTTCTTCAAACGAGGAATCAACAAGCTTCCTAAAAGATGGGAGGAAGTCATAGCTAACGATGGGTCAATATATTGCGTAATACATTTTGTTATAGATATAAATGACATTTTCAAGCCAAAAAAATCGACATTATTAATGCAAGTTCCACTTGTTCAACTTAAATTTTTGTTCAACTTAAATTTTTCCGATATAGCGCCTATGAAAATTCAATCAATTTCTAATATATTTTATAAAAGAAAACATTTTGAAATCACTTTATTGGTTTTTAACATAAAAGATATATAGAGTCGATACATTATTATAAAACGGTCATTAAATTGTTCCAACTCTATCTATTTTATTTTATTATTATAATAATCCTACTGTCCTTTTTCTGTTACCTCTATATGGGGAATGTGCATATATTTTTTGTTGATCCTCAATGTCCAAAATGGAAACAAGCGAACAGAAGAGGTCATTGCGCCTGCTTCTATCCGATATTTCTTTATGTATTAAAAAGGTGTGTGTCATAAAATGAAGGTCAATTATTCTACTTTTATTTATATGTGTTCGTTTTATTTCCAAAGTACTTGTTTACTTTTGGTTAAATCTTTAATAAAACGCATTTTGTTAAATAAAAAAAAATAAACAATTTTTAAATCGTGGGAAAATTTAACGGATTTTACATTTTTTCTATACCCGTAAAACTATTTATATTTTAAAATAAAATATTATAAATACCCCTTAACCGAAAGTCATCAAATCAAATATTCATCAATTTAACAAAGAAAAAAAAAACAATATTTTTTAGATTGTTGTATTGATTTAATCTAATTTGTTTTTTTCTTCTCTTATTTTATATATACGTTTGTTCATATATGAAATTATTATTATTATTATTATTAATTCAATTAATCTTAATATTCATATTTATGACCACATAGCAATTTGACATATACGTCGTACCTGTATGCTGTATACCTGTGTCTTTATATTTTTTTTTTGTCTTTTTAAAAGTAATATTCAAGGTCCAAAAGTTCTTTTTATATAAATGTAATATGTAGATTAATTACGTATAAGTACAATTTGAATTTCGTTTTTTTTTTTCTATTTTTAAAAGTTGAAATAAAAAAAAACATATCATATAAATATTAATAAGTGGAAAAAAGCGAAGACAAAAAAAACTCACACCAGATACAATTATTATAATCGTTTTTTCATTTGTATAATTTTCTTGTATGGTACATGATCATATAATTTTTATTATAAGAAAAAAAAATTAATAAATATAACTAAATTACAAGAAGGCCAATCAACAACAATAACACCACAATATAAAAAAATATACACACAGGTGAGAAACAAATAATACAAAATAATTGGACAAAAGGCAAACAAAACGTTGAATATAAAATACAATTATTAATACGTACTATATAATAAGTTGTTGAATTGCATTTCAAATATCCTTTATATATAATATAACAACCAAAAATCATTAAAATAATTATAATGAATTTTTTAACTGAAATAATTATTGAACAAAAAAAAGATAAGCTCACCGTGCGATTTTTGCGAATATATACATTATTATATACAGGGTGAGTTTTATAATAAATGCAGTGCCTTTATCTTGGAAACCGTTAGAGATAAGAAAAAAACTCTCTCTATAAAAGTTGTAGGCAATGGAAGGGGACGTCTACGGGTGACATTGGGTGACCTTGAAATCTGTTGGTTCTTTAGTTACAGACCAAAGTTTAGTTTTTTTAAATGGGAACCCCCCTTTTTGAGGATGTCATTTGATTAAACAGTTAAAAATAAACAACTTTTGTCTCCATACATTTTTTCGAAAACCGCCTCGTTTTCGACTTATGAGCTAAAATGAAATACAAATAAATAAGATGTAAATACTGCTCTGTATTAATAAATCAATGATTCCATGTAATTTAATTATTGCAATTCTACCGTAACACTAATTAATTGTATGAATTTCGTATTTAAATCTATTTTTATTTATTTTAATTTATAAATTTTATTTTAACGTTATGAACTTACCGCTAGTTCTACCGTAACACTAATTAATTGTATGAATTTCGTATGTTCTATGAATTAGTATAAATTAAAATTTTAACGTTGATGTGCGATATTTATTAAATTAAAAAAAAAATTATTTATTTTAAAATGCTCTTTACCAATGCAGAAGGATTCGATATGTTAATGATTTATGGTGAATGTCGTCAAAATGAATGTGCAGCAATGAGGTTGTATCGCCGAAGATTTCCACATCGGCGTCAATTTGGAAGAGGTGTATTTAGCCGATTAGCTAAGAGTGTCAAAACAACAGGAACGTTGCGAAAGCCAGTTAGACAACGAAAGACGTGTGAAGATATTGCTATAGATGTGAGATCACCGGATTTAGCCTGCATGGATTTTTTTCTGTGGGGAACAGTAAAAGAGTTAGCCTATTTTCAGCGGCCTACTACTATCGATGATATGAAAACTAGAATTATATCCATTTTTCGTAACATTAAGGGATGTCAATTAGAAGCAGTACATGTTAATTTTAAGAAAAGAATTGAAAAATGTTTAGAACAGCGCGGTGGTCATTTTGAACATTTATTAAAATAGATTTAAATACGAAATTCATACAATTAATTAGTGTTACGGTAGAATTGCAATAATTAAATTACATGGAATCATTGATTTATTAATACAGAGCAGTATTTACATCTAATTTATTTGTATTTCATTTTAGCTCATAAGTCGAAAACGAGGCGGTTTTCGAAAAAATGTATGGAGACAAAAGTTGTTTATTTTTAACTGTTTAATCAAATGACATCCTCAAAAAGGGGGGTTCCCATTTAAAAAAACTAAACTTTGGTCTGTAACTAAAGAACCAACAGATTTCAAGGTCACCCAATGTCACCCGTAGACGTCCCCTTCCATTGCCTACAACTTTTATAGAGAGAGTTTTTTTCTTATCTCTAACGGTTTCCGAGATAAAGGCACTGCATTTATTATAAAACTCACCCTGTATATTATTTTACCTGTTTAAAATTATAATTAAAATATATGTATATATCACTCAGTTGATATAAAGAAAATTTTTTTAATAATATATATATTTTTATATAAATTTTAATTAATACTTTTCTGTTTAATGATTCACAAAAAAAAATTTTTGTTTTTGAGTTTCTTTTTTATTGTATTATTATATTTTTATTCTTCATTAATATATCACCACAATCTTTAAAATTTATATATCACAATAAAAAAAAACTATATTATAATTAATTGAAGCATAAAATATTAAATATACATATAATTATAAAGCGATAGTTGTATATATGAGACGGTATAATAAATAATATATGCATTGTATAATGCGAAGAATTTCGAATCGTTATATAGCTGTCCAAAAGTATAAATGGGTCGCATCATCTCAGATTTAATTTTTTATTATTTAAACATTATTATAATACATTAAATATCATGAAAATTACTTTAAAAACATTCATTCTATCACCAACCGCTTTAGATATTCTCAAAATTATACATTTTCAAATCCCAAAATATGTCATATCCCCAAGTGGTTTTTCGCACATGATCACCGTAAAACATAGATAATTTTATAACTTACAATACAATCTATGTTAAATCGATTGTTAATAAAATTCTACTCGGATTTAAGTACCGCTAAACATCCCGGGGAATCGTCTGGGTCCTTTGTAATCCTAATATAATTATACCTTAAAAAAGTACAATAAAAATTTTTATTATTAACTTTTTCCATTTTTTTTTTGCCGTTTCTTTGCTAGAAAAATTTAATTTTTGTTTTTTGCCAAAATCTGAATGCAGGAAAATGGAATTTCTTAAGCTTTCGACCCTAGCGACGACGTAATGCTAGTGACTTATAATGTTCGTACGTTATAGCTGCGACGAAGGATATATTCAACGTTTTTTTTGGTTTCAGATTATTATATAGCTAATCTTGGAGCAATTTTTTTTTGCATAACTTTCTTATTCCAAAAATTAATCGAACCGTATATTATTAGTGACAATTTCTGATCTAGTACCTTTCTAACCCCACACAGGTTTGGTAGAATAATATCAACAAACCATTTCATCAAGATATTTCCCAATAACGCATTTTCTAATCCTATAACTATGCCGTCCGCAGGTCGTTTTTCATAGAGAGTCATCACCTTAAAACATAAGTTTATGACATCCAACTGCATAATGATAAATCGATTGATAATGAAATTGTAAACCGTTTTAAGTACCTGCAAATTTTGGGGGAACCGTCGGTTTGATCCTTTGGAATCATTAGAATTATCTTAAAAAAATACAATAATGCGTTAATTTTTTGCATGAAAAAATAAATACAATGCAATATTTTTATTATTACCATTTTGCACTTTTTACCGTTTTCATACAAAAAGGATGGACATTTTTAGTATTTTTCTCAATCTGAATGTAGATGGGAAACCATTTTCCAAAAAAAATGAAGCTTTGTATAATTTCTACATATAGCGATTTAAAATTTTACTATACCTTTGTAGCTAAAATGAATACGCGTTCAACTTTTCTGTAAGATTTCTGTTCAGATTATTAATAGATACGATTTGGTGGAACGTTGAAAAGGACATTTTTTCAATTTCGGAAGTTCCATATAACTTGATTCTTGATTCCTAAAGATACTGTAAACGGGTTATAGTTTGATTATCTGGTTATTATTGATATCTATCAAGTGTCGCTAGATTGAGAATGTTATCCGTTTCCGTTTTCACAAAATTTTTTTTGTCAAATAATCTCGTTTTAAATCCCGAAAAAATGTCTTCCAGGAGCTTTTTCATAACGATATAATCACTTTAAACCATAGGTACGAATCATTTCCAAACGAGGATAAATCGATTGATAATAAAATTTTACATCAGTTTGAGTACTTGAACTGCAGGGAATCTTTTGTATATCCATCCTTAACAATCCTGAGAATTACCTTAAAAAATAACAAATAAATATTGATTTTATTCATGATAAATATAAATAAAATATTAAAAAAAAACAATTGCATTTTTTTGCCGTTTCTCTGTGATTTTGATGAATTTTTATTATTTTCACAAATATATGATGGCAGAAAAAATAGGATTTTTGAATGCTTTCCGTAATGCTAACGATTTAAAATATATTAGTACGTTATTATTAAGAGATAGGTCCAACGTCTTTGTACGTTTCCGTTTAATAGTTGGGCTGAAAAGTTTGTAGGCTAACATAGAAAAAATTTTTTTTTTATTTTTAAATTGTAATTTTTTTTTTTTTTTTTTTTGTTCGTTACTACGGCAGAATCGGTTTAGCGCCCGTAAAACCTCGGAATTCTATTGCCGTGAGCCCGTAACGAAATCACTTAATCAGGTGATGAGCCTTAGATGCATTGAATACACTTAAGTGATTTTGGGTGGTTATAATCTATTATAATATGTGGATTAATTTATGAAATTTTGAAAATAAAGCAAAAATATGAGATAAAAAAAACTTACACTAAAACGAAATAAGAAAAAATCACTTATAGGTTTTCAAACAATTGTCCAAGTTGCACTTTAGGTGGATGAGTTTTTAAATAAGATGAAATGTTTAATTTAAATGACTGATAATCAAAATTAGGGGGAAATACTAGTTCAGGGAGACTATATTCCATTATCTTGATGTTCTTAGGAAAAATGAATTTCCGAGTCTGTTTGTTCGAAAAAAAACTAATAGATACAGAATATGAATGAGCCTTTTGTGAATTTCTCGAATTATAAGAGAAGTTAATTGGTTTAGGAATTAGCTTTAAAATTTCATTAGAGCATTCATGGTAATAATACATATAAAATGTGCACAATGAAGCTACTGATCGTCTATGATCCAATGATTCCATGGAATTTGATATTGTTTCATTTCTGATCAGCGAAATAGCGTGTTTTTGGATCCTGTCACTAAACTGCAAGGTAGTAATTGGTGCACCAGCCCATATGTAGGAATTGTACTCTAGAAGTGGTCTTATAAAAGACCTATAAACTAATGCTAAATTTTCAGAATTGAGGAATTCTTTCGATCTTCTTAAAAATCCAATGCGGCTAGCTGCCTTTTTAGCTGCCATTATTATATTATTACTCCATGAAAAGTTGTTTGACAAAGATATTCCCAAATTTAATAGGTCCTTAGATTGTGGAATAATTGTATTATGCATAAGTATTGGGTTAACATTTATGGA
This sequence comes from Dilophus febrilis, assembly GCA_958336335.1. Classification (NCBI taxonomy): domain Eukaryota; kingdom Metazoa; phylum Arthropoda; class Insecta; order Diptera; family Bibionidae; genus Dilophus; species Dilophus febrilis. Next base: position 29,033,080 of record OY284470.1, read on the forward strand.
TCGTTTGTTTGAGAACAAACATGCCTTTGTTTTAGATGGATTGAATTCTACTAAGTTTATCCTTCCCCAATTAGATATTGAATCTAAATCTTTATTAATTGAGGAAATCATCATCTGGCGAGACTGAATCATTTGATTCGCATTATGATTACGATGTAGTTCATACGAAGAATATAATGTACTATCGTCTGCATAACAGTGCATTGGATTTTCTGTTATCGATAAAAGATCATTAATAAAAATTAAAAAGAGAGTGGGCGATAGAGCACAACCCTGAGGTACCCCAGAATAAACGGGATAAAGTTTGGAACTAATTCCATCTAGTACAACCTTAATATGCCTATTAGCTAAAAAGTTCCCAACCCATTTACAGAATGTGTCCCCTAATCCAAATGAATGGCATTTGGATATTAATGCCTTATGCCATACTCTATCAAAAGCCTTAGTAATGTCTAGTGAAACCACTTGTGTTTCACCAAAATTTGCAATACTATTACCTATTTTATTGGTTAAATAATTTAGTAAATCTCCTGTAGATCGTTTGTGCCTGAAACCATATTGGCAATCACTAATAAGTTCTTTATCATCGAGATATTGCACAATCATACGATTTACTATCTTCTCCATTACCTTAGAAAGTATTGATGTTATAGCTATTGGGCGATAATTGGAAGGATTGCTTTTAGTACCCGCTTTTGAAATAGGTGTAATATTAGCAATTTTCCAAGATGATGGAAATATTCCATTCGAAAATGATTTGTGAAAGAGTTTTCTAAGTGGGTGTACTAAAGTAGATGCACATTCTTTTAAAACAATTGGGGGAATGCCATCAGCTCCAGTACTTTTATGAATATCTATATCTCTAAGAGCTCTATAAACAACCCTGTCTCTGAAATATATATTTTTCATTTGAAAATTCGTATTAGGTATATTTGGAATAGGCATATTACTATCATTGAGGACTGTATTATCTGAAAATATGGATGCTAAAAGATTAGCCTTTTCTAATGGTTCGGTTAATATAGTTCCACTATCATTAATCAATGGTGCAACAGAAGATTTTTGAACAAAATTACCCTGAATAGATTTAACTAAAGTCCAAAAATATTTTGTTCCCTTTTTTTTTATTTATTATTAATTTATTTTCAATATAGTTTTCTATACCATTTTTATGATACGATTTGTCTCAAAATGAGCCTCAGTTTCGCCTCAGATTATTACCTCTTCATCGACGTTAAATTTCTTTCCAGAGAACAGGAAAACGTCGCTGCTGGCCAGATCTGAAGAAAACGTTGGATGCTGAAGTAATTCGAAACCCAATTCATGCAATTTGGCCATATCGTTGTTTTTGGTCGATTGTGAGCTCGCACGGCGCCACCCACTTTGTACCGAGCTTTCGCATACCCAAAGGTTCATTACAATACGCCCAACGCATGTTCCTTCGATTTCTTTAGAGTATCATCAGATATCTGGATCAACTTCACTTTACGGTTATCCAAAATTATTTTATGGATTTTTTTTTGATGTTTTCATTGGTATAACATCCTCTTTGGAGCGTCCACTCCGTGCTCATTTCACATTGTTTAAGCTCAGCAAACCACTTCTTAGCGGTTGATTTTCTTGGTGCAAATTCGGAATAATATTTATCAAAAGCTAAGCCTTGGCTTCAACAGTTATGGCTATTTTTTTGCTGTATTAACACACGAAATTCCTTTTTATAAATTTTTTTTAAAAAATTTCACAAGTTCAGCTTCACTCAAAATGCTTTATATCTTATGAACTAATAGTTCGACAGCGGTCAAATTTATACAAGTATCTTTTGAATACGGTTATAGAGGGCTACATAAAAATTATATGGATTTAATGCTTGTAGCGCCATTTATGTTTTAGCCCACGAACTCAGCTGATCCAGGAATAATAATAATGATGGTAGAATATTATAATGAAAGAACTTTAAAAATCACGTTTTTCAATTTTGCCGAAGTTCCACATAACTTTCTTATTCCAAAAGATAATCGAATCGGATCATAGTGACAATTTTTAACCACTTCTTATACCTTTCAAATCCCATGCAGGTTTGATATTTCTATGCCGAACGGTTTTCAAGATATTTCCAAATAATATATAATTGCATAATTGGTGTAATTTCGATATTTATTTTTAATTAATATGCACTTATTATATTTATGTAATTATAAATATATGTCAATATATGGTGGCATACAATTTTTATAATCGTATATTGAATATATATAGCTGCGTGTTGTAGAGAGGTACTAAATATTTTCATCTGACCGCACCTTATTATAATAAATATATATATATATATGCATATGGTCAATTCAATATAATCCACACTCATTTAATAAAATAATGTAAAATATATATGCATAATAACTCGATTATTATTAAAAAGTGTTTACTCTGCGTGTGTGAATGTTTTTTTTTTTTAATAAATCTGTAAATAAAAATTACATTTTAAAAATAAATAATAAATAACACAAGATTTAAAATTGAATTAGTATGGCAAATTTTGCATAATATCTCAGTCAATAGGGTACATATTAATATTTTAACTCTATTATTTGTTTTATTTGTTTTATTTTATTTAACATAATATATTACTTATATAATATTTAATTAAGTTGGTTTGTTAATACCTCTGTCGAATTTCACTTTTTTCAATTAAAATACTATTATAAAATCTTTGTAAATTTGTGACGTAAAAATATTTTATTGAAAATCGTCTATAAACAAAAATTGATGACCTTTTGAAATATCTTATTTATATGCCCGGATTTCTTATCAAATCGCTTAAAAACGAATCTTTATTTGATTTATTATAATCCAAAATTTCAAATATTAATCTTATATACTACTGTGTAAGTGTGTACAAATATGAGTAAGACTTTATTTATAACTGTTGAAATCCTTATTTATTCTACTAAATCTAAATCATTTCCCTAAAAATGATCCCCGCCTGATGCAATGCAACTATGCCAAGGCTTTTTCCAATTTTCAAAACATTGTTTATACTCGTCTTCCGAAATGCCCATCAGTTCCCTCTTTGATTCGGCTTTTATCTCTTCTATCGTGTCAAAACGGTGTCCTGTAGCGGTCTCTTAAGCTTAACGAAAAGCCAGAAGTCACGATTCAAGTCGCATCTTCAGTTATGATGCGTATCATTTTGTCTTGATAGTCGAAAGCATTATTTCACACTCTGTAACGCGACGCGGTTTTTCCATGAAATTGAGCATTTTTGCCACCAATCGCGATTTGACTTTTCTGCGCCACAAAACATCTTTTAAAATGATGTTGACTGACCCATTTGAAATTCCAACAATATCAGCAAGCTCTCTATAGTAGTCAGTCGACGATTTTACAATACCAATTCTTTGATTTTGTTGGCGTGCAGCTCATCAGTAGAGGTTCTTAGTCGTCTTTGATGTGGTTCGTCTTCAACGCGTTCACGACCTTCTTTGAACAATTTGTGCAAATCGAAAACACTTGCTCTGGATATTGACTTCTCACCAAAGGCCTTCTGCACCATTCTAAATTCATTTCGCGAACAAAATTTAATGCTACTTTCATTAGTTGAATAATTTCAGACATTATCAAAAAATAAACAAATTGAATAAACAACTTTTCTTTGTTCACACACGAACACGTAACTACTACATAGCAACGAACCGATTGACCTAAAATTTGTCACCAATGTCAATAACAGTACTACCAACGTAAAAATAAAAGCTTTTGTCCAAATAGATAAATCAGGGAAGTTTAAATTGAAAAGTCTTACTCATATTTGTACACAGTAGTAAAACTGCGACATCACATAAGTTTTGTTATGCGACGTGTAGAAGAAATGGGCGAAGATGATTTTTTTTTCTTTTATAAGCATTGATTATATATATTATTATTGTTAATCATGTAAATTAAATTTTCATTATTTGTATTATATATATATAACATATATTTTACAAAATAAATAAATGATGAAATTAAAAAAAAACTTTCACGTATTTTTATAATCTTTCGCAATGACGTGAATATATATACTTAAATATCCATTCATATAATCGCATATATATATTATTATTTATTTAAAATGATGTGATATGATTATTAATAAATATAATATGAGTTCAATACACAAAATAAATGATATTTCTATATATCTATTGAATTGGAAATAATATAATTATAAGTTAAAAGGAAGTTTTTGAATTATATATTTACGATGCGTGTGTGCATTCATTGCATTATACGAATCGCATCAATTATTACGATATAATTTTTTTATTGATATTTCATAATACAAAATATTATATATAAATTAAGAAAATTCCGCTATATAAATGATAAATCCGGATCCGGAACTTTATATAATTATATATTCACTTTCATATATCGCTCGATGATTTCATATTCTTTTATTTTCTCAAATAAAATTCATATTAAATTATTCATATCGCAATTATTTATGCAATAATTTTTGCTCAACAGGATATCATCGCACTTTTATATACAAAATTATAATCAAATTAAAAAATTCATTAATTAAAATTATTTCTTCGTATGAACTACATCGCAATCATAATGCGAATCAAATGCTTCAGTCTCGTCAGAAGATGATTTCTTCAATTAACAAAGAATTAGAATCAATATCTAATTGGGGAAGTATAAACTTAGTAGAATGTAATCCATCTAAAAAAAAAGCATGTTTGTTCTCAAACAAACGATCCATAAATGTTGACCCAATACTTATGCATAATACAATTATTCCACAATCTAAGGACCTATTAAATTTGGGAATGTCTTTGTCAAACAACTTTTCATGGAGTAATAATATAATAATTGCAGCTAAAAAGGCGCCTAGTCGTATTGGATTTTTAAGAAGATCGAAAGAATTTCTCAATTCTGAAAATTTAGTTTATAGGTCTTTTATAAGACCACTTCTAGAGTACAATTCCTACATATGGGCTGGTGCACCAATTACTACACTATGCAGTTTAGTGACAGGATGCAAAAAAACGCTTTTTCGCTGATCATAAATGAAACAATAACAAATTCCATTGAATCATTGGATCATAGACGATCAGTAGCTTCATTGTGCACATTTTATAGGTATTATTACCATGAATGCTCTAATGAAATTTTAAAGCTAATTCCTGAACCAATTAACTTCTCTTATAATTCGAGAAATTCACAAAAGGTTCATTCATATTCTGTATCTATTAGTTTTTTGCGAACAAACAGATTTGGAAATTCATTTTTCCCAAGAACAGCAAGATTATGGAATAGCCTCCCTGAACTAGTATTTCGCCCTACTTTTGATTATCAGTTATTTAAATTAAACATTTCATCTTATCTAAAAACTAATCCACCTAAAGTGCAACTTACACAATTGTTTGAAAACCTATAAGTGATTTTTTCTTACTTCGTTTTAGTGTAAGTTTTTTTTAATCTCATATATTTGCTTTATTTTCAAAAATAACACATATTATAATAGATTTACCACCCAAAATCACTTAAATGTATTCAATGCATCTAAGGTTCATCACCTGATTAAGTGATTTCGTTACGGGCTCACGGCAATAGAATTCCGAGGTTTTACGGGCGCTAAACCGATTCTGTCGTAGTAACGAACAAAAAAAAAAATTATATTCTGTTGAAATAAAATTGATTTGCATTACAAAAACTTGAAGTTATTCTTTTACATTTTTAATGAATTACAATAATTAAAAATATTATTTTTACTTTTCAGATTAATTTCCAATAACAAAAACAAAACAAAATCATGAAACAAATACGGATGATTACCAATAATAACTTAATAATGATAACATTATTATTAATATCACTAATAAATTTACCTATAATTAAATGTATACCAATACGATCACAAACGATGAACAACCAAAATTCACCATATCCAAGATCATATAATTTATTTAGTGAAATCGATCCGAATGATATAAATGAATTGGAACCGTCACATGTAAAACGGGCAATGGTTGATGTATCCGAAACAATAGCTGAAGTACAAAAACTACTTGAAACCGATCCAAATTTACCACGATTAACACGCGGTGAAATTGAAGATCTATTTGAAAATGTTACAAGACAAGAAATGGAAATGAGTTTACGTAACGGTGATGATAATCGGGCAAAACATATGCGTGCGTTAATGTTAGTATTACCATATAATGCAAATGATAATAATAATAATAATGGTGGTGGCGATAATGGTGCGGATTTAGAAGATATTTATAGACGACCACCGATTACCAAATTGGTCAATGATGATGGTACAAATTTAGAATCTTCCGAACAGCAAAATATTCATCATATAGCATATAGTGATAATATTCAAGATATTATTCAAATAAATAATGAATTTAATCAAGTGCCAAAAAATGTTGATGATAAAATTACAACATTCCATTCAACAACAAATAATAATTTAAATGCTTTACCCACATCGCCGGTGTACAATGGAAAAACAACAGAAAAATTTAGTAGTCATTTTACAGCCGATAAATCAACAAAGATAAGTAAAACAAACTCGTTTAATGGTAAACCACCAATGAGAGAAACTGTTAAAGATATGTTGGCCGCAATTGGTTTAACACCTGATCAACAACAACAACAACAACAACAACTAGAACAAACAACTTTAAAATCAAATTCACCGGAACTACCATCATCGTCTGGTGATGATGATGATAATTCACAATCATTTTTACCTACAAAAACACCTGAATTAACACCTGAACTATTAGAATTATTACAATCATTTGGATTGTTAACAAATGAAAAACAATCATCGGATCTATTACAATCAGAATCTGTTCATGAACAATTCCATCCCCAAATTTCAAATGGTCGAAATAATGCTATAACAGATGATGATGATCAACATGTTAACATTGAATTTAAACCATTACCACCTTCAATAAAATCACAAAGTTTACGTATGATAACTGTACCGGAATTAACACCAACCGATTACTTCCGTTTTAAACCATTACCAATACCAAACGATCGCATTGATGATTTTATTGCCGTTGATGATCATCAAAATAATAATAATAATAATTTAAAATCATCACAATCATCACAACAACCGGAAATTAATTCAGATGTAGAAAAACTATTGGAGGCATATGGTTTAATTGATAGTTCACGTTCATCAAGAGCTTCACGTAAACAAAAATCATTAGAAGGTACAAATGAAAGTGTAGTAGATACTGATGATGATGCTGATGATGATGAACAACAGAAAAATGAAGCCGCAGATAGAATATCATTATCAGCTTCCGATGATATGTTAGCTGAAGAATCAACGACAAGCGAAACCATTGTAATGGCACCAACCACAACAAAAATTCCACCTTTAGAAGAAATACCAGAGGTACAAGTTGATTTCTTATCACAAGATTTAATGAGTGTACTTGGTAATATTGGCATTGATATGGGTAAAGGTCATCAGCACCAACAACAACAACAACAACATCGACCTGAGGAAATACATCAAGATGATGAATACCGGAAACCACAAGAACAGCAGCCAAAACAGGTAGAACAACAGAATACCGAAGTAACGCAACAGGAAGAACAACAAAAACTACAGGACGTACAACAACAACCGGAATCAATTACAGAACGTTATTCAAATATTTTATCATTAACGAAAGCGCCAAAAGATTATAATAGAAAAAACTTGGATATTAATTTAACAACATTAAAAACAATAAAACATATGTCAAGTGAACGTGCACGAAGAAGTGATGGACCAAATCCCGTGTACAGCCCTCCCGTATATAACCCCAGCGAAAATAATCAAATACGTCGTCAATCATCGGTATTAGACGATGCTGTTGATATAACCGAAAGTCCAGATCCATTACGTTTTACATTGGATTTAAATATAAAATCAACTGCAATTGCTGAATCAAAACAGGAAAATAGTGAAGTAATATTACAAGAACCATCAACTGAATTACCACCAACAACAATATCAATCCAAGAATCATCACCTACAGAATTAAATGAATCTGATTTAAGACTAATTACCAATGTTAAAAGTGTTGATGAAGAGGAAATAATTAATGTTAATGATGATGATGATGATGATGATACTGTTAAGGATAATGTTGATGATGATGATGTTAATGTTGATGAAATCGAAAAGAAAATCTCATTAGAAAATGTAAATGAAGAAATTACAACGGGTAAATCAATAGATGATACATCATCTACAACCACAACATCATCGTCATCAACATCATCGACGACCGAAGAATCACGAAACGGTTCAATTATGGATTTAGAAGATTCATTTGCTGGTGCAAATGAGGATGACGGTGGACTTGATCCAGTTTCAGAAACACCATTACCACAGCCCAGACGTAATGGTTTTTATTTTTTAGCTGATTGGAATTCATTTTTAGAAGTCGGTGAAGATCCAAATAAGGTTGTTGTACGATTTGATCCGAAAATTGGTGATCCAAGTCGTTTTATACCGGTGACGATACCATAAATGTGATTGCTGGGGGGTTTTGGGAGGGTATTTATTTATTTTTTTTTTAAGAATTATTAAAATTATTATAGTAAATGAACGATTGAACATTGCGGAATTGTGACGGTATTTTTTTTTTATAGAAAATATGTAAATAAATATTTATTTTTTTATAATGAATAAATTAATTATTTTTATTTTTCATTTTATACATCATTTTTTTGATTTTTATTTTCCAATATTAATTAATAATTTTTAATTAATTTTTTGCTATACAACCAACAATTCGGTTTTAGCGTCCAACAACCGTCTTCTGTTGTTAGTTTCTTAATTTGTGTCTTTTACGGTGTCGGTAATTAGCCGTACGACCAACCGCAAGCGGAAAATACAACTCTGTGTTAAAATTCAGATTGGAAAAATAACCGAAAACACAAAATATATTTTATGCATTCAGTAGGATTCGAACCCGGTTACTAAGAGGATAATGGAAAGAGTTAAAGCATTCTAGGGTATTGCGATTCTCATTCCGTCATCCTCAAGTATAAGTCACGTGGTGGCAACCGGGCAATGCATCCGCTAGAATGCAGCTAAGCAACTAATGCGAAAAAAAAAGTAATAATTGAATAATAATAAATAATTTGCCACTCGTCCGCAAAAGCGGACTAAAGCGGATAGGAGGAAAGCGGCGCGGCAAAAACTGCTGGGAGCTGCCAGTGATGGCAGTGGCGAGTACGCTGAACTTTTAACTTCAGAAAACTCAATACCGGCAGGGGCCAACACGAGAAGAGATGCAGGGTAGAAATACCTAGTAAATCTTCAGATGAGAGAACCCAAAGGAGGATGGAGGGATTGTGGGTGGAGAATGCGGGATAGTCACGGTCTAACAAACTCAATCCTCAAGCATATTTACATGGGAAATCCATGGCAAGGGGAGGCCGAAAAAAAAAAATATGTCCGGCACCGGTTCCTCGCAGAGACCGAACAGGGAAGAAAACCCTTCACGGAGATGGTTGAGATAACGAGGCACACTATATTCGATGAGCAATCGGGGAGACCTGGGTGGCAAACTGAGTAGGTCTCAATCGGAGGTACGAAAATCGGAGGCCCAAGTATGGTCTGATTCTAACATACCGCAGGCGGAGGAGGGGTTAGGTTAGCATTTTTAACATTTACACCACAGAGTTATTCCAATATAAGTTATGCACAATTTTATTATTCGTAATTTGTGATCGTCATCATCAAACAAGTAATGCAATAAAAGGGAATAAATTATTAAATACCAAATAAAAAAATAGTTTTAAAAGATTCTTGGGCTCTTAAGCTACGGTTGCGAGTGTCTAAAAAATAGAAATTGGGTTGGGTTTTTTCTTTTCCATTTAAATTTAGTTTATTTACAAAAAAAACAATATCCTAAATGTAAAACAAAAAAAATTAACCTAAACTATTAATAATAATTAATTAATTAGAATAATTAAAATTAGGATAATACAATTTTATCAATCATTTCTTTTATATTTACACTGGCGTTAGAAAAAATATCATATGTCCTTATAAATATTAATTATATTTTCTTTCGTCAATTTTCAACACTCTATCGCATGCACACACAAAAGGCACAATTTTTTTTTTATGTTACAATTTTTCATCATATTTTAATTCTTAAACTATAAATATTAAATTAAAAATATATTTAAAATTGAATTAAATTTAATTCCAGTCTAATTTGTTTCGTTTATATTTTTATTTTATATTAGTTATTATTTTCTAAATATTATTTATTAAAAAAATATTCGTCATCATCATTTTTAACAAGTTTTATTTTCTATTTTTACTAAGACTTTAAATTAATTATAAAAGAAAAAAACTCATTCGGTTTTCAATACAGATTATACTATTATTATTTTTAGTTTTGTTTTTTTTTTTTTTATTAAATATTAATTAAAGGACGGAGATTCGATTCGAAAACGCAAAAAAAAATAAAATAAAATAACTATTCGAATATATAATTAAGTAAATTATTTCAAAGAAATTCTGGTATATGAAAAATCGTTATAAAAAAATAAAATAATATAGTTAACGAGATTTTAATTAAGTACATTCAACTAAGTAATTATATTTATTGTGTATGTGTTTGTTTGTATGTCGCGGTATAAATAATTATTTACTATTTTGTTTTTTGTTTAATAAATTATTGTCTTATTTCAATTTTTTGTTTTTTGAGAATTTTTTTTTTTATTTGTAATTCTCAAAAATATCACACTAATAATTTTTTAATTTTTTTATTAAATATGCCTTTTTTGTTTGTGTTTGAAATAACAAATAAATAAAATAAAAAAAAAATCATCCATTTAAACATATTCAATTATTCTATAATCATCTCTGTACTACTATACCTCAATACTATTTAAGCTACCGGATGAAATGTTTTCCGATCGCCCTAAACGATTATTTCGTTTATTATTGTAAGCGCATACATTTGGACCACTACCGGTTATTGCCGAATGTGCTCGTATTGGCATCGGTGAACGATTATTTAATAATTCTGTGGATTTAATTGGTAATCCACGTATTATTTTTGGACTTCCTGGTATTTGCATAATAGCACCATTATTATTTCCATTACCACAATTGCCCGAGCCTGAACCTCGTCGTGGTGTACGTCTTGACAATGATGGCACACCAATTGTTGAACCATTGTTGTTGTGATTGTTGTTGTTGTTGTTGTGTCCCATGGAATCCATTAAACCGCCACAACCACCAATTCCATTACCATTACCATTTCCATCTGATGGAGAATATTGTACATTTCTTGAATTGTAATCCATTTGACGTCGTATTGTTGGCTGTTGTGATTGTTGATGTTGATGTTGTAATTGAGGTGGTTGCAACTGTGGATCAAGATTCATTGATGATGATTTTGATGAACATGAATTACTTAATTGATTTTGATTGTATGGATTGTATTGATGCTGAATATTTTGACGATGATGATGATGACGACAATGAATATTATTAATATTATTATTAATATTATTCTTATTGTAATTATGGGGATGTTATGGGGAAATTAACAGGAAACTTTTAACCCCAAACATATTGCGATTGCGAGGCCAATCACGTTTATTTCTAGCCTAGAAAATATTCTTCAAAAGCTCGTACTATACTCAACGCGAACTTTCAGACATTGAGAATTTTTTTGTGCTAGTTCAGACAAATCCATAATAGTTTTTTTTTTGTTAGAGAAAATTATTTGAAATAAATCGAATCATATAACATTAAAAATAAATTGCCATAAGAGAATATAAAGAATATTTTGGAAATATTTTAAGTTTCTTCTGTATGACTATTTTTCAAATTTTTAAATTTGGTTATAATATAGTGTTAGTAAATACCTTTTCATTATTTCCAACGTCTTGCGCCATTGGATTTGCAGTAATATTCATACGTTGAACAACTCCATTCAATCGATTATGTTTATGTATGGGTGATCCAAGGGCCTTATGATTATTATTATTATTACTGTTGTTATTATTATTTATGTGTGGTCCACCATTTCCCGGAAAATTACCATTTTGTTCAATTTGTATATGATCAGGATGTGATTTATTTTCGTTGACATCATCTTCTGAAATAATAAAACGTTGTTGTTGATTGAAAAGTTCTCTATTAACTTAATGTTAATTTTAGATTTTTTTTTTTTAAATAATCATCAATTTTACCTCGCTGGGCTTTTCTTCGTCTTTTTAAACAAAGACACAATACAATCATGAACAATAATAGGCAAACAACACCAACTGCCACTCCGGCTATTATGTGTAAATTTGAACCGTCGTTATCGTGTGCATAGGCATTATTATTATTATTTAATATAACCGTTGGTGTGGGTGTTGATGAACCTAGTAATGAAACAAATATAATTTAATTTAAATTGAAAATAAAAGACATAATAAAAATGAATGGGTAAAAATGAAAAATATATTATATTTACTTAAAGTTTTTCCCGTTATTATTGCGGTAAAATCAGAAGCCGCCGATGATGTAAAACTTTGTAATTTAAATTCATAGGCCGTTCCCGATTGTAAATGATCAATACGAAATTGTCTTATATGCATACCGTCAACGGTTGCTTTTAAATACTCACCGGCTGATGTGGCCGGTCGATAGTATGCATAAAATCCATCAATTTGAGTATTTGTTTTTGGCGGTAAATACCAATGTAATAAAATGGATGTTTCCGATATAGGTTCAACGCTCGTCAGATTCGGTGCAATTAAATTACTTCTAATTGGTCCTAATTGTGAACCACGTTGTAATAAAAATTTTGCCGATGCATTGCTACCACGATTATCGTTATTTGTATAAACGGCAGCAATGCGAAAACGATAGTAATTATCCGGTTCTAAATTATCCACTTCATATAATCGTACATCTGATGGGATATCATCATTTAATGTCATCCATTGTAAGTGTGGTGGTGATTTTGCGATTTTACGATATTGTACCTTGAAAAATAGAATTCCTAAAGCTTTTTTCGATGATGTCACGGACCATCGTACCATTACTTTAGTATCTGATAAACGAGTAACACTTGGCGTTGACGGTGGAATCATAATATCAGCTGAAAATTGAAAAAAAAACAAATTTTTCAAACAAATTAATTTCACATTTCAATTAAAATCTAGTTTTATTTTCAAAAAATAAATTTATTCGTTAACATCCAAAATCCTTATCAACAATTATGACCATCATTATTTCGCATAAAATTACATACAAATTAATAAAAATTCAACGACTTATTTATGAACATAATGGGAATATATACATTCTAAGTAAATATAAAATAAAGAAAATTCGCAGCAAAACAGTTGTTTAATAAATCAATTTTAAGCACAATTTTTGAAAATTATAATTATAGTCAATTGATTGATTGAAAGATTTTTTTTTAAATGAAATAAAAATTTCAATGTTATAATAAAATAGGAAGAGTAATTCACGTTAAATTCCATTACATAATCGTTAAGTATGTAATAAGTCATCAATTAAGTATCTTGTAATTCAAATTTGTAATTATAATTATCAATTTTAAATAAATAAAAATTCTTAAATATGAATTATAATTAATATTTAAATTATAACTACCAAAAATTATCTATAACATTTTTTATCTAAACTAAATATTTATCTTTACAATACAATTCAATATTCACTCATTCATTATGGTAAGGTAAATATCATGGTAAAAAATGAGTGAGTGAAATAAAAAAGAGAATTTGGGCAGCCGTCCATTTTTATTTTCAGTTTTCTACAGCATTTTGATTTAATTTTACTTTTTTTTTAGTTCTCTTGCATCATTTGAAGGAATTTGTTGCGTGTTTTCTTTTATTTTTTTTTTTTTATTGATTGCTAATTTTTATAGAATAATTATATTTTATAAATTATTGTTTATAATTGGTTGTGTAATAAATTTAATAATTAAAAATAACACAAAATGGTTAAAACTCGCTTTACGGAAAAAGAAAAAATATTATTATATTCATTGTTTGTAAAGAATTTGCATATTTTAGACATAAAAGAACGTAAAAATACGTTAAATAAGCACAGAGCTGTGCGTGATTGTTGGAATGCAATTTTTAGAATTTTTAATGAGGATCCATTTACAGAAGCCAAAACAATGAAGCAATTACAAAAATTTTGGTTAAACTCAAAGTAAGTAAATAAATTAAGTAGAAAAAAATCAACATCATTTAAGCGCGATAGCCATAACAAAATAAAAAAAAAAAACAAACAATAAAAATATTAGATTTATAAAAAATAAAATACAACATTAAAAAATGTAGCATTAATTTTCGCGCTCTCATACACTTTGAAATGTTAAAAATATTATTTTGGATATAATACAGTAAAGTCCGGTAATAATCCTCCTTTGCTATAATATACATTAATTAGATTTTGTAAATAAATATTGTATTTTTATTACATGTTTTTCTTTATTTATTTTTTTTTTTGTATAGATTGCGAAAACAAATCCCCACAACAGGTGAAACATCATATAACTCATCGGTATCATCACAAGATGAAAAGACTTTTGGTGAAGGAATGATAGTATATGACGAAACATCAGAACAAGATGATACAGAAAAAACAATACCGAAAAGAGCTTTTCAAAATATGATTGTTAAAACCTCAAAAGCAAACGATAAACAGTTGATGAAAGATGAAATAGAAAACACTTTACAAGCAGCCTCAAATATAGTTCAAATCCATAAAACACGAGGACCTTATCAGGTTAAATATATTGAAATTCCTCAAAATACTGTGGAACAATATCATTATAAACTTGAAGAAGAACATCTACAGCTATCCTCCGTCAATACTAGTGATAACGAAGAAACGATAATAGCAGATGATGGCATAAAGACAGAGATGGAAATTGTTGAAGATATTGAAGTAGAAGAAGTTATAGAAATGGACCAGGAGGAAGAAGATGCCGAAGAACACTCAAATGATGCTGACGTTAATGAAGAAGTCATTCATAACGATAGCATCCATAGTAATAGTACTAATAATAATAATAATAATAATAATGATAGTACAAATAATAATAATAACAATAATGAAAATGATATTGATAATGAAGAATTGAATACGACTATATCGGTTATATATGCAAATGATGTATCAATTATTGATAGAGATAATACTGCATTGGAAAATATTAAACCACATCATCAAACAATACAGCCTTTAACGCAATCAGAAACAATATTAAAAGGAAACATAACACCCGCCAAGACAGATGAATCACGGCCATCAGCGACCACTCAAAATTATATAAATATACCAAATATTTCAACGACGACTAATAATACACAAAAATCACCAATGAAACGAACACAAAAAACAGCATTATCGTCATCATCGGAAGCAATACCACAAACAACCCAATTAACGCATCATGAACATATGCAACTATTAGAACGTCAGGAACGAGAACTTCGTATATCAGAATTAAAATTAAAATGTCAACTTCATCGTTTAGAAGTAATGCGGTCACGGGAAGAATTACAGAACATGAAACAATTACATGAAATGAAAATTAAAGAAATGGAAATGAAATTATTATTAGAAAAAAAATAATCCCTATTATTATTATTAAGTTTTTCGTATTTTCTATGTATGGTAATACATATTTACTACACGATTATTTTAAGCAAATAAAACTATATAGAAAAATTATATTAATATTTTTTACATTTTCCTTTTCTTCTGTGCCTTCTTGATTACAGGTATATGATTTTATTAAGTAACATAGTTTAGGCATAACATAAACACAAAAAACTTATGGACTTTCAATACTAAATATAGATTTAATACACTTTCTACATTTTCACACAACCCAAATCTTGCATTCAACATCAAAAACACATTCAACAATAATCAAATATATATATATATATATAAATAATATTCATTTATGTACTTACCACCTTTATTCTTTTTTTTACCGCGTTTCGGTGGCCGTCGTGTATGATCATATGAATTGGATTTTGTTGATTGTGTAAATGTACCCAATGCTGATGTTACAACTACACCAGGAACTGATTTTGGATTTACTTGTAATAAATTATTTTCGGATACCTTTTTTTTTTGTTTATTGGGAAAATTAAGAAAATCAATTAAATTATTAAAAAATGGAGGATGGAGTATTTAAAAAAAAAAAATAAATAATAAACATATAAATATAATTACCTCACCAGCAGCATTTCTTGCAAAACATTGTACGATACCGGCATGTCGTTTTTCAACGGATTTAAAAATTAAATGATTATTGTTTTCATTTAAAATTGATGGATCGTTTCTTGAATCATTACCGTTAATAAACCAATAAATCTCCGGTTTTGGATAACCCGCTGCTGTACAACTCAACATTAAATTTGTATCACTTTCATTGGTTAAGGTGTCCTTTGGCCCTTCTATTATAACCGGTGGTTCTAGTACATTTAATTTAATTTTATGTATTAATGCCGGTGCTATTCCATTATCAACACGACATATATATATGCCACTATCTCTAACGGTTACATTACGTATCTGTAAACCGTATGCCAATTCACTGGAACGTGTCATTGTTATACGACCCGCCGGTCGACTCCATACATTTTTTGGTATTGGATTACCAATGCCAGGACATTGTAATAATACAATTGTTGCCGGTTTCACGGTATATTCAATGGGTGGTTCAACTAAAAAATACGGTGCAATTCTTTCACTATTCGATTCACTTAATACATCCAAAGTAATTTTTTGTGGTATTTTTATTTCGTTGCCGGTGATTGTATTCACGGCCGAACATGAATATGTACCGGAATCTTTTTGTGTGATTGCATTTAATATTAAGGTACCCGTTGCTAATTGAGGAACATTTGTTGGTATCACTTGATTATCTCTGTAAAAAAAATGGGGTTTTTTTTTTTAATAATAACTACAGTTTTTTTTTTTTTATTTCTATAAGATAAAATTTACTTATAAAAACTCCAAACTGGTGATGGATTTGATTTAACATCACCACATTTTATTAAAACACTGTTTCCCGGTGAAACACGCCAATGTATCGGATGATTCATTCTTATAATACCATCATTATATTCTAATAAAGTTTCAATTAAAAATATATATATTTTCAGAAAAAAATTCTATAAAAATAAATTGTATATATATAAAATATTTATTATTATTATCCTTTACTTGTTTGATCTTCGTCTAAACTAATTGAAGCTAATGTTAATTTTGCCGGTATTGAGACCATTGCTGATGGTCCAAACCATGCAATACAATGATATTCACCAACTGATGTTTGATTAACATATACACGAATTTTCGACATATCTTTTTGTTGATGTGTTTCTATCGCATATCCTTCCTGTTATCGCAATATTTTGTTGTTGTATACAAAAATATTTAATTAAAAAGTAATAAATAAATAATTAAATAAAAAAAAAAACAAAACAAAACAAACTTACACTATCACTTAAATATATATAATTATGTTTATTTGATGGATGTGAATTTGTTGAATGTTGGTGACCAATAATATTAGTCGATTGCTGTTGACCATCACCAGCATCACTTAATGGAATCGGTCGAAATCGCCATTCGATACCATTTGTTGGTATATTTGTTTTACAATCAAATTGAACTTCATCATAAAGTGGAGCTACCGTGGATTCTGGTGTTTTTATAAAATGTAAATTCATTTTTGCTCCCATAACGGTATGCGACAACGAAGAATTTATTATTAAAAATATAACTAATATTTGAGATAATCCATTGATTATTCTGTTAAACATCCGTTGAGATATTTGTTGATATCCCGAATTTTCATTAAATGAAATCATCTTTTATCTAGATTTGTCTGTAGTAAATTAGAAAAAATATACGTGTTTATCGTTAGTCAGTGTGTAATAAAATTATAAAACAAAAAATTTTTAATTATATATTATATTGTTTTTAACAAAACACCTTGTATACAATTATTTTTTAAAGTGTGTAAAAATTATTATAATAAAATAATGCATTATTTGTTTTTAATGTTTTTTTTTGTGTACACACAAAAAATTACTATTACAATTTAATTAGCTAAACAAAAATAGTAAAATTTTATATATTGGTTTTTAATATCTGAATTGTTTTACTTATTTTTTAACATAAATACAATTAATAATAGTATAGTATATTGTATAGTATTGAGATTTATTTCTTTAATACAAAAAACAACGCCACATATTTTAAGTTCTCATTTGCCAGTTCATAAATCTGTGTATATGCGTCTATATTATTTAATCATCATTGTTAAAAACGTCAGTACTCATAGTATAGATATATATATAAAGAGGATGGAATAACTTGGGCGTTTAACATATAAATTAAAAAAAACATATAATATTATAATATATAATTAGGACAAATTCAAGTACATTATTGCGACTAAACATATATAAATATAATATATACCGTGGTCGTCGTAAAAGATACTTTGTAATTTTATTCTATAAATAGTATAGGTAAGTAAGTATAGTTACAAGTAATGTATATATGAACATTTTTTTTATATAAAGATTATTTAATTATATGGAGTATAAAAATAATAATATAAAGAATAGAATAAAATAATAATAATCCACGTCAATGTCTAATAATAATAATAATAATAATTGTATAAGAAGAATAAAAATTGCGATATCAAAAATGTTTTAATGGGAAATAATAATAAAGTATTATACAGATAAATAAATAGTTTATATTCAAACGGTTGAATAAGCAATGCTTTTTTTGGAACTTACATACATCATATAGATAAAAGAAATTCCAAAATCATTTTAAGTATATATGAACTAGTAGAATTATTTAAATTATAGAACAAAATTTTATTCATTAATTCCGTCATAGCATAAACGAATTAAATATGTTTAGTTTAATATTCTAAAATTATGATGATGATAATTCAAATATATAAAAATTTATTTAACAATAGTTTTTAATCATCAAACATATGGTATAAATCATTTTATACAATTTTTTTTTATTAAATTATATTTGAAATTTAATTTTAATTTAATTTATTATAGACATAACAATTTGAAAAGAATAACACAAATTCACAAATATTCATAAAAAAAAACCCCCTTTTTTATATGGGTAAAAAAAAATAATTTTCTCACAATTATTATATATGGCTTTCAACAAAACAAGATCAGTATTTAAAATTGAACTTGTAAGTTATACACAGTCATAAATCAAAGCCTCACACACACACACCGCACCAGATGGAGATTTTTTATTAAATAATTTCGTTAATATTTGCAAGATAAATTATAATTAAGTAACAGAGTAATTCGTCAATGGGATAACTACAATAAATGTTGATTTGTCTTTTGCCAAATATACAAAAAGTGTTGGTTTGGATTGGGAGCAATGGGGTAGGCATTGACTGGTCGCTGATTCCCGCAGTGTGTTGCAACTGTTGAGTTTCTGAACAAGTGCTTATTTCGCGTGATAACCAAGAGTAACAGAAGGATTCATTCCGAATCATTCAGGTTAAAATTCTAAGTGCGAATCCCATGCGGTTGGTCGTACGGCTAATTACCGACACCGTAAAAACAACCAATTATGATGCAGTGCCTCGGACAGGACAGGAAAAACGGAAACGACTAAGGCAATGGAATAAGGACGATGTTTCGGGCTCTTGGTGTTTTCCGGTTGGTGGATGTTGGCAGTTAATAGGTCACATTGGAAAAGATTGTCGATGGACTTTAAAACCAATTGTATAGGTTGTAAGCTCGTAAGAGTAAAGCAAGTAATATACAGGGCCAAAAGAAACAAACACGAAACGGTTTTTCTGTCAAAATTTCACCGGGCTGGAAACTGCAGGGGACAGGGGACGGGAGAAACTGAGGCAGCTATCATGGTATGCCTCAGGACACGGACCGTTCAATAGTTATCTGTACAAAACACAGAAGTCCATATCAGAATTATGCAGATTTTGTAAAAAGGAGAAGCCGATCTCACCTCATATACTATTCCAATGTGATGCGTTGAAACAGAAAAAAGAAACAGACACTTCTGCACGGACGTTAGGGTCCAGACAGTAACGGAGATATCTCTTGACAGTCTGCTAAAGTTGATTGCAGAATTAAATCTAAAATTTAGAGCGTAATTGCTCATTAACATGAATTTATTTATATTTATTTCTTTTCAGGGGGTACAATAGATCCAATGGGTCGCAGTACACGCAGCGGTTTACGCAGGGAGGGGATTTAGTCCAACCAACGGGGAGGGGTTATAGTCGGTAGGACGTCAACTTAGTTGGCGGGAGTCCGACAATTCGTCCGTAAATGGATTTCCCCTCCCACCAAAAAAAACAATATACAGGGCCGCCACTATATATAAGATAATGGTACGAATGAACCAGGCGACGTTGTCTAGGGGCGCTGAAAACGATTAGATATTTTATGTATTATAAAATTTCTGTTTGAAAGAAAATTATTGAAATAAAAACCGACATAAAAAAACAGAATATATGAGAGAATATATGAGAGCTTTTGTTTAACAAAACATCGAACTGATCAATTAAACTTAGGCTTGCCATATTTTCCTAAGTTCCTTGCAGCAGATTTTATTTTTTAAAGAGAAAAAAAAAAAGGTTATTTCTTAGTTTGTTTTTATTTTTTAAATTGGACTATAAAATTTTTTAAACTATGGATAAAATCAATCAGAATCCGAGTCGAAATCTTACGTAATTCATAATTCTTTAACCTTATTATTCTTTCATTTCAAAAAAACTAAAATTAAATAAAATTCATTGTTTAATACAATAAAAAATAAATTAGCATATCAAATTCGCTTTTTGAGGGATTTTTAGAGAAATTGCGTAACGTCTGGGAATCCTAATTAAGCTCCATATTTACCATAAAACGTTGATCCTTTTCAATAGTACAGTTTTAAATAATAAAATTAACAACAAGTCACAGCTAATGTGGTAAATATTTCATTCAAATGCATTCACAAATGCACTAACTAAATCAAATGGTATATTCAATACTGCACCAACGAACAGTAGGTTTATGGCACAACATCAAAGGGTATCAATTGGTCAGAACAAATATGAAACGGCGGACGGGTTTAGCTACCTTGGAAGCAACATAAACAGTGAAAATGATATAGCGGAGGAAGTTCAATCCCGGATTGCTTCAGGAAACAAGGCCTTTTACGGTTTGCGAAATATGTTCTTCTCGAAGACATTGAGTAAAACATTGAAACTAAAGTTATATCAAACACTGGTTCGACCAATTGTCACCTACGGTTCTGAAACGTGGTGCATGACACAGGCCAACGAACGGCGACTTGGAGGGTTTGAAAAGAAAATACTACGCCTCATCTTTGGACCGACAAAGGAAAGGGGATGGTGGCGTAGGCGGTACGATTTCGAGTTATATAAATTGTATACCGAACCGGACATTAAGAAAATTCATTAAGATTGGTCGCCTGAGGTGGTTTGGTCATGTGGTACGAACGGATGGCGATCGTATACCGTCAAAAATGCTGGACAGCAAGCCGGGCGGATCTAGGAGTGTGGGAAGACCGCGGGGTAGGTGGAAGGATGAAGTGGATGCGGACCGTCGGGCCATCGGGGTTTCCAGCTGGCGGACGTTGGCGGTAAATAGGCCCGGTTGGAGGAGGCTGTTGATGGACGCCAAAACCAATTATAGGTTGTAGGCGTGCTGAACAACAAAATACATTTATGCATTTAAGGACTATGTTTCAGGGCGCTATATTTTATAATTTGAGCCAGGCGCATACATGGGCCAATAACGGGCTTGGTAATATACAAAAACGGTACTATACGATTTTAGTACTAAAAATTTTAAACATTTTTCCTTTAAAATATCAACATCAACGATTTTTATCCAATTAAATAAAAATATAAAACAATAATAATAATAATCTCAAAATAAAAATTAACTCAATTTAAAACGTGCAAAGTCATAAAAAAAGAAGTAATACATTTTTATTATTATTATTATAACCATAAATATATTATAATAATAATAATAGTAATAATAATTATCATTAAATGTTTTTTTATTTTTATTTATAAAATTTTAAATCAATTAATTAAAAAAAGAAAACGAAATGAATGACTGGAATTATATTATATTGTGAGTTTATTAAGTTAAAATAAAAATTATCATTCGGAAAAAAATCTTCATAGTTATATATTTATTTTTATATGAAATATTATTCGTATTCGTATATTAAATGATTACTTAAATGAATTGTCAAAAGAAAACCACCTACTTGTGGCATCATCATTTAATCAATCAATTTTATATGTGTGTGGTGTGCGTTCTGATGAAATGATGAAGTTTCTATAATCGTCTAAATTTATGTTACATATACAAAATATTATTATTATTATTATTATTATATAGACAAATTAAAATTAATACAATGAAATTTAAAAATAATAATAATAATTTTCATTTATATTTAATATATAAATTATACAATTATAAATAAAATAATATCATCGTTAAAAGTATATAATAATAATAATTTATGTCACATATAAATATTTAGAGTTTAATATTATTATAAAATAAAATAAAAATTTTAAGTAGGTTTTTATTCTATAAAAAGAAACCAACTCTATAGCAATTCAATAATATATATATATGGTTAAGAACAATTTTCCATTTGTATGGTGTATGTTAAAATCATCGATTGTCATTAATTAATCAATTATATATATATATTTTTTTTGTATATGTTGACTGAAGCATATATTAATTGTATCGTTGAATTGAAATTAATAAAATATACAAGATCATTTTAGCCATATAAAACGATGATTTTCATGTTGTGAATAAACCATAATTTCTTAACCCATTAAACGAATATGAATTTTATATAAAAATTTATCATACAAATTAAAGTATATTCTCATTTGATTCGCATAATTTTGATATTTTATACAAAAATTTTGTCTTAAATTTGTCCATAAATTTAAATTCGGTAAAAAAAACTATGGCAATTAAAATAATTATGCAAATAATATACGTTGCCCAAACTGAACCTGCCTTTGCCTTTATAATAATAATTATTATTATTATTATTTCTAAATATTTAAATTTATATAGTCCTAATAATAATGCTAATAATAACATAAAAAAAATTATATTTAAAGAATTAGTATATTAAAATTTAATAATTAAATTAAAAAAAAAAGATTGTGATAATTTAATTAAAAAAATAAAATAAAAAAACACATTATTATTATTATTATTAAAAACACAAAACAATTTAAATATATAAGAGCAAAAATTAATTGAATTAACAAATATTTTATATACAAATACATAAAAAAAAATAAAAATATATCAAGAAATGTGTTAGTGTTTGTATTTGGGTTTGTTAAGATATCTTAAATAATTAAATAATTTTATTATTAGATATGAACCCAAATTGTATTTATAATAATGAACTGAATGTGAATTTTTTGTTTTAGATACACACAATATTTATTTATATTATACAGAATCATTTAACTTAAGTTTAGTTTTGTAACAAAATATTCAATATTGTTTAAAAAATTGTTGTATAATGGTTTTAAAATCAGGGACGAGCGATCAGGAACACATTTTACGATATAGTCAAAACGATGTGATATTACGAACGGCACATATATAATAATAGCTATTTTATGGTCATTAACTATTATCCTACTAACTACTACTAAAAAAATTGGTGGTTATGAATTTTGAAATTTTTAGAATTACAGCCATAATTTTTCCTTAATTTGTATTTTCTTTGCATTATTTGAAAATCAATCAATCAATTTCTGATATTTCATAGAAGAAAATTATTGAAAATTTTCCCCCCATTGGTTCAAATGGATATAGATATAGCCGATATAGCTTTTCCAAACAAATTATTGTACCTACAGTTTCAAAAAAAGGGATTATTTTTGATCTAACCATATAACCCCGGCCACCAACCCCCCCGTTTTTAGGGTGAAAAATCGAAATTTTGATTTTTGCATGGGATTTTTGCAAACTATCAAAATCATATGGTTTTCAAAATTTCGATTTTTGCCCTTAAAACGGCGGCGTGGGGGCTTGGATTAATTGGACACCTCCCTTAATTTTCAACGTAGAACAACTTTCTAATGCATCACAACACATGTTTTCATAGAGGTTTAGCGAGTTTTCGCACATTTTCCATTGGATAGATCCTCCCCATTCGTCGAAAAATTCCCCATGGGACCCCCATATATTATTACATTTTTTTTAACTACTCGTCACGCTCTTCAAAATAAGCGAAAAAAAAATATGGGTTTACATTTGATTTTCCAAAGTTGATACCCATTAAGCACATAAGGGTTAACGTGGGGAGGAAGGGGTTAACATAAAAATGTAACCAAATGGAATCGAGTGGGTGTTCACTAACATCACATTAGTGATAACTCCACTGGTTTTGAGGATATTGACTGGATAGCGTTAGCTGGGACACCATGTATACCTGTGCTTTCGGAATCTCACCTCGTTTTGTTAATATCGTGATATTTTTTCACCAATCGTCCCTGATTTCAATATATACATCATTTTATATATACAAATATATATGTATATATAGAAAGGAAATGGATATAATGTTTCAAAAACTAATTTTTTTTTATGTTTTTTAATTTAATTATTATATTGAAAATAAATATATATGTAACGTATGCATATATATAAAAGTTTAATGCGTTGTTAACATGAAAATCACGATGTGATTCGACAAAAAAAAATAATAAATAAATAAATATGTGTTATTGGAATAAAAATAATATATATTTATATATAAAATAAAATCATTGACAATTTCCCAAAGAAAAAACACACAAATCACTATCTTATAATTGCGATAATTTAATTTTAATTTGTTAATATTTAGGTTTGAAAAGTTTTAGGCGGTCGAAAATTTTTTAACAAAACAATAACAGATTTTAGCATTTTATATAAGTATTTAATTTAATGAGAAAATTCATTCATAGCATTTTGTGTCCGGCAATAATCCAGTATTAAAAAACTTCTAAACCTTGAAAACTTGACTTGAGAAATATATATAGGTAAAGTTTTAGACAATCATCATTGATTTTAACCATTTGATGAGTTTTGCTTAGAGATAAAAATTGGTAAATTCACGTTTCTTTATTTATTTTAATCTCTTCGGCAACTAACGTCAAAATGGAATAGTATATCCTCTGTGATTGCGAAACTAATAAAATAATGTATAGGATTTTAGCTGACGACCTCAGAAATTTGTCAAATTTCTTTAACCACACGAGCTAACAACTTCGTCAC
Source organism: Dilophus febrilis (assembly GCA_958336335.1). Taxonomy (NCBI): domain Eukaryota; kingdom Metazoa; phylum Arthropoda; class Insecta; order Diptera; family Bibionidae; genus Dilophus; species Dilophus febrilis. The sequence continues at coordinate 29,058,508 of OY284470.1, forward strand.
CGAGACAACTTAAATAACGTATCTTAAATCTCTTAAATATAAAAAACGAATTATCTTGTAGATTCACCTTATTATTATTCGTACGAAATGGCTATTTTAATTGCATTGAGATAAAATAAATAAAATGCTATATGTAAAAAAGGACGAATAAATCCAATTTGATATTTATATTACATGTATATGTATATATATATATATTTAATATACATAAATAACGTTCAAAATTCCCATTTGTTCATAATGTTTTTTTTCCCTCTTCAATTTATCAACTAAATCATAATATATCACGTATATAGTTTAATATTATGTTGGTGCGGTATAATTTTATGAATATTTTATTGTGAAAAACAAAAAAACACTAAAGGATATATTTGCCAATATATTTTGTTGTTTTGCAAGTATACAATAATATACATATATATTATATAAAACGAAGAAGTGAAGAAACCGCAAATGTGCGTATAGAAATTTTTCACATGAATTTTACTTTTATATATCTAAAAAAAAACAAACTGGCACTGAAAATGTGATATACTGAGAATTTATTATGAATTAATTATACAATTTTTTTTTATTAATTATATACAAAATTAAATTGATACCTCTTTATCGAATATGGTTTTTTTACCCTTTTTTGTTGATTTTGTAATTTATATATACATCGAAACTTCCTATTCTTTTGCGTATAATATTCAGATTAATGCGTAATATTGGTATAATATTTAGATTTATATATTGTATATATAAAAATATATCTTTGTGTAATTAATTTTCGATTATTGTGTAATTAAAGAAAATGTTACGTTAATATCTATATAGTTAGACTGATTACAAAATGTTTGAAATCAGATTGAAATATGAAACTGTATACGGTAAAGTTTTATTAATTAACTTTTCATTGAAATATTTAAAGAAATTATAATTAATTTTGCATATGAATCTTTATAAATAATTAAATTGATTAAGATTATCTTCTTCTGCACTATAAATGTTATTATATATATCAGTGCGATATCAATCAACATGCAATACATAATATAACATGTATAATTATATCACAGAAAAGCAAAGGAGAAAATGTATTTATATAGTTGAAATTTTAATTGTTATTTCTTGGAAATTTACAATTTTCAAATTTAATTATTGATTTGCCTATATATTTAGAATATATTTTTATATAAATTTATCTAAATATATAAATAAACGAATACTCTCCAAACAACTCGGATATTATCTTTTACATATATTTATAAGTTTATAACATATATATATATATATAAAGAAAGCAATATAATTTCATTATATCGATTAAATAAAATAAACAGAATGGTAAAAATAATAAATAAATAATTATTAAATACTAATTATATACACTTAATAAAGTATTTATATCTATACATCTATATTTATATATTATATGTATTATACAATAAATTACATGCAAGCGTATAAATACAATGATAGTAAATAATTATAATATATAATATATAGAGTTAATAGTCATATATTATATTTTCAATTCAATTTTTATTTTCTTTAACCATATTGGTATAGTTTTTTTTTTTTGTAAGTGAATAAAATAAACTATATATTGTTTATGTGTACATCTATAAATCCGAAAAGATCAGAATCGATAGATGAGAAAGTGTAGCAGGACTTCTTTGTCCAAAATATTTAATGGATATATGAACAAATTTCGAATGATCTATGATTTAAAAACTTTCAATTTGTTTCCACATAAAATATCATATTAATAGGCGAAAATAACTCAAATAGGGTTAAGACCAGGACCACCAATCAATTCGTATTGCCCTAGCCAGGTAGCTCGAGCATGGAGCTCAAAATAAATTGTTTATGTGGCCTTTTTTTAGCTCGAGCTAACATTTTCACAGATTTGTTTAGGGCAAATATAAAAAAAATGTACGTATTTTAGAACGTGAATTTATCGAAATTTGAAATATAATAAATTAATTTGAAATTTATTTATTATTTATTTATTTATTTATTTATTTATTTATTTATTTACGATTTAGCTTGGACTATTAAATCGAGCTACGATAGTATGTTCTGTTTGGTTAGCTCGAGCTAAATGTCCCATTTATATGGGGTTTTCAGCTCGAGCTAGATACAAATAGCTTGTGCTAAGTGTGCGCATATACGTAGCCAATTTTAATGGTGACAAGGGAATTTTTCAAGTGACAGATAATAAAAATTCAAAAGATTTATAGGTAAACATTAAATAAAATAATTTTTTTCAATTAGCGTAATATTTTTTTATAGAATTAAAGCAATATTAAATAATTTGTTGTTTAAATTAATCAATTAAAATAATAGTAAATCTAAATAAATATATGAATGGCAAAGAAGTAAGAATGTTAATTGTAATATAATTTTTTTAATAATTACACGATTAATTAGTAATCATATTTAAAACAAAGCTTTATATTTATTAATTGTATTTTGTCACTTATCAAAATTTTATTCATTTTTTTTAAAGTTTTAGGCCCACATACTCGATTATCTTGCAGCTTGTTAATTTAATGTTAAGAAATATGGCCAACTTACAATCGTTGCGATCGCAGTTTTAAAATCACATACTCGATTGCATTAGCAAGCTCTACAATTTTATATAATTCCACAACAGCTGAATATTTGTTTACAAACCTTTTTATTTAAGGTTATGTTCTTTGTTAAGTATATTTACCAGCAGACAGTTGAGATCACAATTTAACAACAAATATTTAACGAGTTATGGTTGTAATTTGTTACGTGTATGTCGTTTTTAAGAATCCAGCATCACTATCGCTGCTTATAACTAACAAAATGATATCGAGTATGTGGGCCTATGTGGTCCGTAGTACACTTTTCTCATTTTTTTTTTTGTGGAATCGCATTTTTTTCTCACCTAACCGAAACCGTCTTACTTTCTTACTTTCTTCCGGAATCTGCCCCTGTTGTTGGTTTCATAATTTATTGCTTTCTACGTTGTCACGACAATTAGGACCCGAGGTGAAATCATCGATTTCTACATGAACATGAACATGATTTCTACATGAAACTCTAATTAAAAATGAAACTCTAGTTAAAATTCAGATTCGAAAATAACCAACATTTTGTTACAAATATATTGCATAAAGAATACAAATATAAATGTACTTAAATTTAAATTCGGTCTGAAGTTACTCAATAATTGAAATATTGAATATTGACCACAAGAATAGAAAAGAAAAGATAAAGATGACGGAATCAAGAAGGTAAACTTAACTAAACGAATTATAAGTGTCAAAGACCCAAAAATGTGTGCAAAAATTTGTAATCAATACAAAAAACCATATACGGTAGAATCACCCAAAAAAAAAATTCCCATTTAGATTATTTCTTTTGATAAACAAAAAATTTAGAAAAAAAAGTAAAAAGGATTAATTGATCCGCTTATATTCAAACAAATTTTACAAATACTAAAAAACAAAAAAAAAATACCAAAAATTTGATGAAACGTTGCAAATAATAAAATATATTCTGTTTTTATATCAAAATATAATCACATTCACCGCATAAATATCTTTTTACAATATGTTTTTAAAACTGATATATCTATAGATTTATTTTTTTTTTTTAATATTTTATAAAATATACACAACAACGAACGGATAAATATACAATATGCATATACGATACAACGATACACATTTATTAAGCTAATGATTCGTATCTAATATAAATATTATGATCATATTTCCTCTGCATATACCATATATATATGGATATAAAATTTCATTTACCATTCGAAACGGTTGATTTTAAGATTATTCAACTTTTTTTTTATATATACTTGTTATATATATAAAAGTACAATGATGATGAGGTAGAGTAGACATACAATTATATTTATATATTTTTTTTTATATAGTATTTATTTATTTATTAATATTTTTTTTATTATCAGAATCATATATATAATAAACAATAATATACATATTTTTTTTTATACATATATATACTAATTTAAAACATCAATATATAATTCTTTTATTAAATTGTACGTCTTTACGAATAATAAGTTCATATATATACAAATATCAATATATGAAAATATAATTATAATATTTGTTACGTTATTTTATGTGGATGGATATTCATATAATAATAATAAAAATAATAATAATAATATAAAACAAAACTCGCATTTCTCGTGTATGTGATGAACAACAAAAGATTTATGTACTCTATACTCAGTACCCAGTTGTATTTTGTATATATGTAATTTTATTTTCTATATACATTATATTTTATGTATAGTAAGTACATCTTCAAAGAGTTTGTTTTCTGGTGTTATAACTTATAAGATTAAAATTAATTTCCAGAAAGCAAAAAAAATTAATTGAATTTATGAAATATTGATTATTTTCAAATTACTATAAATAAATATCTATATATGTATATTGTATATACAATAATAAGCGATGAATATAACACATAAAAATCATATTTATATATATATAAGATAAAAAAAAACAAAATGAAATAAATAACACCATTTTCAATTATATTTTTAAGATTTTCTATTTGTAATATAAGTATGTTTAAAAATAACAATTAAAAACAAATAGAAAATTGTATTTTTCTATATATACAAACAAATTGCAATATCTCCCCGCATTTTACCTTTATATACCTTTATATGAACCGATGTGAAAAGATAAATTTAAATTTTGTAAAAGATTTAATTAAATTATAATTATTCGAAAAACATATTTATATTAATTATAAAACTATATTATTTATATTGATTTTAGGAAATTAATAAAAAATAAAATAATTTTAAATAATACTATAGTATATAGATAAATACCCTATCAACCAAGAACTTACGAATTCGTTATAAATCTCGAATAAAAATTTTGTAGATTCATTACTATATAAATTGAGGGCATTCTACAGAATTTAGTAGAATTCGTATTACAATCTTCTTACGTAAAGTGGCTTAAAATGTTCTACAACGTCTGATAAATTTATCGAGTTTTTTAAGATAAGCGTAGATTTTTTCCTACACAGTACCTACTTCGCATTCTACAACATCCATTAAGTACTCTATATTTTCTCTACACAGTGATCAATAAATTTTTCTATGGAATTTACTGTAGAACATATATAGTATTCCGTACGAAAATCTGTCGTTTATTCTACACTATTTTGCTATGTAATTTTCCTTATTCTCTTGTATGAAATCTAAATATTTATGGTCCTTTTTCGTTAAATTTCTTTGCGAATTCGCCCAGTTGTCGTCGGTAGCGATCAGATGTAATTCATTCGATTTTAACAGCTCATAATCCACGACACCCTTCTGATCACACCAAATGCACAGCATACACTTCTGGCAATGAATATCGCGTTTTGATTGTGAAGTTGATGGTTGGCCGGGATCAACATATGATGCTTTACGTTTAGGGTTGTAGTAATACACCCACTTTTCATCGCCAGTGACAATTCGACTCAAAAAACTATGTTTTTTGTGCTCAGCAAGATGTTTATAGCATGCATCGATTCGTGCTTCGAGTTGATTTTCATTCAGTTGATGTGGGACCCATTTTCCTAGCTTTCTGATCTCTCCCATTGAATGCAAACGTCTAGAAATGGTAAAAGCATATACATTCAACTCTTATGCAAGCTCTTGTTGCGTTCAACAGGAATTTTCATCAAACAATGCCTGCAATTCTTCGTCTTCAAATTTTTTCGGCTGACCTTGCCGTTATTTGTCTTCCACTTCAAAATCACCACTTCTGAAGTTAGAGCATGTTCACCGTAAGCTTCTACCAACAATCGATAACTATCAGCAGCGGTTTTCTTCAAATTAAAGAAAGTTATTAAATTTCCTCGCAAAACAACTTTTTCAGTCACGTTTTTCGACATATTCAAAACAAAATAAGCTTTGTTGTTTATACTTCAACGAAATGACATATACTGAAATTTATAGAGTAATGACAGACAAAAAAAAACAATATGGCCGCGGCGTGCTACGATGCACACAACGCTAGTTACGCCATCTGTTATCTAAATTGACTTACATTAATAAGTAAGGTCCCAATACAGAAAATAATTTTCATTGTGCGGTTTTATAATAGATAACTTATTTTTAATTTATCATCCATAGATTTATTATATGTACCTACTGGCCTGTAGATAGCTGCATTGCAATAAGTGAAACAGTGTGTTATAATTAAGGGGCCCCGAAAACCGAAATTAAAACCAAACCGCAAAGGTCGGTTTCAATTTTCAAAATATTATAGATGTATACGCAAAAATTGAGACGTCCAGGCAAAAGGAATATAAAATAAGAAATAACTTTTTTGCTGTTCAAAAAATCGCCAAAGGGCAAAGTTTATAATTTTGTCCAGAGCGGCAAAATCGCTAGGCACTGTGGACGGTGGAATGTTTATAAAAATAAACGCATATGGTATAATTAAAAGAAGAAGATCCCATTTTGTTTACAACAAGTTTCTATCATTAGATATAAACATTTTTTCCATTTCTCTATAACAATTTAAGGATGTTACGCAAAACAAAAACCATTTGAAGTTCTTTGAAGTAAAAATCATATTTCGTTTCGGAGGGTTCCTCAGACTAATATTCAAGTGTGTTTTCTCCATTGAACAAATGGTAATCAAAAGTAGCGAAATTCAGGTGGATGGAAAACAAATCCCAGGAAAATCATAAAGTAAACTAATTCTGGTCAATTCTTTGGTTATTTTACGATCAAGTCTATTAGTTCAAATTGTACCACACCTTGTATATACTGATTCCATCAAACCACATACCCTCCCTTCATAAAATTAAAAAAAAAATACGTTATCCATGCGATTCATATTTGTGCAGGGCTTATAAGAATTCATTTCTATTTTTAATTCCATAAAATTGTCACAATTTTTTATAAATATTATCTCAAAATAATCATAATATATAATTAATATAACTATAATATAATATTGTTTTATAAAGTTGTATTTTGTTTTTTAACCGGATATAAGTTTATAGTTTTTCTTTTTTATACAAAAAGGTAGAAATATAAAAAATAATATGCATCCATCATCATCATTCATTCATATATACAAATTGTTAAAATAAAGAAATAAAATACAAACAAATATTGTTTATTGTAAAAAAAAAAAAAATTCATAAATATTGGGTGTGTTTTAAAAATATTTACGATTTTATTTTTTTAATTTATGTATTATTATACATGTTATTATATGCGTTCACAAAAAGCAAATAAGTCTCTAGGTTTGTAATTTATAATTTTTCTTCATGTTTTTTTTTTCTTCATTTTACCGCACAGATAAAGTACATTATTATTATTATTAAATATATCGTGTCTCTATACCTATATATGTTATTATTATTATTATATAGTGTTGTTATACTAATAGATTATAAAAATATTAATAATATTTTTTTATTTTATTTAATGCAAGTACACACAAATAAAATTATTACATGTATATATATATATATATATATATATAAAGATAGATATTAATCTTTACATAACGCATTAAAAATTATATATGAAAATATTTATTTTTTGTTAAAATGCACTTACATATTGAATTATTTATTAGTTTCGTCGTATCTCTATAATACATATAATAAAAAAAAAACGTATAGATACGCATATAGGTCGTGCCTCATTCAAATAGATATATACAATATACAACAACGAGCAATTATTCAATTATATTAAAATTGGAAAAAAAAAATATATATACAATATAATTATATATATATATATATTGATATAATTTTATTGTAAAATTGATTTGTTTTTCTTTTAATATTATACAGATTCATTCGTAAGAGGATTTTTATACATTATATGTTATATATAGAGGCAAGAAAGAGGATTAAGAAATGCATATTACAGAAATACGATTATAAATACGAAAAACTGCATTAAATCCATTAGCGAATATTAAATCAGATTCAAAATATATAAATGGAATTATTAAAAATTCCTCATAAAAACTTTTAAAAATTCAATGACTCACTTTTTGGTGATATTTAAAATGAACATATTACAATAAATATCCCATTTTTACATATATATACAAGTTAATTCTAAAATAAACAAGATCTCAAAATTGAATATAAACAAAATTATATTATTAACATGTTTAGTTTTTTTTTATTATATTATAACATTTATTTTGAAAAAATTCAATACAAAAATAAAAAATTAAAACCATATAATCCTTTGCCATTAAAAAATTATAAAATAATAATCTATAAAATTTTATAATAAATTCAAAGTTAATTTATATTTATTTTTTAATTTTTTCTCTCTTCACATTTTTGCTTTGCAATTATTCAAACAAACAAAAAATGTATTATATCTTAAAAAAATCTATTAAATATAAATAAATATTCTTTTGACATTCTCTAGCGTATATAAATTAATAGATATAAATAAAAAAAACAAATCTACGGTGATTTAATTTGCACATTCTTTTAATTTTAATTCTTTTATGTGATATATAACCAAACGTACTTTATTTTAATTCTTCTTATATATTTGAGTGGTATTCAAAATTTTTTTTTTATGGACATTCTTTAATAAAAAAAACATTTTTTTTTGAAAAATACAATTCATTTCAATTAATCATATAATTAACATAAATTATAGTTATTAATTTAAGCGTTTTTTTTTTGTATATACTGAAAAATACCAATTTGATTTTCGTCATCAAAATCAACATATTAATTCATTTATTTATTTTCATTGGGTATATTTGTTTATATGGGATTATCAACATTAAATAAAATTCTATATGCAAATTTAAAAATTATTATATGGTGAAAGATAGGAATCGGTTAAAGTTTTTGTCAATCTACCATATATATAAAAAAAACGCAATTAAATGGTAAAATTTTTAATTATAGCTGATATTTTTAAGTAATTTATTTTAACGCAGATTACAAATTCAGTCAGACTTTGTGGCTTAGTTGATAAAAATGTCAAAAAATTTTTGTGGCAGTTTCGAATCCTTTTGATGATCGATTTTTCCATGTCGTTTGTCGTACAGCTATAATTATTAACACCGAAAAACCCACCAACTTATCAAAGCAATAACAATAGGATGTTATCAAACGCTAAAACCGATCGTCGGTTATAAGCTAAAATTGTATTATACACAGAACGACAATTTTTTATTTATTCAAATTCAAAATATTCTTCTCCTGATTCAATACAACTGTTACATCGATTTAGTAATGATTCAAATGCGTGTTCCAGCTATTGCCTCGAGTGCGCGTGTAGATGCTATTTGAATGGTTTCAATATCCTCAAAAAAACATCCTTTCAATTACATAGTTTAAATTTTGGGAACAAGGAGAAGTCACATGGTGCTAAATCAGGTGAATACGGTGGATGATTTAACACACAGACTTGATTTCGAGCCAAAAACTGACGAACAATAAGTGAAGTGTGACTTGGTCCATTATCGTGTAACAAACGCCAACTATCTGATTTACGATATTCAGGTCGAATACGACGAATCCTGCCCATCAAACGCTTTAAAACTTCGATATAATATGAGCCACTGACTGTTTGACCAGTTGGAACGAATTCTTTATGGATAATTTCCCTTGCTATCGAAAAATGTTACGAGAATTGTCTCGATTTTCGATGGAACTTTTCTTGTTTTTTAGCCATCCACGAAACGTTTATACCACTTAAAAACTTGTGTTCTACCCGTACAATTATCGCCATTAAACTTGCTGCATCGATTTGAACGTTTCTGCGTTGCAGATTTACCAAGCTTTGCGTTGAATTTAATCTGTGACTGTTCTTTGTTCCATGTTAAAATTTCTACTTCAACTAAATTGTCTGTTTCACAAGAAATGCCATAACTTTTTTATTTGTCAACCAAATGCAATGAAATTTTTACAGACTTTTAGATTTTCATAGAGAAAACACCAAGCTTCAAAACGCATGTTCCATCACATAAATCGTCCCACTGGTTATTGAGATATGAGTTAAGTCCGGAATATTAATTGTCGTACTGTGTATATTATATAGATTTCATAGTGCTGCTTTATTTATGCCATAAGCGATATCCATTCCGGAATGGTTATGAAAACGCGATAATTATCGACATTATATACATCTATCTCCAATTCCGAATGAGCATTTTGAAAACGAGCAACCAAGCCTGAATGGTAACACTTTTTCATTGCAAAAACGCTATTCACTAACCTTAACCTTAAACCTTAAAAAACGTCAATTGTGATCGGGTATTGCTAAATTTAGAATTAATTAATTGAGTAAAGTGATTTTTTTAAATCAAACATTTTCCGGTTAATATTTTCAAGAAGTGACATAAACACACATTCATAACCATTCCGGAATGGATATCGCTTACGGCATAAACCAGCACATCACGTCTATACATTCTATATATTTTATAATATTATGAAAGAATTTATATGATTCAACAAAATTAATATAATATAATAAATACCAAAAAAAAAAACAAACTAAAATCTTAATATGGAACATTGAAACAAACATAGAAAAAAACATTGTGTTATATATCTTTATATGTATAATAAGAAACAACTCTGCCTTCTTACTTATAATATTAATTACATATAATTTTTTTTCATTTATTTATAGCATATCAAATTACCAATTAAAAGACACATAAATTATATAATATTATGTAAATTAATATTATTTATATAATTGATGGAATTATAATATTGATTTTTCTCTGTTTTGCTTATTATTTTTTTTCACCTTTGCAAAAAAATTAATTGTTTGGAATTTTATTTATTTTAAATAGACACACAGTAAAAAAAAAAAAAGATAAAACCATATTAGAATAAGATTTTTTGGTTTTACTTGTATCATCATCAACCAGTAAAAATAAATTTTTTAATAATCGTATTATAATCGAATTTACATTATTAACAAACACCGAAATAGGAATTTTAATAATAAAAAATGAAATGAGATATTTAAATTACTTATTACGTAAATTTATCGTTAATATTTTAGTTTTTTTTTCTTCAATGTATATAACATGACAAATATATAATAATATTATTGTGTATTTAGTAGAAACAGAAAATTGTTTTTTGTTTTATTTTCGGATCATTCACATTTTCATTTAACTGTCTGTATATTTTTGGATATATTTATATTACAATTCATACCTGTTTAATAACTATTTTTTGCTTAAACTGCTGCTAATACCAATAATATATATAATAGAAGGAATAACATTTACATGGGATGGTCAATTGTTGATAAAATATTACAATAAAATAAGGAAAAAATATAAAAAGATTTTTAATTTAATTTACAATAACCGCTGTGGACGAATTGGTATGAATGTGAAAATCAGTAAAAATTCCCTACTTTAGAAATTTTTTGAATTTAATTACTTAAAAATCATGAATTAGATTTTCATAGATTTATTTATGTACATTGTGTAAATTCGTCTTTATGAACCTTCGAACTTTCGCAATTTATAAATTAAAAACACTTGCTTTGCCAAGCAATTTTCGCGAAATCGGTCCAATAACTCTCTATTTTTTTATTTTTTGTCGTTACTACGGCAGAATCGGTTTAGCGCCCGTAAAACCTCGGAATTGTATTGCCGTGAGCCCAAAACGAAATCACTTAATCAGGTGATGAACCTTAGATGCATTGAATTCATTTAAGTGGTTTTGGGTGGTTATAATCTATTATAATATGTGGATTAATTTATGAAATTTTGAAAATAAAGCAAAAATATGAGATAAAAAAAACTTACACTAAAACGAAATAAGAAAAAATCACTCATATGTTTTCAAACAATTGTCCAAGTTGCACTTTAGGTGGATGAGTTTTTAAATAAGATGAAATGTTTAATTTAAATGACTGATAATCAAAATTAGGGGGAAATACTAGTTCAGGGAGACTATATTCCATAATCTTGATGTTCTTAGGAAAAATGAATTTCCGAGTCTGTTTGTTCGAAAAAAAACTAATAGATACAGAATATGAATGAGCCTTTTGTGAATTTCTCGAATTATAAGAGAAGTTAATTGGTTTAGGAATTAGCTTTAAAATTGCAATCAGTAAGTATTCATGGTAATAATACCTATAAAATGCGCACATTGATCGTCTATGATCCAATGATTCAATGGAATTTGTTATTGTTTCATTTCTGATCAGCGAAATAGCGTGTTTTTGGATCCTGCCAATAAACTACAGTGTAGTAATTGGTGCACCAGCCCATATGTAGGAATTATAATCTAGAAGTGGTCTTATAAAAGACCTATAAACTAGTGCTAAATTTTCAGAATTGAGAAATTTTTTCGATCTTAAAAATCTTAAAAATAAAAATCCAATGCGACTATCCGCCTTTTTTAGCTGCAATTATTATATTATTATTCCATGTAAAGTTGTTTGACAAAGACATTCCAAAAATGTATTAGAGGTCATTAGATTGTGGAATAATTTTATTATGCATAATTATTGGGTCAACATTTATGTATCGTTTGTTTGAGAACAAACATGCCTTTGTTTTAGATGGATTAAATTCTACTAACAATAAGTTTAATTTAATTCCCCAATTAGATATTGAATCTAAATCTTTGTTAATTGAAGAAATCATCTTCTGGCGTGACTGAAGCATTTTATTCGCATTATGATTACGAGGTAGTTTATACGAAGAATGTAATGTTGATAAAATATTACAATAAAATGCGACACAAATATAAAAAAATTTAACTTTAAATTACATTAACAGTCCTGAAAAGGAAAATGTTAAAAGGAAATGGGATAAGCATTAAAAAATCAAAGATTTTTTTGTAAATTATAAGATTATAGTTATAAACATCTTTATGAATCTTCGAACTTACCTTTTTTAAATTTTTAAATTTAAAAGGTTTATGTTTAGTAAATTTCAGTCAAATCGACTAACTACCTATTATATAGGAAAAGTGAAGACAATCGAAAGAAAATAATTCAAAAAATTAATCTAATAAGTTACTTTATCTCATTAGTATGTATTATACTTAAAAAATTTTAAGATAATCCAAATAAAGCGAATTTTTTGATATTATTGGCTTTGTATATATAAAAATATTTAACCAAATATAACATATATTAAAAAAAAAACATATGTATAAATATGCCATATTACAAAATATATGAAAGAGGAACAAATTTAAATAAATGTTTTTAAAGGTGATTGTTTTTTTTTTGCTTTTATTGTTTATGGCCAAAAATATTTTCTCACAAAAAAAAAATTAATAATAAACGTTACTTCAAATGTATTTATTTATCGAAATGGTTTTTTTTTTTAAATATATTCAATTCATATATACAATTGAGTTATGATCATGTATATATATATATAATATAAAATAATACACATTTCAACCTGTCGCAAAATGTTATCTTAATATTGAATTTAAAAAAAAAAAATTATATAGATATTAAAAAAAATAAATTCAAATATTTTTATATATGACATTAAGAACAATTTATTATTATTAAATAATCTTTTTCTGTTTTCTTCTTTATTTATTAAAAAAAAAATTATTATTATTATTATGTGAATATAATCAAAGGAATTCGACATGTATTTTTTGTTTTTATTTTATTGAATTGAATACAGAAGAAGAAGAAGAAGAATATGAAGAAAATAAAAGTACATCATATGATTGGAATTTCTATACTTTATATAATATTTTATATACATATATGTAGTTTTGGATGGTTTTCGAAATAATATATGTTCTTATTTCATTGTTCATTGGATGGATAATCATTTTATTTTACATTTAAAATCTTATATATATATAAATATATATATTTATAATACACATCATTTAAAAATAATAATAACAAATAATGAGAATATACAAAAAAAAAAAAAGTTCAATCATATAATACATTACATTACAACAGAGAGCGTCATTTATTAACATATATTTAATAATAATAATAATAAGAAGATAAGTGATGTATATTATTCTTCTTAAACTATATATAATATTATTGATATAGTTAGTTTATAGAGAGGTATTGAATGAAATTTATTGATATATAAACTGGCTTCGCTTATATTTTATCATATATATTTATAACATATATTTGAAATGATGTGCTTTTTTTTTTTTTTTTTTTAATTTTAATTTATATATAATGATCATGAAGATGAGATAATAAGAAAATTTAAAAAAAAAATGTTATAATGGTGGTAAATATAATAATAATAATAATAATAATACAGTTTGTTATCTTTTCTATCAATCAATTTTCTATATACTTTTTTTTATTATTTATTATTATTATTATTGTTTTTTATTTTCTTTTATAAATACACTTATAAATATTAATAATAAAAAAATAATACACAGGTTATTATAAATATAATTCACGATACATATATATATATATTTATAATAGATTGATTTTGATTGACATAATATATATTAAAAACATTAAACCATTTAGAAAATATAAATAAAAAATTATATTTAAGTGTATCGCTCATTCAAATCTATCATTCAATATAATATCAATAATATACAAGTTATAAATAGGGTATTGCAATATAGAGGCGACATATTTTTTTACTATAAATAAATACCTTATGAACCATTTATTCATTGATTTTGTGCCTATCGCATGCGTTTATCGCAAGCTATCGCCATATATTTATTAAAGGCATATATAAATTATATATGAATAAAAACAAATTAAAGAATTTATATATATTACATCGTTCAATTGCTTTCAAGTTATACTTTATGTAGAGGAGACTTTTTTAGACTTAAGTTGATTATAATTCCATGATAATTCTCAATGATTTATAATGAATTTTTATTATATATATAAAATATATATACTACAAAAAATTATAAATAATTGTATTATTGTAATGTATATATATATATTTATAAATCAATGAACCAAACCGATAACAAAAATACCTATTTATATATTTAGAAATTTCTATATTATTTATTATATATATTATTAAAAAAATTCTTATCAATATAAAAATTAATTGATTGTATAGGAAAAAAATATATATAGGTCATTATAAATTTTTCATTTTTTTTTTCATATAACCAACCATAAATATAAATATATTTGAATTGGGTTTCTTAGGATTTGCGCCCGTATTTTAACTATAAGTCAAATTAATCAAGTTATTTTTTCTGTTAAGAAACAGTCCTGACCGGCTATATTTTATAAGTTATCTATAGAAAAAAAATTAATGCAATGAATTTTCTTTAGAAAATGATACAGAATTTTCTGCGAACAATTTTGCAGAATTTCCTTTAGAAAATTTCGAAAATGATTTATAAATTCCCCAAGAACATGATACCGAATTTTCATTTGAAAATCATATAACTTAAGAAAATTACCAGTAGAATAATTTATAGTAAATTTTACAGAATTTTCTTTAGAAAATCGTACAAATTTTTCATTAAAAACATTATAACAAAAAATGTCGATAGATAATTCGGAAAATTATTTAGCATTTCCTCAGAAAATTATGCAGAATTTCCTTCAGAAAATTAAACAGAATTTCCTTCAGAAAATTATGCAGAATTTCCTTCAGAAAATTAAACAGAATTTCCTTCAGAAAATTAAACAGAATTTGCTTCAGAAAATTAAACAGAATTTCCTTCAGAAAATTAAACAGAATTTCCTTCAGAAAATTAAACTGAATTATATCGAATTTTCATTAGAAAATCATACAGAATTTTCTTAAGAACAGACTTTCTTTGTAAAAAATTTAACAAAATGTCTAGAGACATTTACAGATAATTTCCTTCCTTCCTTCCAAAGAAAATGGTATAGAATTTCGCAAAAAACTATACAGATTTTTCCTTTATCAAAATGCAATACAATTCCATTAAGAATACTATATCAAAATTTACTTTATTATAGAGAATTTTATCAGAGAAAATTATAAAAAAATTCTTCTGAAAATTAAAGAATTTCCCAACAATTATAAGTATATCTTACTTAATGATGACTGTACAATTTGTATAATATTATCAAGCAACGACAGGAATAATAATAAGAATTAAAAAAAAATAAATAAATAAAATATTTCAATTCATATATAAAAATCACATAAAATTTAAATTGCCGCACCACATAATCCAATAATATAAAACATTAATTTTACCATTTTATTTTAACCATAATCAATATTTATTTCACAACAAAAAAAAAACAAAGATACGTTTTATGTGAATACACTCATATAATTATGCCTTCACCTGTATTCATAAACAATGTGAATTTTTATTTAATTGATATAAAAAAATATAAAAACCGCATTCAGGCAAGTATGTATATAAATAAGACAAATATTTAATTGATTATTGCAAGAGCAAATATGTATGTTTAATCTGAATTGAAATAATAAAAAAAAGTACCTTTTTTTTATTTAATCACACAAAAATTAATTTAAAACCAAAATAACATATATAAACCAAAAAACAAATTATATGGATATTTTGTTGATTTAAAATGTTTTTTTCGCTTCATTTCATTTCATTTCTTCAATTCAATTCAATTCATGTATTATAAAAATAAAAAATTAAAGTATTTTAATTATTTTTTTTAAAATTATATATGATATACTGAACTATAGCGACTGGATTATATTGGAGTAATATTCAGGTATAACTTTTCATTGTGAATTGCAGAACTATATACATTCTTCGTTTTGTTTACTCATTCGTGCAGCAGTGTGCTTATATCTCTAAAACAACGCAGTGGAAAATGCAATGCAGCGATAGTTGTTTTTGTCTTTTGAAACCGATTTAATTATATTGAAAAATGTTGTTTGAAAAACTTTTGTAATTTTAAATATATATGCATATCATCTTATATGGTAATTTTTTTTAATTTTCCCTATAATTTTATATTGGTTTTTAACTAAAAATTGTATAGCCGCATCGATAAAATACTCCCATATAGACAATTGTATTGTTACTATTTATTTATATGTATTGTTCATGAAAATAATAATTAATTGATCCTGTGGATTTGAATATATATAAATCTTTTTATATGACAATCGATTAATTCAACTTCATTTGTTTATCATTTGTGAATTCGCGTATATTAATAATATAATTTATTTACGTTGACCTTTTAAGGAACTCTCATATAGTCATATATTCAAATACAAATACTATAGATATTAAAATTTTTTTCAATTCCAAAACAAAAAAATCATAGAAAAATCATGTATATGCTAATTTTTCTGGAACATATAAATATAGAAAAAATATATATTATCTATACATTGCATATACATATATAAAATTCAATTTTTTTTCTTCTATATATTAGGTTGTCGAAAAAGTATTGATAATTTTTATAAATAGATGTCATTATAATTGAATATTTCAAGTAGTACTAATCTGATCAGGTAACACTAACATATGTTCGAAAGATGACATTTCGTAGATAAAAAAAAAAAAAAATTAAATTTGTTTAGTCATTTAAAAGTTGTAGTGCATTAAATATGAGCGAAATTAGTGAAAAAATTCGATACATTTTACAATTTTATTATGAAAAAGGTGAAAATGCAACGCAGGCACATGAACAAATTTGTGCAGTTTACGGTGAAGGAACTTTATCAAAATTAACAGCCTATAGATGGTTTGCTCGATTTCGTTCCGGTAATTTTGATGTCAAAGATGCACTTCGTTCTGGTCGACGCTGTTTAAAAGGAACGAAATCGAGTCATTTTTAAAGCGAATGATTACAGGTGATGAAAAATGGATCACATACGATAATAATGTACGAAAAAGATCATGGTCCAAGAAGGGTGAAGCTCCTAAAACAGTAGTAAACCTGGATTAACACCAAGAAAGGTAATGCTGTCTGTTTGGTGGAATTGGAAAGGAATCGTTCATTATGAATTACTAGCACCCGGTCAAACCATTGATTACGATCTCTATTGTCAACAATTAACAAGATTGAAGCACGAGATTAAAAAAAAACGTCCAGAATTAATCAATCGAAAGGGTGTTGCGTTCCATCATGACAACGCCAGACCACACACATCTTTGATGACTCGGCAGAAACTGAGAGAGTTTGGCTTGGAAGTTTTAATGCATCCACCATATAGCCCGGACCTTGCACCTTCAGATTATCATTTGTTCCGGTCTCTGCAGAACTCCCTTAATGGTTTAAAATTAAATTCTGCAGAGGACTGCAAAATGCACTTGGATCATTTTTTTGACCAGAAAACACAGAAGTTCTACAGTGATGGGATAATGTCTTTACCAGCAAAAATGGCAAAGGGTCATCGATCAAAACGGCGCATATTTGGTTTAATAAAGTTCATTTGAAATATATAAAAAAATCGTTTGAATTTTGTAAAAAAAATTATCAATACTTTTTAGACAACCTAATATATCCAGAGTATGTATAGTAGATATGCAAATTATAATTTATATAAAATAAACCGCAAAATTTTACATTATAAATGTTGTATTGGTAAAGATAAATTCAATTCGCATTCAATTTCAATTCGCATTTTTCGATTCTTATCTCAACAATAATAAAAAAATATAAAGATATATATTCTTCATGCATGTTTTTTTGTTTTATGGATGGCCATACCTCCTTTTCTTTAACTTAAAGAAAAGACTATATCAAATCACATTTATATTGTTTATATATATATTCATTTTATATATACTTTGTTTTTTTTTTGTATAAATTCTATATATCGCATTGAAATTCTAAATGATTATAAATTATTTACATATGTACTTGTACATACATATATTTCTATATCTGTATATATTGCGGAATGTATATTTTGAAGTTCTTTTTATGCATATATATATATATATATATATAAATAAATACCAATCAAATAATAAATTTTAATCATTTCCATTTACACAAAAAACAATGAATCATATAAAATATGTGTATATATATATCAATGTGGATATGAACATGAACATTTATATATATATATTGTATATAAATCAATGAGTTATTGCAGCATTCATATGAAAAAAAAGCAAAAAAATTTATATGATTCCAATCCCTTTATATTGAATTTATTTATTTATTTTTTTTTATTTATGTATAATAAAATTATGCTTTTGATATAGAGTAGATATTTTGTTCACGCATTTAAGTTCTGATTGCAATTCTGAATATAAGCAGGCAGATAAGATAAAAAAAAAACATAATATAAGAATAATAATAAATAAATAATTGCATATATAACGGGTTAATGTTCTTTGTGAATGTATAGCATTTTTATTTTTTTTTTTGGTTTAAATAAAACAAGCTTATATAATAAATTACAATTGCAGGTATATATTGTTGACTGACAATACACCGGACAATTTTAAAGGTCTATATCGAACTTAAATCACTTGCATAAGAATGATTTTACAAGTATAAGGATTTGAAACAAGGAGCATTTAACAAACAAGAAATGTTGGGAATGGAATAAAAAAACCTTAATTGAAAACTAGCCATAATGGGCGTTAAGACATTCCTAGGTAATTAATTTTTTTTTCATATATGATAATGCAACGTTAAACAAAGGAGTTTGCCAATGATACAGGTAGAAACCATTGAAGGTTGGAATTGGGATTTTTACTCTATCCATCTTATTAACCTGATTTAACTCTTTCTGATTCTATTTGTTTCATCGATGGAATACGTATTTGAACAACACACCACCACTTTAAAACATTTAAGAAAGTTTAAGAATCCGAATGATTTTCTCAGAAAAAGACGAACGATTTGATTGTTTTTTTTTTTTGGCTTACCATCTATAATAAATTGCTAGTAACCGTGAAAAAGTTAGCGATTAGACAATTATTTTGAAAAAAGTAATTCAGTTCGGAAATTACTCGGTGCTTATACACCTGTGGTATTATTTTTTAATTTTATAAAAATCGATTTATCCTTTAAAATTATGATTATTTAATTTGTTATAATATCAGATCTGTCGAATCATTATAATTTAAAAGAAAGGTTAACAGAAAAATTTTTTGCACACAATTGTACACCATATCTATATATCATATCTTATATATATATTCTTATTCAAATTATTTAATATAAATTTTCAAGAGATGATGGTAAAATTATAAATAATAATAATTATTATTATTATTATGTGTATGATAAAACCATCCTTCGCAAGATTCAAAATCAAAAAAAAAAAAAAATGCATGAATTTTACCCGTAAACTTAATTTTTTAACCATTCATTATTTATTTATTTATTTTTTTTTTTTTTGGTCGTATAAATTTCGCATAAAACCAATAAAACACAGTCTACAACTAAAGTGTGCGTTTGGTTGTTAAATTAAAAACATAGTTTTAAGATTGTAAAGACGAAATTATACCAATATATAAACTAGATTAGGTGGGGCTTTGACCTTTTTCCCATCTTTACAATGGTCACTGATGGCCACCTTTAGTTATTCACGGCTTCCATAGTGTGACGCTTACCCTCCTTTCTCTCTACGGAACCATTTAATAATGTTGCATAATGTTATAATGTTGCTAATGTTGCATAAAATATCTTAAAATGTGAAAAATTTTTGATTTTTAGAACTCCTTCGTTTTACGGAAACATCACATTCTAGTGAGGAAATGAGCTCGATAGCTTGTTCCGTTCGAGAGTTATCGTGGCGACAACCGCCGTCACTACGTAACTCTCATACATATATTCTTATATTCGCTATATACCCGCCAGACGGGATATTTTTTTAACGTTTTCGGGCTCTGGGCAGTTGTAAATGTTTTTTATCATACCGAAACCAAACTTTGCCCTTCCTAGGGAGGGGTCCAAGTGATAATAGGATCTAGTCGGGCAAAAACTTCTATGAGGATTTCTTCAATTTTAAAACAATTTACCCAGTTTAAAAAATCGTAGGATTTTGATAGTCTCTACAGTGATGATTATGTTAAATTTTTAACATAAGCCGCGTTCCATTCAATTACCAGGAGTAGGTAAGAGTAGGTACGAGTAGGTAAGAATAGGTAACAGTAGGTAAGAGTAGAAAAGAGTAGATGCTTTCTAGTCTTATCTACTCCTACCTAGTCTTGGTAATTGAATGGAACGCAACTATAGAAGTAAAATTTTTTGTTTACTATGAAGCCTAACCGAACAATTGTTGATATTTATTTACAAAGAAATTGAATATCCAAATGTTTTTATGCTATTATAATAAATACCTTTTGAGAAATAACCAAGGAAAGATATTTTTCAAATTGCACAACAAAATCTTATTTTGCAATATACCGTCCGTATATCTTATAAATTATGAATATAATTTATTGAGAATTTCAAATTTAGTTATTTTTGATACGTTCTTTATTTTTCATCGTAATTTCATCGGTGATTTTTCCTTTATAGAGATACCTGGCTAAATATATATATATGTATCAAATTTAAATAATGGTGATCAATCAAATTGTTATATAAGTAAATTTGGTAAACATATCAAACCTTGTTATAAAAAAACAATTCTTAATAAGAAAAAAGAAATGTTAAAAAAAAATCTTTGATATATAAGGGGTTTTTGTTTGATATTCTCTTGACTAAATATTTTAATCATAAATATGATTTTATATTGATAAAAATTCTGTTCTGTTAAAATTTAAGTCACTATAATTAAAACACACATATCTATTTTATTGATGACCACGAAACAGTATTTTTTATATATAATTTTGATGATTTTGTGATCGTTATTCATATCTCATTATAATGATATATGTATATTGAATAAAGGTGAAGGAAATATCGCGTAGCATATAGCAAGAAGAACAAAACGCGTTCAATAAATGAATCTATCTATATATTCAGAGAACATTATTATTATTATTACATATAGGTGTATATAAATAACAAATAAACAAAACAAGACAATGAAGATGTGAAACACATCATGGACATACATATAAATATATAAGAAAATGATGGAAACGGAAAAACAAAAAAGAAAAAAAAAAACATCAAGTTTTTATATATGTTAAAAACACACTCTTTGTGTTATTTTTCATTGATTTTTTTCTTTTTTTTTTTTTGATTTCGGGTTAATCTTTATATAGGTATCGTTTCGAATATGATTATAAATATATTATATACATATATATTGAAAGATGCGGTTTATGTTTTAGTTTGTTAGTTTTTTTTTTTGGTACATTTTGATCTTCCATTTTTTTTTTGTTTTATTATATACACAGTGCGATAATTAATATTCCGGACTGGTCCTAGGAAATACATTAAAAAAAGTTTTAGATTTTTTTTTTATTTATTCAAAATATTCTCCTCCTGATTTAATACAACTGTTACATCGATTTAATCATGATTCAAATACGTGTTCTAGCTCATTTTGTGGTATTGCCTCTAGTGCGCGTGTAAATGCTGTTTGAATGGTTTCAATATTCTCAAAAAAACATCATTTCAATTTCATTTTAAGTTTTGGGAACAAGGAGAAGTCACATGGTGCTAAATCGGGTGAATACGGTGGATGATTTAACACACAGACTTGATTTCGACCCAAAAACTGACGAACAATAAGTGAAGTGTGACTTGGTACATTATCGTGTAACAAATACCAACTATCTGATTCACGATATTTAGGTCGAATACCACGAATCCTGACCATCAAACGCTTCAAAACATTAATATAATATGTGCCACTAACTGTTTGACCAGTTGGAACGAATTCTTTATGGATAATTCCTTTGCTTAAAATGTTACGAGCATTGTCTTGATTTTCGATGGAACTTTTCTTGTTTTTTTAACCATCCACCAAACGTTTATACCACTCAAAAACTTGTGTTCTACCCATACAATTATCGCCATTAACTTGCTGCATCGATTTGAACGTTTCTGTTGCAGATTTACCAAGCTTTGGGTTGAATTTAATGACTGCTGTTTGTTCCATGTTGAAATTTCTACTTCAACTAATATATTGTTTCACAAGAAATGGCATAACTTTTTTATTTGTCAACCAAATGCAATGAAATTTTTACAGACTCTTTAGATGTTTATAGAGAAAACATCAAGCTTCAAAACTCATGTTCCATCACATAGATCGTCCCACTGGTTATTGCGATATGGTTTGAGTCCGGAATATTAATTGTCGCACTGTGTATATTCTTCTAAATATATTTTTTTATGCATATCTATAAACAATATAAATTATTATTATTATTATCATCAGTATTTTATTAATATTTTATCGGTTCCTCATCACCCCTTCTATATTTATATTTAAAATATAATACAAATAATATAAACAGAACTATAGCGATGCTCTTTTATACATCACATTTGTGGAATCTTAAGTAGTAATCATTCATAATTATATTTTATAAGAAACGAATTAAAATAAAAACACGATGATGATCGATATAAGACCGGAATTATTCTGCATTTCATACAGTACAAATTGTATATATTTATTTATTTTTATATGCTACTATACCTTACAAAAAAAAATAAAATAGAAATACACAACATAAAATATTTTCTTTTCATATATAAAAGATGATTAGTATTTTTTTTAATATTTAATATGTATACATAGAGTTTATTTTTTCACCTCAAAATTATTTGTATATGTCTAAAGTTATTTTATTTTTTTATTATTCATTTCTTATTATCATCTACTTAATATATGGATTATATATTATTATGAATATAGACGGCCCCATCATATATATATATATATATATAAAGCTTTTATATATATTATATAGCTTTTATTTATCCCATGAATGTATATATACATATAGAATATTTTTTAAGATTAAAATCTATAAGATATAATTTATTTATTTTTTTTTATAAATATTCTAAACTCAATTAAATTTGTTTTTTTTTTAGTTACTTCTTGTTGGACTTTTTATTTTTTCAACAAATTATATATTCAAACAAATATATGCGATGATCGAATTGAAATGAATATTAAGAAACTGGTCCATATATATTGAACTTGTTAAGGAATTCGTGTTAAATTGTATTTATTTTTTTTTTTTTGTTTATGATGCTCGTTTGAATTCTCAAATTGTTTGTATATTTCACAAAGGTGTATGTAAAAAAAATAAATAAAATATATGTTATGTGGTGATACGGAAATCGTTTAATAAGAGAGATAAAAAAAATGTATATTTAATAAGCGTTTCCAAATCATTATGAATTGGATTTTTACTTTTGGTTTAGATATAGTTTAATTTTTGATTTGTGTTTTTTTTACATACGCGTGTGTTTTATCCCCCTTCTCCCATTAAAAGGCGTATAAAAGTCATAAAGGATTTTGAATGAAGGATAAATAAAAATATAATTCTTCATGTATATATAGAAAAATAAAAGAGTAATTTTTGTAATTATTATAACAGATGTTGGAAATAATTTTTTAAGAAATAAATAAATCCTATATGATGTGAGATGAAATGATGATAGGAAAGGAATTTTTACTTTTAGTATTATTGTAAGTTGAAAAATATTATCGAATAGTATAAGAGTATTTCTTATATTTGTCTTATATTTCTATATAGAAGGCAAAAATATAAAAAAAACTGGACTGTATAGATTGTTGATATAGAGATTGTGTTAATTAATGTTGTTTGTATACACTTTACACGTTTTATTCAAGTTACATTACATATATGTATATGCATTAGATGTACTTAAAAACATATATTTACTGAATATGTGGATGATCAATAAAATTATATTCTTCTTTGATAACAACATTACGGTTGTTTTTTTTCTTCTTCTTTTTCTTCTTATAAATATATTTTTTATTTATATATGGAATTTTTTATATATACTTACTTATATAAGCCAGAAACGTTTTCTTACAAATATATAGATTATTTCTTATTATATTTTTTTTTTTTAAATTCTTTAAAATTCCACTTATATGCATATATAGTATTTATCATCATACATATATAAATGAATGTAACAAAACTCTATATACTATATGTATATATAAAAATAATTATAGTATATTACCCGGCATATATGCATATCTTTTATATATATCGCACGGTACATGTACATAAATTCAATTGTAGGTATGCAAGATACATGATTTAATGTACATATATATTTATAAGATAAAGTAGGTATACAAAGAACATATATCAATATTTGAATATACAGTGTGTCTAGGGTGACCACCTTGTAATTCTGCCAGACCCGGAGATTTTAAAATGCTTGCATAGATCCTTATTAGTCGCATTCCATTCAATTACCAGGAGTAGGTAAGAGTAGATAAGAGTAGAAAAGAGTAGAATTTTTCTGCTCCGAACTACTCTTTGCTATAGTACGGAGTAATTCGGCGTAGAAAAAAGTAGATTCTTTCTACTCTTATTTACTCCTACCTACTCCTGGTAATTGGGGGGATCGGATCTTGATATTTTTGTGTTTTTTTTTTATTATGCTAAACACGGAGAACTGTCTCTAAATCCCGGAGCCCGGAAATCGTATGCCAAACCCGGAGAATCTCGGTTAAACCCGGAGAGGTGGTCACCGTAAGTGTGTCCCAGTACCACAATACAAATGTGACTATTTCCAGCAAAAATTCGTTCCGGAAGGGGGGAGGTCTAATTTCAACCTTTATCGAGTTACAGGGTGTTCAAAAAATGGTGTTCCTTGAAAATCATTGGTTCACTTATTAACTAATACCACAATACTTTCCAAATCGTTCAAGTTAGAATAAAAAATATATACTCTATTTATAGGTACATAAATTACCTTTAATTTTTCTCGGAACACAATTTTTGCTATCTATTTCTCGTTTGGAGTTATTGATCCGGAAAGTGAAAAAATATCATATTTTTCCATCAACATTTTCAGAAAAATTGATTTTTCTCAAAATTTTCCGGGGTAAAAATTTTTTTTTCCTTTAAAAATTTTTGTGCGCAATAAAATTCGCTTAAAGTTCACCATACAAAGTTAATCTCTGCGACTTATAAATTTGGAGTTATTACATGATTTGTTACGATGAAACTGCAAAAAATCACGATTTGAACAATTAAAAACACATAATTTTATTAAAAGATAAGTTTTTACTTTAAAATACTATGAAATTTTTATAAATAGATTATAAATATAAATTATAAAGTTTTTAATTGTTCAATTTGTGATTTTTTGCCGTTTCACTGTTACTAATCACGTAATAACCTTCCCAGGAATACGTGGTATTCGGCTTTGTAGGGTGGTACTGGGACAGACTGTATATATAAAAATACTTTACTTTTATCATGTTGTATATATGTACGTATAATTCTATATATACATTTAACATGTACTGCATATAAGCAATTTTTTTTCCTCATCTTCTTTTTTTACTTCTTATATTTATTATCTTATGGATGGTACTTTTTTTTTATGAAATTTTTTCATTTATTTTTGCAAGCATTTATTTTATTTTTTTTTCCATATAGTTGTTTGGTTACTTTTATATTATATGTTTTTAAGAGGAGATTTAATACTTATAAAATCGCACAATCGTTTAGTTTTACTTAAGTATGTACTAAACTATAACTATGTATATATAATAAGTATTTTTATATATACAAGAAAGTATAAACAATATAAACACTATATCTGTATAAAGATCATCATCATCATATTTACATTTACATACCTAACATATATAACTTAATAATTATATATGCTGACTCTGAACTATAATATATATATAAGAAAGTATATAAATAATATTTTACTTCATCAATATATGGTCTTTTATAGGTTAGAATAATTTTTTATTGTTTTTAAGGTAAGTGATCGTTCGCTTAAGCCTCGATTTCTATGAATATATGATATATATCACATACGTTTTTTCTGAAATTTATTTTGCCTGGATAAAAAAACCGAAATTTATTAATACATACCAATTGCTGTTAAATAATTCCATTTTTTATTAGTTTGTAAATTAACTGGATATTTTATTATTATGAAATTAAATCATAAAAATTAAATAAAATGAAAAATGAAGTTTGGACGACGGTCAGCCGACGGCAATAGAAGAAAAAATATCAATGTCCGCCGTCAGCCGTCGACATGTCCGCCGTCCAATATTCATAAAAAGCCCCTACATTGAAATGCATGTATTTTCAATTTGATATTTGCCGTCGTCTGCCGTCGGCATTTCATAAAAAGCATTACTTTATACATAATAAGAATACAATATTCCAAAAAAAAAACAAAAAGAGTTATGTTTAAAATTTACAATTTTTATTCATAAACGCAAAGAATTTCACAAAACTAGAAAAAAAAATATTTATATAGTCAATATTCAACAATTCATTTATTCGCCATTCGTAGCGAAGCAGAAGAAAAAAGAAAATTGTTTCAATGCAGGATTTATACGTTTTAAGGTATATATAGAAGAAGATGATTGATGAATCTGATAACAAAAAAAATTCTAATAAAAATCACAAATAACATTGAATTTACTTCTCAGATTTAATTTGTATATGGATAAGTGAGGGAAGACTTGAATAAAATGTCACGAGAAGTTTAAAGAAAAAATCTACACACACACACACACACACAACACCCATCAAAGTCAATAATCATTTCTTTGAATAATTCTAAAACATATATATACATAATGAAACAAGAATAAAAAACCACATAAAATAAGATTATTAAAAAAGAAAGAGATCATTTAGTATATATACAATACATGCATATAGAAAGATTCAATAAATAATAAATAAATTGAATAACAATAAGTTTACAACAAGAAAAAAAATTAAATCGATCGATATATAAATTGTATTGGTAGATATACAAAAAAAACTATATATGCGAATTCTTAACCTGTTGAATATTATTTTTTTTCACAAGTTCAATGTTGTACGGATGCGTACCTTAATAAACAGACGAAAATGATGATGAAAATTGATGGAAAATCGCAGCATCAGTGATTTTTGTGATATACATAAACGTTCAAGGCATGTCGCCATTATATAAGTGTTTAATATAACCTTTCTAAACCAAGATGGAGTGACTCTGGTATAAGTGATAAAAATGCCAACCTAAAATTCTAACGATAACATTTGGGGTCGTGGGTTCGAATCCTACTGAAGAAATAAAATATGTTTTGTGTTTTCGGTTATTTTTCGAATCTGAATTTTAACACAGAGTTGCATATTTTCCCTTGCGTTTGGTCCTACGACTGACTAATTACCGACACCTTAAAAGCCACAAATTAAGAAACTAACAACAGAAGGCTGTTGTTGGACGCTAAAACCAAATTTATTTTATTTATATTCTATAAATTAATCCTTTAAACATAATTGAATTCCATATGTATAAATAGTTTTGATTGAATGAAAATTTGAGCAGCATCAGAATGGACCATAAAATATTGTGTTTTTTTTTATATAAATATTATATATAAGACAAGTGCCATTATTATACCGCCATGGATCAACAGCCGGTATATTTATTGTGATCATTCTCGATATATATAAATAATTTATATATCATTTATTATATATATGCATGTACGTACATCATATCTTAAAGCAAAGAAGAACTAGAGATAAAGATAGGAAGAACGAATATGGACCTAAAAATATTTTGTTACATTTTAAAAATATCACAGACATTTAAAGAAACACACACACTTCTTTATAAAGATATTATTGTTTAGAAGGAGAATATAGAGAAAATGAAAAATGATAAAAACATTTAAACACGTTCTGTTTTGATTTTTTTCATATTTATATATATAGTATAACAAAGAATCTGAAATATTCTATTTAAATTTATATTATAAAATGAATAAAAATATTTCTGCAATCACTGATTGTTACAAAAAAATTTTATTAAAAAGAATTAATATTATGATATATATAAATGGATTAATTTTTTAATCTATACAAGATTCGATTTTTTTAGAGTTCGTTGGGTATTGAATTATATTAGTAATTATTTTATTATTACGAATTGGTATTGGATTGGATATTGAATTTGTTTATATTATTTGGTTGTTTCTTTAGAAATTGTGTTTTAATTGTAATATAATTTTATTATTACGACTTGGTATTGGATTGGATTTTGATTTCGTTTAGATTATTTGGTTTTAAGTTTTGTTTATAATATTTGGTACGCTTTGGTATTGCATTTGGTATTAATTTTGTTAATAGAATTTGACATACAGCTATCAATTATGACAGAAGTTCTACCAAAAGTAATAAAATGCATGGGAATAAAATGTATAATAATTAATTGTCAGATTTCAAAAAGGAAAAACCCTGAAATTAAAATGTTTTGTTTCCCAAAATCAAAAGAAAGGCAAGCTTTGTGGGCCTCGAAATGTCAAATACCGCTTGAGATTTTGGAAAAACGTAAACGCACGTTCGTATGCGAGCACCATTTTGAAAAAAAGTTTATTGGTAAAAATCAAATATTAAAAATTGGCTATCCAACTTTGTTGTTGCCCAAATCTAATATTATAATTAATAAAGATTATGATGATAGTGAAGGTGATGCAATTTATTCCTTTAGGGAAAGTGATGTGCATCAGCAACCGTTTTATATGACACCATTAAATATAGAACCACAACAACTTCAATCTGAAGTTGGATGTCAATATTGCATTAAATCTGCGAGAAATGAGCGATTTTATAATAATAAATATACTACGTATTTAAACAAATATCGTTGTTCACAAACGCAATGCAATAATTACAGATTAAAATGTAAATATTTATTGAAGAAACTAAAAGATAGCCAAAATCAAATCACTAAACTACGTCGACGATTAAAAAAACCATTGGAGCTGCAAATTAATTCGTTAAAACATGTTTCTGATACTTCGAAGAGTTTTTGTAATATGCTATTAAAAAAAAGGTGTACGTGTTACAATGAACATGAAAGGAATATATCCCAAAGTGTTTATTTTAGATCTCCTAGGGTATATAGATATTTAAGTGAAAATCTAAATTTTCATTTACCATCAAAAACATCACTTGATTCGTGGTCACCAGTTAAAAATTTACGACCAGGTTTCGATCAGCAAGTTCTAAATTATTTATTAAATGAAGTGCAAAGTTTTAATGAAATGGAACGTAAAGCGGTGTTAGTGTTTGATGAGATGGACATGAAAAGAGATTTGAAATATAATTGTCGAGAAGATGAAGTTCAGGGATTTGTTGATTTAGGTTTTAAAAAAAATGGAAATTTAGCAAAACATTTATCTTTATTTATTATTCGGGGCCTTTATAAAAGTTATAAATTTATTATTTATTACGCAGCAACTGAAAACTGTATTTCATCTACAAATTTACATAAAATCATAGAATCAATATTAGAAGTAGTATCAAATATGGGTATTAATATTCGGGCCATTGTATGCGATCAGGGTTCTAATAATAGAAATTTATTCTACAAGCAATTAAAGGTTACAATTGACATGCCATACTTCCTGCATAATAACCAAAAGATATTCACCATTTTCGATGCCCCTCATTTAATTAAAAGCATGCGAAACTCCTTAATTAAGTCAGATTTCTCAACTCCAGATGGAAGAGTTTCTTGGAGCATTGTAAAAAAATTGCACACAATAGATTCAGCTAATGTTACTCGTCTGTGCCCTAAACTGACCAATTCCCACATTTATCCGACAGACTTTGAAAAAATGAAAGTAAAATTAGCTACCCAAGTTTTTAGTCACACCACATCAGCTGCTATTAAAACATTAACTGACCAGCAAATTTTTGGACCAAATGGTGATGCAAGTTCGACCGCGGAATTTATTTTAAAGGTTAATGACCTGTTTGACGCATTGAATAGCCATGTTCTTTGTGATAGAAATCCAAACAGATCAGCTATTCAATATAATAATCATATTTTTAATTTTATGGAAAATATGATTGATTATTTCAAGAAAATTAAAATTTTCTCAGGCACAACGGTATTTTGGATAAATGGTATGGTTCTAACCTTGCGAAGCATTACACAGCTTATGTTAGCTGAATATACTGATACAGCTACGATAAATAAGAGGGGTGCTATAGACTTCGATTTCGATAACCCCATGGCTGACCTAAAACCTACACAGAAATAGTATCCTACTTGAACGACATAACTATCAAAATAAAATTCATTCAAATTCAAATCATGGTAACAACTTTATAGTCCTTGCACCATGCAAGTCCCCGGGAGTATAAAAAAAGAAAAAGAAATAAGATATTTAAGCAATGCAGTCCAAACGCACAAACAAATTGAAATGAAAAACATTTTGCATTTAAAAATGAATCTGGTGATGAAAATATAAATATTGAAGAGCACAAGAAAAAAGGTAAATATACAAATAAGAAATAACATAAAATTTAAAGAAAGCAAAATTGAAAAATAAAAAATATATAATAGACAAAACTGGTTTAAAAAAATAAACATACGATATTAAACATTCATATGCATTCTATACTATACTCATATTTGATGACGAAACTCTATACCATCACAGTTTTCGGGGTGATTATTTTTATATACGTATACTATATAAAAATTATGTGGTGATTATTTTTAGCTTGTTTTTTTCGATTTATATGAAATAAATTTTTATATCTATCCTTACCTCTTACTATTATACCTTTTCGATCATATATATATATATATATATATAAAATCTTAAGAGTACCCCAGCTTATATATAGAATAATATATATATATAAATAAAAATAAAGATTATTATAACAGAAAAACCACTTCGTAATGGAATGTGATTTGTTTTTGCACATATTATTATTATTATTTTTGCAATTTTTTTTTGTTTTGTTATTCTCTCTTCATTTCTATATATCTTGGATATTAAAAAAAAAAAAAAGTAAATATTTCAGAGGAAAAAAAAAGTTATTATACACGAAGACGACGACGACGACGACGTATAGTGAACGAAAGAATAAAAGTGGTAAAAAAAAAATAAACTTTAAATAAATAATATATATATATATGTATAATTCCAAAAGCGTGTGTTTTATTTTTGTGTTATTGCTGTTCTTGTTCGCGTTTTCAAAGATGAATATAATACAAAATATATAAATAAGCATTGAACAGCAAAGTACTTTGCTTCCATCATATTATACATATATAAATAAATAAATATAAATAAAAATATTGAATTTGATAACATAATATATGCAAAATGAAAAGAAGTCGTGAAAATAAAAACGTATCTTTTTTTTTGTTGTTGTTGATAGACATTAACATTTTTTTAACACACATTTTACGTTTTACAAATGTAAAATTTGCATTTCAAATAATTCAACCTTGATTTCAGATGTGCGCCTCTGTTTTACATACATAATGAATAATTTATGCTTTTTTTATTTTATTCATAAAATTTATATTATTTAATGTATTCAAAGCACACATTCTTTATAAATCAGATTAAAAATTATAAAGTATAAATTAAACATATAAATTACTTTGAAAACTTACCAATAAGTGGAAAAATTACTTTGAATGTTATAACTAAAATTTTCATCATTGCATGTAAATTTAATTATCACAATGGTGATACATGATATCTGAAAAAGGAAATAAAAAATAAAAAAAATTCATTAATAAAATATTAATCATAATTTGGATAGAATTTCTAATCCTATAATGTGTACAGGTAGGTATAATAGACATTTTTTTTTAAATAATAATAATTTATATTTAAACAACCGAATGCATAAAATATGTTTTGTGTTTTCGGTTATTTTTCGAATCTGAACTATAACACAGAGTTGTATTTTCCCCTTGCTGTTGGTCGTACGGCTAATTACAGACACCGTAATAGACACAAATTAAGAAACTAACAACAGAACGCTGTTGTTGGAGGCTAAAACCAGATTGTTGGTTGTATAGCGAAAAATAAATTTTTTTATTTTATTATTTAAACAACCACCGCAGGATTAAAAGCAAAACGAAATTTTATTCATTTTATTAAAATTTTTAGATTTAATTAAATGCTATATAGGGAAAAAAAATCATTAATTTTTTTGACATATCAAATAAAATATCAATTTTTTTTTTATTGATTTTCTCAATTTACTGAAAAAATTAGAAAAATATTTGTTGATTTAATTTTGTGTCTTATGTCGTCGCCTGTGATATAATAACAAAAAATAAACAATATTACAAATAATCAAAAAATTTATAAAAACGATGATGACGACGATTGAAAAACACCACCACATTAAATTTCATTTCATTTTTTAGTCCCACACAACAAGTTTATTAGATATATTTACAAATTATTTATTATTATTATTATATTTAATTTTTATTTTTTTTAGATATTTATTATACAATTTTGATTCTATGCGTTTAATTTATATATATTATAGTATAACAGAACAGCCGTCGTATTTATTATATAGAAAATATATTTTATGATTAAAAATGTTTATATATTTGTATATTTTCTTTAGAAAATCAAATCAGTATTTTTTTATTAAGAAAATATCAATAAAATAAAAAAAAATTGAATCTTAAAGTCTTTGATGCAATTCCAATAGAATATTTGAATATGTTTTTTTTTTGTTTTTGAAAATAAGAAAAATTGACATTTTTAGTGTGCGTATATAATAACTATATACGTGATGACAAAGTTTTTTTTAATATTAATCAATATATTACAAATAAAATTATATATAATTTACATGTCCTACGTTTATTTTAACAATATTTCATGAAATAAACAAATTTGCATAAATTTAAAAAAAAATGCATACACAAACAAGTGCGGTATTTATGATATTTATATAACAAAAGCATCACCACACGCTATAAAATTACGATATATTCGACAGCATATAAAAACATCAAATTATATATTGTATATAGAATGCATTTAATTTATCTTTGTGAATGCAAAATAAAGATATATAAAAATTATTTTTGGTTGTAGGTTTTTGCTGTTATATTACTATACAATTATAATTCGCCATTCATTTTTTTTGTGGGGCAATAGTTCTCTATACTACGTCTCTATTATATGAAAATGAATAATAATATTATATAGTTAAAATACCGCTTCTAACTATATAGAAATATATAATAAGAAATCATTTATTTATATATTGTGTAGTATCAAATGATTATGTGTTGAAAAGTAAATGTACTACAATATATTTTATAAGTGTTTAAAATTTTGTTGTTCGTTTGTTATACAAATTATTTATATTTTTGAACGATATATATTTAAATAAAATTTATTATATGTGAGAAAAAATAACGTACGCAATTGATTTATTTATTTAGATTTCCCAGTATATAGATAGAAAACAGATAATTTATATAGAAAGTTTCCTGACCACAGCAGTGTTTTCAAACCTATATATGTATATATTGTAACAAAATCTTCCATGCAATTCAATTGATCTTGGAATATCTATAATAGAATATATAATTATTTCCAATATTTTTATGCATTTTATACTTAAAATTACAATATTTATTGTAATGAATATATAACTCTGTGGTGTAAATGTTAAAAATGCCAACCTAAAATTCTAACGAAATTTTGGGGTCGTGGGTTCGTATCCTACTGAATGCATAAAATATGTTTTGTGTTTTCGGTTATTTTTCGAATCTGAATTTTAACACAGAGTTGTATTTTCCGCTTGCGGTTGGTCGTACGGCTAATTACCGACACCGTAAAAGCCACAAATTAAGAAACTAACAACAGAAGGCTGTTGTTGGACGCTAAAACCAGATTGTTGGTTGTATAGCGAAAAATTTATTTATTATTATTGTAATGAACAATAGGAAATGTTTCAAAGTAAATCTATATTAGAAATATATTTATATTTAAACACATACGCAAACAACAATTATTTAAAAAAAAATTTAAAGCTCCCACAATCCGTATATGTACAAATAATAAATGATAATCACTTTATATATTATACAAGAAATTATTCAATGAAATTGCTTTAATTAAAATTAAAACACAAAAATTATATACACTTTTAAACATTATAATTATCGATTTAGACAAGAATTTATTTGTTAAATGCTTATCATTTGAAAAATGATAACATAAATAAGGTATATTATTGTTCTATATACCAATTTGAACAGCGGCATTTTAAATATCTTAACATTTAATCAAATTAATATTAATTAAAAATAAAAACAAAGAAACGACTTTGCTTGCGTTTACCATTTGAAAAAAAAAATCGAAAAATGTTTTCATTTCTTTTTACTTTTTTACTAATCCATTTCTATAATAAATGTTTTTTTTTTATTTATGCTACGTATACAAATCGTTTTGTTATTTGTTATTGTTATAAAATCTTGTATTTAATAAACTAACAAATTAATTATGTTTGTAAAAAAATTAAAAAATGTATATACCAGATATACCGGTTAACGCGAAATGCGGACACCATTGCTTTATTGTTTTCGTTTGAAGAAAACTGCGGCAGAAACATATCTAATGCTTGTAAAAGCTTATAGCTTATAACAATTTATCAGAAAGAACATTCAGAGAATGGTTTCACAGATTCAAAAGTAATGATTATGATGTGGAAGACAAAGAGCGCCCTGGACAGCCCAAAAAGTTTGAGGACACCGAATTGCAGTCTCTATTGGATGAGGACGACACGCAAACGCAACAACAACTTGCAGAACAACTAGGAGTTGCTCAACAAACCGTTTCGGATAACAAATGATCAATTTGAACCGTGCTTTGCTGCAAAAACGACCAGAATATCAAAAAAGACAACACAAGGTAACTTTTCCTACATGACAATGCACCATCACACAAAGTAATACCGGTCCAGGAAACGTTAGAGGCGCTTAACTGGGAAGTTTTATCGCATGCGGCTTATTCACCAACATCGCCTCCTGCAGGCTACCATTTGTTTTCGTCGGTGGACCACGCCCTTAAGGATCAGCACTTCAAAACGTCTGAAGAACTCGAAAATTTGGTATCTGACTGGTTTTCATCAAAGGAACGCCAATTGATTCTCTTGGTATCCATAAATTTCCTGAAAGCTAGACAAAATGTGTAACAAGTGATGGAAAATATTTTGAATAAAAAATTTTTGGGTTTTCTCCCACAAAAAATGGGGTTTCTTCTCTTTAAAAAATGGCGGACATTAACCGGTGAACATTAACCGGTATACCTGGTACAAATTACAAAAGGATATTAAACTTGAAATGTACTATTTTTTTATTATTGGATGGCAAATTTAATGTTTTTAAAGAATTAAACGACTATATGGGATCATTTCAATTATATAGAAATGATTCTTTATATAGATTCACTGAGAATTTACTTGGTAGCGACGACCTTTGAACAGCATCCAGCCCAATTGCTGGTGGTCACGACTTAAAATCCATGACAGAAAATGTTTTTCTGTACCTTTTCTGATTTGAATTCTTGAACTAAGTCATCGTTTATTCATATTGAGATCAAATTAATGAATATCTTTGGTACATTGTGTCGAACGTATTCGCAAAGATTAGCAAAGTCTGCACACTCAAACGTAATTATATATGAAAGTATATAATATAATATATAAATTATAAAATATTTCCAGTGCCTATCATTCAATTTGCCAGGTTCCTATGCAGGGCCAATGCATGTATGAATATGTAATGGATTAAGCGTGTAGCATAAATGACCTAGAGGGGTCAAGTGTTTCGAGTATTTAGAACCAAAACCAATTTATATAATCTATAAGATATCCACATAAATTCAATAAATATTCCTTTTGGGGATTATCTGATTAGAATGTGTTATCTTGGTTCAGAAGCTAATCACAACAATTTAACATCATCTTTTCTTATTATATATTCATAACTTTAATATTCAAAAGAAAATGCCTTCGAAAGTATGTTTTTTTTGGTGTGATTTTGTGTCAATTTTCCATATATAATTAAAATCTTATGGATATATACCTCTGTCATCATTATAATGACAAACACAAAACATGTTAATTATATACTATATCTTTTATATATGAACAACTATATAATAATAATATATTCATCATCCAGCATCTATATTACCGCGTGTTATATACTTATACGCATACATAATATTATTTAATAAATCGAAAATTATTATTTTTTTGCAAGTGACTCAAATTGACAAAATATGTCAAAGTGCGTTGATATACGCATATATATGTATATATATATAAATATTTAAATAAACCAATAATATAACATATATATAATTTTCCTCTGTAACAATTTTAGTTTTTTTTTAGCACACATAAAAACCTATTTTAAACTTTTGAATGTTAGCCAAGTCGTTCAAATTTGTTGGTTTTTTTATTTTCTATTTTTTTTTTATGCATCATAGTTTCATTCAGCGAAGAAGTTTCACTTAAGAAAATTATTATATTTATAAGAAAACTAAAAAAAAAACTATATAGATCTAGAATCTATTTGATATTTACATCCGCGTGTATAAAATTTATTGAGTTATGAAGAATATGTTCATTATATACCATTAATTATTAAAAAAAAAAATCGAAAAAAAATTGGGAAAAAAGTGACTGTATAAAAAATGGAATAACATAAAATGCTGACGATAGATTGAAAGGCAAAAAAAAATAAAAAATAAAATAATAACATCAATTATTTATTCGTTTAATAGGAAAATTTTTTTAAATAATTTTTTTTTTTAAGTTAAATATTTATTATATAAGTGCGGGGTTTATAAAGAAACCTAAGATGATACGCATAAAGACTCAAAACAAAACTAAAACAAACGCATTTATAAAATATAAATTAATTTTTTTTTCTTTTTGTTAATAATATAATTATGTTTGTTTTGTCATTTTTTGTCATTCAAATATTTATCAAATATATTTTCAAATGATAAATAATTTTCTTTAAAACTTATTTAAAAGTATGTATGTATGTAATATTAAAAAGAAATTTAAATGAGATCATTCAAAATGCGTTTATTTTTTGTTTGATACTGCATTAAATTTTTTAACTATTAAAAAAATATTTTCGTCAGGAAAGAAACTTATATAAATTATTTATTTGATATTTTTTTTTATATTAAACCACATACTTAAAAATTGTATTTTGTCTTTCTGTACGGTAAATAAAAAATAAATAAAAAATGGTTGGAGTTGGATTATTTTATTTTTTCTTCTAAATATATTTATAATATCAATATCGAATACAAAAAAAAAACAGAAGAATATAAATTATGAATGTTGTTAAAGAATTTTCTAATATATTTTTATTTATTAGGTTCTTCTCTAAATATTTTACATCATTATACAGTTGCATACAGCAAGTTATCTATAGAGGATATTATTAAAAAAAATTTACGAATAATTAGATGAAATTCTATATATTTGTGACAGAAGCTATTTATTTATTTTATTTTTTTTTTTAAATGGATATATAATTGAAATCTATTAAACGATTAATTATATAAATCAAAAATATGATGAACCTGCCGAATGATATATATATTTAAATAAAAATTATTAATTATACAATCCTTTCATACGTTTTCTTATGATATACGTTTGAATGTCAGTTCATTATACAACAAATATTCAGTGTCATTATTTTCAAAGTTGATATCAAAGTTGATAAAATTATATTTATTTTGTAAAATTTTTGTCATTCATCATTTTATTTTTTGAATATGCATAATAATAGTTGATTTCCTTTCGATTACCAGGAGTAAGTTACGGTAGAATAGAAGAGGTTTTTCTACTCCGAACTGCATCGTACTATATAGCAAAGAGTAGTTAGAAGTACAATATGGCAATCGAAATGAACGCAACTAATAAAACAATTGAATAATTCAAAATCAAATAATAACAAGAAAAATAGAAAACAGAATTCACATTAGTCGCGTGGCATTCGATTACCATGGGAGTAGGTAAGAGATGAAAACATTAGCTTTTTTCTACTCCGAACTACTCTTTGCTATTTTAAGGTGTAGTTCGGCGTAGAAAAATTTTTTTTTTCTATTATTACAATCATATCTATCTTAATATACGAGATTTGTATATAAAAGTTGGGAATTAAAATCGTTTTTATTGTTTTTAATTATTATTTTTTTTTATGAATTTTCTTCAACTTATCAATCAGAACTGATCGTATCTGTACATAATTTTTGATATAACCTCTTAAATGCAGATATTTATGATTAATATTATTATCATTTTTTAAGGCTATTATAACAGGACAGTCATAAATTTTATACATTGCGAATACTTTAAATATTATATCAATGGAAGTTTTTTAAAACACAAAACATTTATAGCTTAAATATTTATGCAGATTGCAGTTATGATATGCATAAATAAATATACAAAAATTATAAATATTCTATTAAATAAAGGGTGATTTTTTAGCTATTATCTTTTTGGCAACACTGGTTTAAACAGCTGACGCACGTTTCGTGTTTTGTTTCAATGTCAAACATCTTCAGTTTGGTCTATAATTTAACCATGAATCGTCTTACAAACGAACAACGCTTGCAAATTATTGAACTTTATTTTCAAAATGCGTGCTCTGTTAAGAAAGTTCATCGAGCGCTTCTTCCATTTTATGGCCAGTTTGATCGACCCACTGAAGCGGATATTCGGGCTATTGTGACTAAATTTCGCCCCAAATTTACATTGTTGGACATTAAACCAACTTACGTAGAGTGCGAACTGAAGAAAATATCGCAGCTGTATCGGCCAGTGTTAATGATGACCATCGATTATCGATTCGTCGCCGTTCGCAGCAATTGGGCCTCTGTTACACAACAAGGTGGAAAATTTTGCGGAAGGATTTAAGTGTGATGCCTTTCAAAATACAGCTGGTGCCAGAATTGAAGCCGAACGACCTACCGCAACGTAAAATTTTTGGTGAATGGGCTCTTGGAAAGTTGGCCGAAGAAACCGAAACATTACATTAGTTACCGAAAAATTGTGTTCTGCGACCAAGCTCATTTTTGGCTCAATGGGTACGTAAACAAGCAGAATTATCGATTTTGGAGTGAATATCAGCCAGAAGCATTGCAACAGCTACCAATGCATCCCGAAAAAGTCACAGTTTGGTGCGGTTTATGGACTGGTGGCATCATTGGACCGTACTTCTTCAAAGATGATGCGAATCGTAACGTAACTGTGAATGGTGAGCGCTACCGTGAGATAATATCCGACTTTTTTTTGCCCAAAATGCAAGTGCTTGACTTGCATGACATGTGGTTTCAACAAGACGGTGCCACATGCCACACAGCACGCGCAACAATGGACTTATTGAGAGGCGAGTTCGGTAAACATTTTATTTCACGTTCGGGACCGGTCAATTGGCCGCCTAGATCGTGCGATTTAACGCCTTTAGACTATTTTTTGTGGGGCTATGTTAAGCTCATGTCTATACAGACAAGCCCGCTTCAATTGACGCATTGGAAGACAACATTCAAGCATTTATTCGTGAGATGCCGGCCGAAATGTTGGAAAGATTATGCCAAAATTGGACTAAGAGGATGGATCATTTGAGGCGCAGTCAAGGTCAACATTTGCATGAAATAATCTTCAAACATTAAATTATTAAATATTAAATTATATGGACCGTACCAGCGATTCAAATAAAGATTTCATGCATTTTTCTGAATTGTATGTGTTTTTTTTGAAAAACTTTCCTATAGCTTTTAAAAAATCACCCTTTACAAATCTATATAGAACAAATTTATAAAAATAAAATGACTCGTGTCAATTATATAAATATTCTGTATATTGTGTTAAAAATCTTCAGGATAAAACATATAAATGTTTCATTTAAATTGAAAAAAAGAAGAACAAAAAAAAAGGATATTAATTCTCTAAACAAAACACAAAATAAACAATAAAAAAAAAAATCATGTCTACCGGTTATTTTATTTATATCAAAACAAAAAAAGCAAAACAAAAAAAATAAAATGCATTCAATTATAAAACATAAAATAAAATTTCTCATGTCCTCAACAACCTCAATATACTTAACTCATTTATATATATATAGAAATATAAATTTGTGCGTCAAAAAACAATACCCTTTTAACACACAAAAGAAATCATGTTTTATTTTATGTATTATCAAAAATAAAATCATCATTTGTTGAATCGTTGAATTCACCTAAAATGTTTGTTCTTCTCGATTATATATGTAACATATAACATAAATTTATTCTATGCATTAACAATCTTTTCTTTTTTTTTTTTTTTGTTTCTCAAATGAACAAGATTTTAGCAAATTTTGTGCAAAAGACGCAAAATTTTATATCGTTAAAAAACTGCACAAATGCAATGCGTTTTATTATGCATTAGCAAAAGAAAAAAAAATTAGAGTTATATATAATAAAAAAAAAAATCGCAAGTTCTTTCATATGGAAAAACAAAATAAATGTGATGTTATTTAATTTACCGAAGCATTGTAAATATAAATTCGTGTTATTTTAACTATATAACGCAAAAAAAAAAAAATTATTCAGATATACAAATGGAAAAAAAAAATTTACATAACATTTATATATATGAAATAAAAAAATATATTTATAATGAAGATATAAAAGATTGTTGGTAATAATAATATATATATATTTTTTAACAACAAAAGGGAATGGTTTTTGTTTTTTTGCTTTGAGAAGGAACAGCAAAAGACTATCCACTTTGTTTAGTATATATAGGATTTATGTATAAATATAAATATAGAAAACCGCCATCACAAACAATCATCAGCATAGCACCACCATTAAATAACCATCATATGAAGAATAAATTTTTATATAGGTATAAAAAACTCAACTCAATATAGTTTATAAAATACATAAATATTTTTATCAAATTTTTCGTTTTTGTTTGGTTACGCGAGTTTTTTTTACTTATACAACATTTTGTTTTGTACATTTATTTATTTATTCCTTTTTATGAGAATATTTTTGTTTTATCCTTTTATTGTTAAAATCATATTAAAATATATACACATAGCGGTATTTTTATATCCATAAAGAATATATATATATATATTAAATTACTGCTGACATTATATATTGTTTTTGTTTCATCACATACCTGCGGACTCTTTAATGGCAAAAAAAAAAAAAATTTTTTTTTTTTTACATTAAAATTTTTATATTATTGTTAATTTTCTATTTGAATGAGTTTGGGGGATTTTTTTTTCATTATTTCAACATCAAAATTATTCTTTCAGGTTACATAACGTTAGATGTATTCGTTGATTTTCAAAATTTAGTATCATTTCTGTATAGTATCTGTCCCTTCAACTCCTTGTATAAATAATACAAAATCAAAGGATTATTAGAAAAATTCTCGTTTTCTTTCTATAACGAATTGATTTTAACTTTTTTATATACGAAAGTTCCATGGAAATTTTGGAATTTATAGTTAAAAACATTATAAGTACGTGAGACCGATCAATTCATTGTATAAATTGTATATATGAGGATTTGGAATTGGTGATAAATTAAATTTTTCTAGCAGTTATATTTTTCCACCAAACAAACAAATTATTATTTAACATGAAAACCTCGTATATTTCTATCTATCATATAAAAAAGAAATATTTCCATCTAAAACATAAAAAGTTTGGTATAAATTTTAAGAGATAATATATATTTAAAATTGTACCATGTTCGTAAATATACATATTTAAAATATAATATTATTTATTATAAATATATAGATAATATAAGAAGAAGAAAAAATTTATTACATATAAATTATAATTATAAAGTTAGCATAGGCGGAGATGGGAAATTGTTAGCCAGATTTCCAAGTTCATATTCTAAATTTTCTATTTTTTCCTAATTACTACTTCGGGATTTTCTTAAATTTCCCGTTTTTTTTTTTTTGCACAATTTGAAAATTCAATCAATTCTTAATATTTCATACGGGACAAAATTTGAAAATCGCCCTATTGATTCAATAGATTTGTCTTCAGTAAAAATTCAAAGCAAATTTATGATACGACAACCACCACCAGAAAAGTTACAAGCATTTTATCCCAGCACGCAAGATGATTCGCCCATCGTATTGCGAGGAAGATAAAGTTTATCGCGGAATCTTCATCTTCTCTTCTTATCGAATTCGTAACCTCATTCGGGAAGGATTGTGTCCCGAATGCAATTCCATACGTAATACGAAAGCAAAACACCAAGAAGATTAATAGAAGATATCGTTGGAATATCCTCTTACAGTACATCCGCGAATTGCGTGGAAGATAAAAATTGCACTTTTTAATTCACTTTAAACCAATTGCACTGTAAAATATTTTTAAAAGAATTAGCAATAACAAAAACTTTAAAACACTTCAACAATACAACAGGATCGAAAGACTATTGATTTAATTTGATCTGATTTCTAGCTGAAGTTTTAACAAGAATAAACACGTTTCAATATTTAAAGTGACGCTATCATTTATTTATCTTCTACAAGTATCATCAATATTACTTCTTGGCGAAAAAAAGAAGATAGATGCATATTTTAGTTGTTTTCTTTTTATCGTCTGGAAGACAAATACGCAATACATATCGTTCATTTATTGCGATTATTTTCAAATACAGAAAAAAAAATAAATATTTATTATTGCTACA
Organism: Dilophus febrilis; assembly: GCA_958336335.1. NCBI lineage: Eukaryota > Metazoa > Arthropoda > Insecta > Diptera > Bibionidae > Dilophus > Dilophus febrilis. The sequence continues at coordinate 29,102,151 of OY284470.1, forward strand.
TTTTATCCTCACGGCAATAAAAGAGAAATTTTCAATGATTTGTGTTGCTCAAATATTGTTGCTAAGGCAATAAATAGAAGATATCCTCTATTTATCGTGCAGATGATTTATCTTCCAAATGTATGCTGAGATACAGTACATCAAAAATGGGTCAAATTTGTACAAACACTTTTTTTTTTTGGAACTCGACTAAAAATCTTTTGAATCAATAACCACGTTTTCATAAATTCTTCTCTATTAAAATATCAGAAATTGATTGAATTTTCTTTTAATTTATTTAAGAAAAATGAAAAGTGGAAATGGAAAACTTGAAAACTTCGAAATTGAAATTTTTCCGGAAAATTTCCTTTTGAATAAAATTGATTTAACAAATCTCTATGCTCTTGGGCTCTTGTGGGCCTTTCGAAATATCCTATCACTTTGATAATATGGCAAAAAAAGCTCCGCCTATGATAATTAGATATACATAGATAGATATAATATGAATATATAAGAAAAATGATTTTGTTAAATCCAGCAGCGATTACCACTTAAATGTTAATGGAAATTCTACTATATACATATATTGTATAATAAACATCATGCATAAAACATTTTATATGTGAATAAAACTACAACAGAAAAAAAATAAAAATAGTTTAGCTTGCGACCACGACAAAATAATGTATTTTTTTTTATTTAATGTAATGTAATGTATATGTTAAAAAGCAAATAAATAAATAAATGTATGTAATAATAAATACTAGTAATAATATCTTCTATATAGAAATATGATAAAAAAAAATATATTATATATATTAAAATAATTCAAAATGTCACTTTATCATATAAAAATTCCATCTAAATATATATATAAAAAGTAAATGCATATATAATACATTTATATTTGTGTATATATAAATAAATAAGATACATATCATATATAAATATATAAATAAAAAAGTAATATGTACAAGAAAATGCAAATAAAATGTATATATAATAGAAAAAAAATTAAAATATATAATAAATAAATGGAAATGAATGCAAACATATAGAACATATAATATAACTGCTGCGGATATTTACAATACAAATCTATTTATAGAAAATCTGTAAACGCATAAATAAATATATAGATATAGAATATGTGGCAGTTATATATATACATTATACATATATATATTTATTACACCTATATAACAATCGATATAAAATTTTTCATATACAGACATTTTCAATATATTTATAGTATTGTAACTTAACATGCAATTGTATAGTTTTATAATATTCATTTATATAGATATATTTTGTGTTATGCGATTAATTTCTCAATATACTTTATAATTATATACATTGTTCTATAACATCATGGTGGCGCTCACTTTATATACATATTATCCTTTACCCAGGACCGGTCCTTTCATTTACATGCAAAACGTTGCCGTTGCTTGGGGTGCTTCTTTCAGTAGGGCGCTTTTTTAACAAGGATATTTCTGTTTTAATTCACCAACTGGGAAAAATGCTTTAGAATAATTAATCCATAATTTTTCCGTCAAAACATTACAATAGATTTGGCTAAAAATAATCTGGTTTTATGTGTCCAATTTATTTTTAATATTTTTTTATAATATTATCCAGTAATCCAGGTGAAGAGGCCTAAAAGGGACACCTCAACAATAAAAAACAAGCATTATGACTTAGCCTACATCTTATATGAGTGAAGTGGAAATGGCTATTATATATTCGCAAATATTTAGACTACGTTGGGCGTTAAAAAACAAAATACCGTTCCTGATCCTTTATTCAGCTTTAATATAATTTTTTCCAGTCATATACAATCCATTTTAAATTAAAATCTAATAGATTTTTCTTATATTTACACGGTGATTCGTATTTTCAATAAAATTCTTTTACCTTTTAAACATAGTAATTTCATAGAAAGTTAAACCGTTAATTTACAATTTTCATATACTATCTGCGTATAATTTGATTTCAATTCGATTAATAAATATTAAAAATATTTGTATCATTAATTTGGCATTTGTTTTTTTTTTGTTTTTCATCTACTTTCCTCAAATTCCTATTTGGTTAACCTTTTTTTTTTATTTTGCATTCAGTTCAATTTATCTATGCTTTCTGATATAGCAGCATTAAAAAAATTTTTTTTGTTACCTTTTTATTTTGTCTTGGTATTTTTATTTTTTTTTTTAATATAATTCTACGCACAAAGCACAATAAGTTTTGAATAGTAAATAATTTGTTTTTTTTTTCTAATGTTAATTCTCAAACATATATATATTTTATATTTTGCGCGTATATATTATAGAGTGATTTTGTAAAGAAAATCGATGGTACCACAATTAAATATATAACTAAGAAGACTAAAAAAAAATTAGTAATGGCTTACGAATTTTTTTTTTTTAAATAAATTTTTAACAATCATGATATGCGATAAATATATATATGTAATACAACGAATGAATATTTATATAAAACACATTATTATATGTATGTATATAATATATATTGATATACGTTCACGATATACGAAAACTATATATTTATAGTACAGGTACTTAAAATTTGATGAATAAATGATTAATGATATTTCATTTTATACTTTTCATATAGTTTAAGGCAGACCTTATTATAATCATATTTCATCAAGTGTATTAGTAGAAGAAGAAAAAAAAAAATAAAAAAAGTGTATCTTCTTTCATATATACAAAACAAAATATTTTCTGCTTATTCTTATTTATATTAGGTATAAAATTTGGTTTTATATAAATCTATTTTTACGTTCACAAAACAAAAACAGATAGGTTGTTGATACGATGCGATGAAAAATTTCCTTCTTATTTAAATTCTAAATTGTTTGAAATGTTTTCGATGCGTCGCTTATTCTTATCAATGATGATGTATTGAAAAAGATGATTTTTAAATATCAAATTAAAATTTCTTCTAAAACATTTATGAAATATATATAGTTTTATAAGAATATCTGGGCGATTATAATCATTTATCTTGGCAATTTTAATCAGCATCTTACACATTACATATAAATTCAATTGTTCAAATAATCTTATATATTATTTTGCAATCGTAAATATTCGATTTTTAAACTTCCTCTTGAGTTGTTTAATTCAATTATTTATCAAAGATATATTTATATATAGAAATTTTATATTTTTTATACATATACGTTAAAAATATATAGCTGAGAAAATATTAACGCGAATCTCAAAAATAGATATATGAAAATGATATTTATTTATTTTTTTTTGTTTCTTTTTCGTTTATTTAATAGTGAAAGAATTATTATAGGAACTTCTTTGAATATTTATGTACAAACGAATGACGTGTAATTAAAATATAGTTAATTATTATCAATCAACATAGCCGCAAATAAAAAAAAAAAGTATATAATATACCTTAGAATATCACTCATTTTTATCCACCAATATTTGATTATAAACAGATGTAGTATAGTAATATTCATACGTATATATATGCATACAGAGAATAAAATATATTCATATAATACATGAATGATTTTATATTAAAATAGATGCTAAATAATACATATTATAATTATAATGGCTTTACGTGAATTATAATCTACAAATTCAAATATACGACGCTCAACAGAGAAACATTCTTAACATTTTTTTTTATTTAGAAATATATTACTTGCACCATTAAATGCTGTCTGTGTTTTATTTATATTATATTTATATAAAAAAAATATAAAAATATCAATTATTGTCATCAACGCAATATCAAAACAACCAAAATGAATCTCATTTATATTATTTTATAAATAAATCTGTATATAAAAATAAAGATCATAACCTAAACATCATTATTTCATCATTATACATATAAATGAAAAAAAAAAAAAACATACAAGAATATAAAAATGTATTTCATGTAAAACATAATCACATATTATATGTCACCACATAAAATTCAATTATATAACAACATCATAGCATATAGCAGTAGCATCATATATGTATATTATTATTATTGTATATGGATAGAGATATATATTTAATAAATTAGTCAGAAGAAACATTGAAGGCGTACATTATTATTATTATTATTAATATAATATAGATATAATAATACCTATCATCCTCAATATAGAACAATTTTGAACTCAATAGACATTCTATATATTACATGTGAATATGTTTTATTATTCATATATTATCTATATGTAAAAAAAAAACAACATAAATATGACGACGTGCATCATAAATTTTGTATACATTTGTTTGTGTATTAAAAAATTAAACCAAAATGATGATTCAAATAGTTTTCAAATTAAACTATATTCATACATATGTATATAAATTATTAAAAATATTATACGCGTATTCTACTAAACAACGTGTATAAAATTTTAATATTTTCAAAATATCAAAAAAAAAAATCATTTGAGAGTTGTTGAATCACTTATCAAAAAAAAAAAAAATATAGTATAATTTTCTTCTAAATTTTTTGATTTTCTTTGAATGAAATTCATTCTTAGAACCTATATTATATATAATTAAAATACAATAATATTTTCTCGTATATTTGCGATCCATAATGAAGATTAAAATAATTTTTTTGGGTTTATATTACTTTTTGTTATTTGTTTTAACTATAAATAACATATTAGTTGTCTACACTTCGATACGAAGTAGAATTTCGTAAATGTGATTATCGTATTTTTTGACATAAAATAAAATCTTCAATTGCCATGGGGTTGTTATTTCGTAAATTTATGCTTCATGTCTTCGCATTGTTGTGTTTTTGTACACAACGCGAATCCCCGTGAGTATAATTTCAACTTTCAAGCTGTCAAAAAAAAAAATTAATTTTACTAAGGTATTGGGACCCTGCATTAAAAATGTCGATTTTTTGGCTTGAAACTGATATTTATTTGTATAACAAAATGATTGAGTACATTAACCAATATATTGCCCATCGTTAGCTATGACTTCCTCCCATCTTTTAGGAAGTTTGTTGATTCCTCGTTTGAAGAACTCCTCATCTTTTGTCCCAATCCATTCTTCGACCCATTTTCGCACTTCTTCAGCATTTCGAAAGCGTACATCTGTCAGGCTGACCTGCATTGATCTGAACAAGTGGTAATCAGAAGGAGCAAGGTCTGGAGAGTACAGGGGGTGATCAAGATGATCCTAACCGACCCTCTTTAACGATGTTTGCACGATGTGGTCTGGCATTGTCATCGTGCATTAAAACTTTGTGGTGTTTTCGAGCTATCAATGGTCGTTTTTCGTTCAATTTCTTTGCCAATTCGTCCCAGTTGTCGTCGGTAGCGATCAGATGTAACCGTTTCATTCGGTTTTAACAGCTCAAAATACACGACACCGTTCTGATCCCACCAAATGCACAGCATACACTTCTGGCAATGAATATCTCGTTTTGATTGTGAAGTTGATGGTTGGCCGGGATCAGTACATATGATGCTTTACGTTTAGGGTTGTCATAATACACCCACTTTTCACTATGTTTTTTGTGCTCGGAAAGATGTTTATGGCATGCATCGATTCGTGCTTTGAGTTGATTTTCATTCAGTTCATGTGGGACCCATTTTCCTAGCTTTCTGATCTTTCCCATTGAATGCAAACGTCTAGAAATGGTAGCGGCATCTACATTCAACTCTAATGCAAGTTCTTGTTGCGTTCGACTTGAATTTTCATCCAACAATGCCTGAAATTCTTCGTCTTCAAATTTTTTTGGCTGACCGGGCCGTTCTTTGTCTTCCACTTCAAAATCACCACTTCTGAACCGTGCAAACCACCGTTCACAAGTTTTTTGAGTTGGAGCATGTTCACCGTAAGCTTCTAAAAACAATCGATAAATATCGGTAGCGGTTTTCTTCAAATTAAAGAAAGTTATTAAATTTCGCCGCAAAACAACTTTTTCAGGCATGTGTTTCGACATATTCGAAGCAAAAAAAAGCTTTGTTGTTTACACTTCAATGAAATGACATATACTGAAATTTATAAAGTAATGATAGACAAAAAAAAAAGGATATGGGCGCGGTGTGCTCCGATGCACACAACGCTAGTTACCCCAACCGTTATCTAAATCGACATTTTTAATGCAAGGTCCCAATATTTCGTATCGATGTGAAACGACCTAAAGATTTTTTTTTCTCAATAGTTTACGGATAAAGAAAATTTAATGACATATATGTTTATAAAAAAAAATTCATCATCTATCAATGATGATTACATTGCATTATATAAACGGTTTTTTTTCTTTCATTCTGAACAAAATCAATCTAATATAATAATATAATAAATAAAAATTGAATTATATTATAAATAAAAATTATACAATTTCTTTGTATAAATGAAAAAAAAATAAAAAAAAATATTAAGATGACAAAATAAAAAAAACATGTAATATTACACAATTTATATAATTTCCGGATATTATGCCATTGTCGTCAACGTCGTCGTCGTCGTATTCGATTTTATATTATTTATTATATTTTATAATATCAATTTTTGTATTTATAAATAAAAATTTAATTTAATTTTTGCGCTCGTATATAAATTACAATTGATTTTTTCTTTGGAATATAATGTATTGATGAAAAAAAATCGGTATAGAATATTTTTAAATTGAACTTTTTTATTGTTTACGATTTTATATACCTTTATCACGGTAATCGTACATATGTCTAAAGGTTCAATGGATGTTTATGTCTATGTTTTGTATGTTTAAAGGACAGTTTTTCAACTGAGTTTATTTTCCTTTCAGCGTCAGTGTTGATGATAGCAATTCAAACAAAGTCGTAAAATTAAGTTATTTTCGACGAAGATCATTTGAAGGATGACAGAATGTCAACATTGGAATTGCTTTATGGTCGAAGAAGATAAAACAAACACCTATACAAAAATGTTTTGAAAACAAACAATAATAAAGTTACGTTGAGAAAAAAGCGAAAAAAAAAACGAAACAAACGAACAAGTAAAAATTATTCAATCAAAATGAAATGAAATAATATTAAATTTTTCAATGCAAAGGATAATTTTACAAAACTGAATGGACACATTACGATCCCGAACAGTTGGATAAGGTTTTTTAAAAAAAAAATTCAAAATACTGGATGATAATTTCGTGAAAATACAATATATAAAATATTTATAATACACATATAATTTCTATCTTTGGATAATAATTTATTAAAAATATATATATAAAAAAAACAAAATATAATTGTTTCGTTTGTTTTCTTCATCACATTGTACTTATATATTTTAATGATAATAACTTTAATAATAATAATAATAATGAAAATCTACAAACTAATAAAATACGTATATGGAAAAAAAAGTAAAAAAAAAATTATATGCATTGCGATGCATATAAAATAAATAAAAAAAAAACAAATAATAATATATACATTACATTATTATTATACATTTTTTTATGGTTTATGTTGTGCATTATTTCATTTCTTTTTTTTTTTTAAACTTCTTTTATTTGAATATTATTTTTATTATAATTATTATTATTATTATTTTGAGATGAGCGGTATTTCTTAAAATGTGTATACCTTCTTTTTTTATTATATTAACATAGACAACAAATAATATGAATATATTAACTAAAAAAAAAATAAAATAATTCTTCAAAATTTAAATATAGATGCGATAACAATGATACATTTTTTTTAAATTGTTTTGTTATATACCTTTGATATATAATTTAACATAATAATGAATATCTTTCTTATATTTCTTAAAAGGTACATACAGCCATCAACAAACAAACAAACAAACAAACAAGCATAACAAATCTGGCGCCGCCAATGCCATCTAAGGATTTTATGTAACATATACAATATAATATACATATTTGTTTTTTAAGAATTAAAATATTCTGTATGTAATTTTTTATTTTTTATCAAAGTATAATATAAAATATAATTGAATATATATTATAATTTTATTAATTTATGGATATAAATGCACTAACTATAATAAAATATATACACGTCCAGATATGGATATATTGATTTTAAATGTATATAAAGTCGAGCGCGCATATATACGAAGAATCACAATTAAACTGTGGACATTCTATTTTCTTATGTAAATAAATATTGATAAAAATATAATCATTTGTATAAATATATCGATACGATTCTATGGACAATTGTATTTTAATAATAATCTATTTATTTCTTTATATAATTCACTATTTTATGGACAATTTTTAAACATATATATATACTCCAGCGGTCCAGCCATATATTTTCTATATATACGTTATTATCAATGTATAACTGTGTGTATAACTCTGTGGTGTAAATGTTAAAAATACCAACCTAAAATTCTAACGAAATTTTGGGGTCGTGGGTTCGAATCCTACTGAATGCATAAAATAAGTTTTGTGTTTTCGGTTAGTTTTCAAATCTGAATTTTAACACAGAGTTGTATTTTCCGCTTGCGGTTGGTCGTACGGCTAATTACCGACACCGTAAAAGACACAAATTAAGAAACTAACAACAGAGGCTGTTGTCGGACGCTAAAACCAGATTGTTGGTTGTATAGCGAAAAATGAATTAATTAAAATGGTATTATCAATTGTATTGATGTTCAATTTGCTAATCTTCTTTTAATCGAATTTCAATATTACTTTTATTTCAATCAAAACCGTTTCCAATGCAATTTTACTTTAGTTTTTTTGAGTTTTTTTTTAAGGGTGTGATTACAATTTTTTCTATATATAAAGGTTTTCTTTTTCAACTACCGTTATCTCGTGAACGGTAACACTAATTGTAACAACAACAAATTGTATGGGACTTCACCACACCGTTGTAGAACATCGATGAAAAAAATTCAGCATAAATGTTTTTTTTTTCAGAAAATTAGTTTATTGGTTGCGCTGTACGAAAATGGTTGGGTATACGCTTGAAGAACGCTTTGAAATATTGAAAACCTACTTTGAAAATTAGTCCATTATTAAAATTTGCTGTCAAATATAGCGTACAAACATGGGAAAAAACAGGCACCATCGGAGCAATATGTGCGAGGTTTTGTGAAGAAAGTGAGAGAAACTGGCTTGCTTATTGACAAACCAACGCGTGACTGTGCAAAAACGAAGAGAAGCCGATGCATCCTCAGAGAGTGACGATTTGGTGCGGATTTTGGTCTGGCGGTATCATTGGGACATTTTTCTTTGAAAATGATGCAAGAGCCGCCGTTACGGCCAATGGAGAGCGCTACCGCGCCATGCGGAACGAATTTTTGTTTCCAGAAATCGAAGAATATGACTTGGGCAATATTTGGTTTCAGCAGGGCGGCGATACATGCCACACAGCCAACGTTACAATTGATCTTTTGCGTACTGTTATCGAAAATCGCATTATAAGCCGAAATGCTGACGTCGTGAAGCTGCGATTTGACACCGTTGGACTATAATTATCTTTGGGGTGCCGTTAAAGACAAGTGTTATGCCAAGAAGCCAGCCACGATTGAATCTCAAGGACAATCTCAAGGACAACATACGTGTCGCCATTGCTGAAATGCTGCCGCATACCATCGAAAAGGTACTGAAAAATTGGACTGATCGAATGGGCTACTGTTTGGCCAGTCATTTAAATTAAGTTATATTCCACAATTAACAAGAATAATTGTACTATCAAATAAAAAATATTAATTTGAAAAAATATTCACAAGTTTTTATGTTGTTGCATTTGAAAAAAGAAAATTTTAAATGGCCCACCCTTTATATATTTGAGATTATATAAGTATCGCAAAAAAAAAATGAATTCTATATATGTAAATGCATTAATCAATTTATTTATTTATTTATTTATTTAATCATTTAGCAACGGGTACAAGCCCTACTGCCGTTTACAAAACATATAATACAATATACAAAATATACAAAAAATACAAAAACTAGCGAATACACACTTCAAAATCAAATAGATAAAAATGGTAATAAAACCAAATAACAAACAAAAAAGAAATACAAAATATATTAAAAAATAAAAAAAATAAAACAAAATAAAACAAAAAAAAACAAAAAAAAAATAAAAAATCTCATCACGACCAATAGTAACAAAAATAGTAACCCTTCAAAAATTATCTACCAAAATGTAATACACTAACTTACACCATTGCCATATCGACAAACACATTCGAACAATAATATTATTATCATCACACCACAAAACGAAGCCGGACCCAATCTCAATCCGCCAACCCGAAATATCTTGACCTTAATTTACCCAAAAATATACGCCGCGAAATACCGAAATCAAATTGATCGTTGTATTTATTAAATAATCTAGACATATTGCACAACGGCTCATATTTCCCGTAGTTTGTTCTATGAAAGTTCAGGTGCAAGAAGTTGTGACCACGTGAGCACCGAATTGGAACATTGAAATCAATTTTAGACAACAAATTCGGCGCATCAATCACATTTGTCAACATATCGAATACAAACATGACGCACGCAGTTTCCCGCCTATGCCCCAACGTCGGCAGATCGATAAGTTGACACCTATGCAAATACGGGGGAAGTGCGGAATCATCGGACCACCCCAACTTGCGAAGAGCATATCTAATAAAATTTTTTTGCACCGATTCGATAGCATCCGAATGAACACCGTAGTATGGATTCCATACCACAGATGCATACTCTAATCCCGATCTTACCAATGCACAATATAAACCCTTCAATACATATGGGTCCGAAAAATCCACACAACACCGTTTAATAAATCCCAGCAGCGAATAGGCCTTGCATGTAATATAATCAATGTGTGAACTAAATGTCATGCGTTTATCAAATCTAACACCCAAATCAATGATTTCATCGACAATTGCAAGAGAATTGCCGGATATGACATAGTCAAAAGCAATTGGATTACTCTTCCTGTGATATGACATAACAAAACATTTCTTCACATTGAGCATCATACAATTTCTTTCACACCAGGACGAAACGCGGATTAGGTCATCCTGCAACATCGCAGCATCATCAATGCATGAGATGGTTCGGAAGATTTTTAAGTCGTCCGCATACATAAGGCACCGTGACGACATTATTTCCAATGCTATATCATTAATGAATAAATTGAATAGAAGAGGGCCCAGGTGGCTTCCCTGAGGAACACCCGATCCCACTCCGAAGACGTTCGAATCGCAACCAAGAGTGCGTACAAATTGCTTTCTACCCACCAGATAGGAAGTTAACCAACCAAGCATCGATGAATGAATACCAACTTTCTCAAGCTTATTAATAAGGATGTCATGACAAACCCTATCAAAAGCCTTTTGAAAATCCATATACACCACATCGATTTGCCTTCCGGATTCAATTCCACTGATCGAATAGTTAACAAAGTCAAGCAAATTAGTCACCGTCGAGCGCCCCTTCATGAAACCGTGTTGGGAAATTGATATAACGTTCTTGCAATCGATCACGAGCATATCACAAACGATTGATTCGAACAATTTACCAATTGTTGGAAGAATTGCCACCCCCCTGTAGTTGGAGATGTCCCCACGTGAACCAGACTTATGTATCGGTGTTATATACGATGTCTTCCACTGTTCCGGAAATTTGCCACTTTGCAAAGATGTATTGAAAATGTGGTATAACGGATCCACCAAAGATTCCGCACATTTCCTTAGGAACAATGGATGCACCCCATCAGGTCCAGAACCCTTGTTAATACTAATTTTGTTTAATTTATTCAGTATTTGATCACGTGATATACACAATGATCCAATATTAACCATTTGTTCAATGCAGAATTCAGGACGAACACCATCCAATGAGTTCCGGGTTGAAATGTAGGCATCCCCGAAATACTTCGAGAATGCCCCACATATCTCCCCAGCAGATGCCAACTTGGCACCATTAAAATTCATTATAGATGGCATGCCCCCTGACTTCCGCTTAACATTAACAAAGTTCCAGAACCTTTTGGGATCACGACACAGAGATGATTGTATCCCCCCCATATACGTACCATAGCGGTGACGCCGGTATTGCGCGAATCTTGTGCGCGCGGAACAGAAGATCACATAATCGGATCGAAGTCCCGTCCGCCTGTACCGACAATGCGCCCTACACTTGGCATTCTTCAATGAGAACAAGGTACGATTGTACCATGGCGGATGACCAATGCGGAGGACCCTCATTGGAACAAACTGACGAAAACCATCCCGCAATATGTCGTAGAACCGCGAAACCATAACGTCCACGCAACCACGGCCATCTAAAATTGAATCCCAATCAATGGAATTGAGATGTTCCCCCAATGACCCATAATCTCCCTTACGAAAATTAAAGGCCTTTGGACGCGCATTATTTTTAGAACATCCAACAATCCCCTCGACTCGAATACGCAACGGCGGATGATAAGGTGCATCAACCCGACATAGCGGTTCAGCTGCCTCGGATACGCATGCACCACTCCCATCACTATAAAATACCAGGTCCAACATATTTCCCCCAGCATTACAAATGCCACTGATCTGCGACATTCCCGACGCCAACAACGAAGAGATTACATCGCGAGCAATGTCACCATGCAAACCCAATGGTAGAAATGTGCCAATATCATCAGCATCGCCTACCCAGCGAATCTTCGGCAGGTTGAAGTCGCCCAAGATCAACAACTTATCAATAAGCCTGATCCTGTTCGACAATTTGGAAATGACATCAACGAAAGTCATATACTTTTCGTACGATGAACCAGGGGGCAAATATACATTTACGATATACATGCAACCCTGTTTCATCATAACCTTGACCATTACCATTTCCAAAGTGTCAGCGCCCTCGACCACCAACTTCTCGCTAGGCATCCGACTACTAACACCCACTAGCACACCCCCACCAGTCGTTTTGTCACTATTAGCCACAGACCGGTCACATCTGTATATCTGGAACCTGTCACACATTATCTCCCCATCAAAGACAGTGGGTTTTAACCACGTCTCCGATAAGGCGACAATATCTGCATCACATTCAACCGACTCCATTAAAAGTGAGCCCAGCTTCCCATTCAGTCCCCTTACGTTTTGATAGTAACAGTCACACTTATTATTTCTCGTTATCGTTAGTTTTTTTCATTCATACCACTAATACTAACATTACTATTACCATTGGCATGATTATTATTATCATTATTATTACTATTATTATTATTATTATTACTATTATTATTGCTCTTACCATTACTATTAATAATGTTATTATTATTAGAATTAATAAGAGCCTTATGTGGACGGTCAAACGAAAATCTTCGTATCAGTACCCCAACTGGCCACATTCCAGAAAGCACCTTCATTGTAAACTGCGCCGGAACCCCGAAGCGGAACGAGGCATAACCAATCTGGCGCCCATTCATGTCCCTGGGAACCAGCCGCTTACAATAAATGGAATTAGATGGAATATCGAATTCCCCATGTACAAATCTCAGAATATCCTCTACCGTTGTCGAACATTCCAACCTGGACACAAAGAACCATTCCTTAGGGCAAATAGCCCGAAGAATTGGCCTATGTTCTAGCTGTTGGTTTTGGTTTTGGTTATGGGAATGTGAATGTGATGGTGATTGCGGTAGTGTTCGAGATTCCAACTGTGATTGTGATTGAGGTTCATGTTGTTTATGTGAAAGGTACTGATCATGCGATTGTTGTTGTTGTTGTTGTTGTTGTTGTTGTTGTTGTTGTTGTTGTTGTTGTTGTTGTTGTTGTTGTTGTTGTTGTTGTTGTTGTTGTTGTTGTTGTTGTTGTTGTTGTTGTTGTTGTTGTTGTTGTTGTTGTTGTTGTTGTT